>CM076572.1:1067653534-1068259243 GCA_034641835.2 Pinus albicaulis | reverse complement strand
AAAATTATACTTATAGAAAAATTCAACCCATATAATTTTCACTTGTTCAAGTTAAGTATTTAGTAGGTTAACTAGTTCACTAATTTCAAATTTTATGATTTTTATAGTAATTTTCTGTTAATTTTTACCACATGTAGCAAGGGTATTTTTGAGTGATTCCACTTGGATTGGATTCCTATGAAATCCTACTTAATAAAAAAAAACTACCCCATCTCATTTTCATTTTATTTGTTTGGGAATTTGGCAAGTTGACTCGAGAAACAACAATCATGTAGCAGTTTTATTTCGAGATCTTCCTTGCCCATATTTACTCTAAATTCATGGTAGAAGTAGATTTATAGTATATGAATTCTATGAGACCACTTTGGTTGATCTGTGGATTGGTTAGGTTTCGATTTATCCCTTACATTTCTTTCTTCTTGAATGTTGATTTCTGAAATTAGTCTAGATTTCCTTTCCACAATTTACTTTAAGCAAAGTGTGTTTTCCTTCTTGCAAAAGTAATCTAGGACTTTTCTTTCCTGCAAAATAGAATAGATTTCCTTTAATACCATTTCCTTCCCAACAATATAGATTAGATTTTCTTCTTCTTTTTTTCATTTCACTTACATTTTTTCAAATAGAATGTATTTCCTTTCTATCATTTACTTTCCAAAAAAAGTATAATAAGTTTGTTTATTCTTATTTACCTTTTGCAACTTAGGATTGGTGGCTTACCTATATCTTTTCTCATTTGAAATTGTTTCATTGTATTACTTCACTTGCATCAAAGGGAGTCATACTGGGAAGAGGAAGGTGTCTGCTGCACATAAAATGTCATCCCCTTTTAAGTTTGTACAAACACTCGGTTGATAATTTAAGTTGGTAGTATTGGGAGTTGCAACATTCTTGTTGCAATAATGGGGCTCATCATTTTTTGGCACCATTTCCAGGGAGGGTGTCAAATAATGTACTCTCTTGTTCTTGGAATGGTTCCTTATTTCTTTTTTTCATTCATATTTTATGCAAAAACAAAAAAAATTGCATTATACATCTCTCGTTGCATTAGCATTCTCATTCAAGTTTTCTTATAAAAAATAAAAAATAAATTCTTCAATACCACAACCCCCCCCAACCATAAAATTTTGCATGTAGAAGACTCAGGATGTGGAAGAGAAGTTAAAAGGAGGAATGGAGATTCTCTACTCTTTCAACCCATATCAACAATGGTTTAATCCTCCCCAACCTTTTCTAACATATCAGGGGTCTTATTTCATTCCTTCTTTTCATCTATATCAACACCAACCTCTTCAATGGGTTGATCCATATTCTCCTCAATATTATTATTCTACCCAACATTTCATTCCTATATACATCCATATTCACAATAGCCTCCTTAATGGGGTGTTCCATATTTCCCTCAATATCCTCAATTCCCATGTCCACACTAGCCTCCTCAATCGGGCGATCCATCTTTCCCTCAATATCCTAAACTCCAATATCAACAAAAATACCATCCACCTCCTCCAAATCCATATTAAATACCCACTCCCTCTCAAATAAATGCATAATCCCTTCCCAACCCCAATAATAAAATGTCTCAACCCCCTTACAAGGTTGAGATGAAAAATATTAAAAAAGATCCTTTTGATCTGAATGACATTCATCTTAGATAAAAAGGAGTATTTCAAAAAGAAGATTCATCTGTTTTCATTAAATAACAACATCAAGAAGAATAATATCTAGAGGAGAATAAAGAGCCATGGAGCACCTTTGATGAAGAGAAGCCATTAAAACTTGAGATTGAGGAATTTATACAATGATTTCAGGAGACTAACCAAAAAATAGTATAAAATTTGAATGGCACGGAAAAATAAGACATGAAAATAATCCAGATGAGTAAATTAACCAAGGGAATTAAAGCTATATTGAGCTTTGGTTCCAGAAAATAAACAAGAAGGGGCAACATTCGCTTCTTCAACAATGCTTGATATCATCAAAGTCAAAGCAATTTCTCTCTTATATTCAGGTACATGCCAAAGCATGTATTTCAATCCTACGCATGAGTTTATATGTCATCTTGTTATGCACATGGATCCATTGGAAGTATTCTTATACTTGAAAGAGATTTTATTTTTTTCAAGCAAAGTACGATAGATAACGAAAGAAGAAAAAACAAATCTCAGGTGAAAACCTCCTTTAAGGCACCTTAGATTGGATCATTGATGAAAATATATATGAGGTGGTCATTAGTTTGGAGAAAAGAGAAAAAAGAAAAAGAGAATAAAGAAGAAGTAAATAAGATCCTAGGTGAAAACCTCCTCTAAGGCGCCTAGGCAGACATACTGGTTGAAAACCTCATTGAGGTAGTTATTAGGCCTAGAAAAAAAATGAAAATAAAAATATGTTTTTTCCCTAGGTATCTTTCTCTAAGGAATACAAGTGCTCCCCAACCTCTGTAAGCAATAAGAAAAATTTAGTACCATAAGAAAAAGTTGATCAAAAATCTAGTCAAGGGAAGTCAAATTTAAGCTTTCACCTCCTTTGCACAGATGCTCCGATAGGACAAAGCCATGTCAATCTATCATTCTCATCCATTTCCAACATCCACCAATCATTCCCAATCCTTTCCCATTCATTTTCCTCGTTATTTTAAAGTTCTACAGGAAAGTTTTGTGTTGCTACATGATTGCCAAAAAACACACGGAAGAATTTTTTTTGACCATATCTCAAAAGGCCTCCATATTTTTGCAATTTGTTTCACGGGGAGATGCATAAATATTATGGTAACATGCTTAAAAATTTCAACGAATTCCAGTGCATACTTTTGAGAAATTGGCCTCCATCACCTACAACCATTTTCCATTTTTTGCAAAAGTTATGAATCCATTGGCCAATATTTTTTATGGGGAGATGCATAAGGATGATGGAAACATGCTCAAAAAATTTCAGGTCAATCCAAGCCACCATTTTAGACATATGGATTAAAAAATTCTACTACAGGATATTCCTGTAATGCCACAGGATTGTCCCATATTTGCTACAGGATTGTGATCGACATAAAGAGAGGGGTCATATATTATGTTTTCCTTAGGGATATGAAAAATGAAATCTACCACACCTCCATCATCAATCCTCCACACCATTTAGTCACTTCTCCATCCAAAAATTCATCTTTGTACATGAAAAAACCCATTTTCACCCCATCTTCCACATTTTTCACCACCACCAAAAATTATAGTCCCTATCCATGGGTTCACCATGAATTATTAGATATGCTGAGTACATTACATGAATATTATTGTGGTATTGGATAATATTTTGTGATTACTACAAGAAAGAATACAATCTTGTAGTAGCCTGCAAAACCCTACAAAACCACATATTAGAGTCACTTGACATCACCAAAGTAAATACTTAGCCATCCTGAAGTATTGAAGGAATATATTTGTGATCATGGGTAGCCACACAACTCTTGAGGATCTACTACAGGATCACTATTCATACCCAACAACAGCAAATCGATCCACGATTTAAAGGACTTGCATCCACACACTTCGCTCATTCAGACATCTATCCGAAAATATCTACAAAAATATTTTGTTCAAAAGGACCAGAGCATGAATCAACTAGCATGGAAAACAGAACCTCAAATAGTTAGAAAATCAACCACCATATTTGAAGCAGCATGCAAACATCAAGGCAGTAAAATATCATCGAGTAGGCACAGGTATGCATTTTTCTTCACCTCTCCTCTTAAGCGTATTATGGTTAAAAAATTGTTGTTAATGCACAATAGAGAAGGTTTTGTAGGTTGAAGGTGGTCAGCAGTCTCGAATAGTTAAGTGAAGATAACTTCCTCTCTCATGTAATGTGGAGAAGACGACAAAAATAAGGGTGATAATTTTGAGGAGTGGGTTATTAGGTTTGATAATTTACAAAGGTGTTAGTTGGGGGCCAGCTCATACAACACATTGATCCCACCAACAAACCACAAAAGGAATAAAACGAAAAAAATGAATCTCATTTGTACGGAGAATTCATTCCTAAAATGGTAAGGGAGACCCACTAAGATGTCAAAATTCGAGCTACCTGTTGAGCCCCAAAGATGTCCTTCTTTTCCACCACATTTCACTTCATTTCCTTTGTCCCTCATCAATTACAGGCTTGAATGATCAATAATATTGATTAGGATTACTTTAAGAATGTATATAATGACTAACTTGCTATGTTTTCATGATTTTGTTGTTGTAGTAATTTTTGACTAGACTCGGCTACAGAACGCAGTCATTCTGTAGCCAGTCGCCTATTCCGCAGCTATCTTCATGTTCACGCAGGTTCTAGGTGTCACCTCAAGGAAAAACGCATATGGTCATATTCCACATCACTCCCCCATCATTTCTTGCTCTCCACGAAGTCTGAGCTCGAGTCTACAGGCGGTTATGCACGTGGGAAACCAAAACTAGGAGATAGACTTCTAATAGGATAAGGACTGTACAGATGTCCTTAATCATAATACAAGACCACCGCCAGAGTTCTAGTTCGATTTTAGTTGGGAAAGACATTTATTCCTGTTTTATCTCAAAGACAGTTATGTAATTTTGTTATAAGTATGGCTCGAGAGATCGAGAGACAGCTAGCTAGATTTTGTTTTGTTGCTAGATCTCAGAAGACCGTAATACTCTGTTTTTTGAAGAATTTCTCCTTTAATGAAAGAAGCATCACTTTATTGCAAGAGCTGAGTCAATCTTGAGTAGATTTGCGTGCTAATCCGGTGGTAGAGGGCCCCTGCTACCTAAGAAGCTTTGTTCATATGGTTTAGATAAGTAACTTAGCCTTGTTTCATTCCTAGTTTAATCAATTTTCTGAACTTTGTGTTTTTATACTTACTTGCAGTGGATGCCGCAGTCAGTCTTATCCTTACAAACTATTCCAAAATACCACTAACATTGGATGAGATATAACTGTAGTATTTTAGGAGTTAATTGCATTTTTTTCTGAAACTTATGTTTTATGCTCATTTGCATTGAAAGATACAACCAAACTTGTTTTTACAAACTATTCCAAAATATCACTCATATTGAACGAGATAGGATTGTATTATTTCACAGAATTAGTTGCATTTTAGTTCAGTTGAAATACTCTGGAGGTAGATGTCACTCTAGTTTAATTCTATCACTGTATTTCAAGTTTGATAATGGCACTCTAGTTCAACTTTGTTCACTGTATTTCAAGTTAGATTAGTGGCATTCTAGTTCAGTTTCAGTTCACTGTATTTCAAGTTAGGTTAATGGCATTCTAGTTTAGTTGTGGTCACTGTGTTTCAAGTTTGATCAATTGCATTCTAGTTCAGTGTTATCCATTGTTCTTTAAGTTGTATTAACTGTCAAAATTAGACTTCACGACCTTCATTGTTTACAAACTACTCTTGTTTTGACTTTCTATTAATGCATCATTATATGGACAGGAATTAGTGACATCAGTTTAAGGCCTTGATTCAAACTATTGTGTTCCAATAAACTTCTAGCCATGGATGAGATTCTTTGTAATATTGTAAGATGATTTTTTACTTGGGAGAACCTCATTTGCACTAAACTTGTCCTTTTCTCAAGCTATTCCAACATATTTCTAATGAATGAATTGGATGAGTTCATGTTATGAGTTATTGAGTTCATGTTGTGATTTATTTCCTTGCTATGAGTCATTATCAAGCTTTGCATTTTCTGTTCTTTAGTGCCATAGATAGTTTAGAATAGGTTTTGCTATGTTTTAGTGTAACCATCCACTTCTCTTTACCAACACTTAGTTATTTTCCTTTTTAACATAAAACCATAAAACCAAAAACATCAGAAAAACACTAAACACAATGTAGTGAGAAACAAATACCTAGGCACATATAGTGCAGCTCACTTCAGCAGTTTACTAGCCCTGGTTGACAATTTATGACCTCAATTTAGGAACACTAAGTTGAGCACACATGCACCTTGGCTTGCTTGTGACACATCATATCAAGAACATTGACATGTGGCATTTCCATCCTAGATGAAGTGGATTATGATTCTTCAGGTGGGAACTATGTGTTGTAAGAAAAAATACCTATTTCAGCCTCTGTTAAACGTTCTACGCACTCATATGCATCCCCAATTTGGGAATGTATAGGCAGAGTATCGATTTCCATTTCATCATCCTCATCCTAGGAACCTGCTTCCCATCTAGCATGAGACAAAAACTGGAACTACAATGGAGTATTCAAATAGTCAATTTTTGATATCCTTCGAAGAAAACTTCCAGAATAATCTGCATGATTGAATCACCCAAAACTTCCAATGCTAGAATGCATACTTCAAAATCCATTTTCGGGTTCACCGATGTGATCCAAACTGTTACTCCCTTCGACACAAATTTTAATTTTAAAGCCATCATGGTTAGAAAAATAAAAATTAGAAGCTCTGTCAGAAAAACTAGTGGCTATCTCAACATAATTTGATGCATCGTCTGATCTTTTTCGTTCCAGACTGGGCCCGACAAGCTGACCATAAAATTCTGTAAAACCGTCATTCAAATAATTGGGTAACACAATTAGCCCATCCAAAAAACCATCATTCTTGTATAACTTAGAATAATTCAAACCCCCTAATCAATATTTTTGTTCCACTCCCTGCTTTCAACCTCTCTGGATGATTTGAACATTAAACATGACATTTGCGTGACATAGATTCTTCGAATCCTATCTCCTCTGAAACCATATAACCATTCATACCCCACCCCATCCACTGAGAATTCGCATCATCCATTGAAACCATTACAAGCTCTTAAACCTCTTCTCAACCATTACACGTCCATAAAAACCTTGACAAATAAATTCTCAAGGTTTTCCAGGAAATAATGTATGATGAGTTTTCTAGGAATCAAAATCATACATACAGATACAAGCACCATTCACAATATTTTTACAGTAAACCACGGTGAGCCAAAACCATCAATAAAACAGGGGAATTGTGAAAATTGAGGATGAATACCTCTCCAAAACTGATAGAGGCTCTAATATAAGCATCATTCACAATATTTTTACAGTAACCTCATCAGGCAAGAATCGATAACAAAATTGGGGAATTGTGCAAAATGTAGGATGAATACCTCTCCAGAACTGGTAGAGGCTACGGCTTTATGCTCTAGCCGCAATCTGATCCCAAAAATTTTGAGCTTCTCCTACTGATTCAAAGGATCAGAACCCAAAACTGAGGGATAAATCGAAACAAAAATGCTAAAAATTTAGTTGAAGGGTTTTGGTTCCGGACCTTAGCTATGGTTTAACCAGTACATGTGAAATTAAAAGTAAATATCACTTACGACTTGCTGACATGTTATTACCCTCTTTAGGTGACATAGGCTTGTTATTGAACCTAAAAATTTAGATATATATAAATATCAAAGAAACGTGAAGATTAAATAATAATAATCAAATTCAAGATCCCACATTGTGTCTTTTCATATCCATCGGTATACCAATGCACATAACATAGACATCGCTACAGCGGCCTTCCCTTCCACTACTCTGGCTATTGTGACACCCTAGTTGGTGGTTCAAAATAACGACGCTTTGTCATAGTGTCACAAGAGTGACAACTTCGCCATCGGGGTCGCAAAAGTGACACCGCATGACGAGATTTAAAAAATTAAGAAAAAATGGGGAACTTTCCGACAATACGTCAAAACTGTTGGAACTAATGTGTCAAAAAATTGACCATATGTACTATTGAAGTTGTGTGAGGTGTATGGGTTACCAATTTGGATGAATGTCTTTTGGTATATCTTACAGGGGTGCTTATGGATTAAGTGACTTCTTTTACCCTTCCTTCCTCTAATCTGATTTCTTCCTCCTTCTATGGTGATTCTTCAATGGTTATAGGGCTCTTGGTGGATATTTTTGGCTTTCCCTATCTCACCCTTAGACTCTTCCTAGTTATGAAGTACATAGGTGCCTGCCTCTTTCTTTTCGTTTTAACATGTGTGCTCAAATTACTTAGAGTGGTAGCTACCTCTTGGTATGTGATGTCAGGTCACATGCTTGTTTCTTGAGGGGAGGTTTCATGGCTTAAGATAGGGTCCATATCTTCTTTTTCCTCATTTTTTACTTCCTCCTTTCCTTCAGCTTCTTCCTTATCTTTTTCTATTGTCTGTATCTTTTTTGTCTCAATTTCCATCTCTTAATTTTCTTCTCTATTTTTTGCCTCTTCTTCCTCTTCTTGTTCCTCCTCTTCTACTTCCTCTTCTAATTTTTCTTATCTACGGCTAGAATTAAATGTTTTCCATTTTTTCGGTAGCTATAAATGCTTCCCTATCCATGTTTATAAAAGAGGATAAAGATACATGTAGGTTTAGCCTTCTCAAAGCATCATTTACAATTAATTTTATCAATCCATGATGGGCCAAGTGATGATATTTCCTCTCTCTCACAATGGCTCATATCAATGATGGTTTTTAGGAGGAATTGAGGGACACTTAATCTTTGTTCAAGTGGAATCTCTCCTTGGAACCTAAGTTCATTTAACAACCTGAAATGATACCCATATAACGCACTCAATCTACCTTCACAAGGGATGAATTTCATGATGTGGAAGGCAAATTCATCCCAGGGGTATGGAATGCTCTCTCTTCTTACAAAATTTTTATCAATATACTCCTCTCTTGGTAGGAAGAAATTCTTTTTGGCTGGAGTGTTAGGCACTCTTTCCTTGACCCATTTGACTCCTAAGGGCAAGGTGGTAACTCTGCTTATGATTCTAGGAGATAGAGTGATGGATAGTCCTCTTATCACAGTGGTCGCTCTTTCTTCTGAATGTGACTGTAGAGCCAATACAAATTATTTAGCTATTTCATCATCATAACCTTTCAATAGCTTGAAGAACCCCATCCATTGCTAATTTTGGAAGATTTTCATAACTCAAGGGTGCTGCCTAATTCCCTTAATGTATGTAGGATCCCTTCCATTGAATCCTCCTCACATTTTAATTTTGTGAGATGATGGTGGTGAGAGAATTTTAGAGGTAAATATTGGAGATGGAGGCCTTGAAGAAAAACAGAAGAAAATTATTTTATCCTTTCACTGTCAAATATATTTTTGTTGAGTTTTAATTACATGGAGGAATTTCAGTGTTGAAGGATGAAAATCCACTTACCCTGGTCCTTTGCTATTTTTGTCTCATATATGGAGGCTTTTGGAAGCCAATCCACCCACAGATAACTTTTTGCAGACCTCTAAGCCTCTTCTGGTATACTGTTGAAGTTGCCTGTAGAAAAATGTTGTTACCTATAGCACGATGGTGCATGCAAGCCCAAAAATTAAATGCATCTCATCTGATGGATCCCACTACTCTCCTGCACTTGTTTCTCTTCGAAATTCTCAACACAATGGTGGAAATGAGACAAATCTTACCTTTATTTTACTTTTAAACCAAATTTAGAGCATTGTGGTGACTCATAGTCAACTCAAGTTTCCGCTTAGAGATTGATGGCCCCCACTTTAGTTAATAATTTCTGACCTCGTGATCAATTCCCTTCGTACTCATCAAGTCTTACTTGAATCAATGATCCAGGTGGATATTGGTGGCCACCCACCTATCCCACTTGGGGCCCCACCATTTTTTCTTTGAATTTTTCATTTTCCTTAATTGAAGCATAGTTTACTATTTTTAGTAGTTTTTTGGGTCGTGAACTTTGAGAGTCGTTTTGAGGGCCTAAACACCGTTCTTTTGGAAAACCAAGAGTGACATGGGTCATAGATTGATGTTTCTCACTGAAAATTGTAGTCCTCAGATTTATATTTCTCACGAGGTATTGAATGCATCAAACAGAGATAATATGCCAAAGCTACGTCCCCAGGAAGTTGATGTACCAATTTACCCAAATGGGGCCCATAGTTCTGACGCTTCATCTCCTACGGTTATGTTTTTAGATTTTTAGGGTTTTCCATTGTTTCTCAACAAAAAATAGGCCTTCCATCCTCATTGTAAGATATTTCGGAGGCCTGTAGCAAACACATCTCTTCTCATAGATAAGCTACCAATGACCTATCTAGCTTATTTCCATTCTTTCTGTAAACAAATTTCAGTTCTATGATATTAATGAAATGAACTGTTATTTCCATTGCATCTTTGTATTTATGGTTATATGTGAGCATGTGCCCAAAGAATCAATCTTCTACCGCATGTGTTCCGTTAGGTACCTAATCAACTTCTGCATAACTAACTGACTCAATAGGATATACTTCTACTGATTCTGGAAATGTAAAGAAGGATCGAGAAAGAGCATACGGATCTGATACCACTGAATACAAGGTTAGGGTATAAGGATTTTTGGCTTGATTCTGGTTGAACCTTTGCAATATTAGCCTCGCAAACCCCAACGGCCACCCATGGGGAAAAAAATAGAGATGAGGGATCAGGATATCCTATCAAAATATTGCTCGAGGAGGCCCTCAAAGAAAAAAGGAACGTGATGCTGGATAAATTTTCCCAAATCCTTCAATGATTGTCCACTGACGATGCATCTGCATCGAACAGCCACTCTGGAGGTGCGACTCCATTTAAGGTACAAGTAAACTTTGACATCCCCATATTTAAGGGCCAAATATATGCAAACGTCATAGATATAGGTTGAATATATTAAAAGGATATTTCTTGGTTCATGAATTTTCAGACTGGGAGAAGATTATTTTTTCACTCCTCAAATCTACCCCCCATGTCAAGGGATGGTGGGAAACCTACTGTGAGAAAAAGGACAAGAAATATCCCTCTCTGTTCTCAGCCATACCCTCCTAGAATTATTTCTAAGACTCCATCAAGGAACGATATTATCCCATGGGGAGCTATAAGGATGAGTACATAAAATGGACTACCTTGCAACAACAAAGGTATCAAGATGTGCATGAGCTGACCAATCTGTTCCATACCCTGCACACAAAGTTATGTATCAAAGATTCAAAGAAAAATTTGGTGCCGAAGTACCACAATTGTATGCATAGATACATTTAAGAGGAAATGGAGTTCCTCGGCATCTCCTCGCTTAGTACAACATACCGATATGCTAGCAAGATTGAGCATAAATTCAAACGAAAGAAGTGAGACTTTGGATCTGCAAATAAAAAGCAAGGGAAAGGTGCCCCCAAACCACAGAACAAAGGAAAAAGCCAAGGCATGGTGGCCCAAGACAAACTACCAAAGCCACAAGAAAAGATAAACACTATGAAGCCAAAGAACGACATCAGAAACTAGTGTGAGTTCCATAAGAGCTCCACTCACAACAAAAGTGAGTGTTAGGCCAAGCAGTCATTAGTGGCTGAGATGAGGGATTTTGAATCAGATGCATGCTCTGACTCTGAATCAGAACCTGACAAGGGGAATGACAAAGGGAAGTAGCTTATTGACGCGGATCCCAATGCCACCATTATGACTGCGAATACCTAGAAGAAGGAACTGAAATATCTAGAGGAGGAGGAACATCTCTTCCACTCCTAGACGTGGGTCAAGGGTTTCCTGCTACAGTTCATTCTCGATAGTGGGAGCCAAAATAACCTCATTTCAACAAAGGTCGTGAATCGATTGAGCTTTTCGACCATAGCACACCCACATCTATACACAATCAGGTGGCTTCACCAATGACGAGATCTCTACATCAACCAACAGTGTTGCCTTCCCTACAACATCAATCCATTCATGGATGAGGTGTTATGTGACATTTCTCCTCTTGATGTTTGTGATGTATTATTTGGCCAACCATACTTGTGGAAGTGACGTGCTGTGTATGATTCCTATCCTCTTGTTCCTATTTTTACTTTGGGCAAAAAGTTGTATAGGATACTAGAGGTACCGTTGCCTACCATTATCTCTTTCGTTACTACAAAACAATGTAGTAAGCTCATTTCTAGGACCGGGAAATTCATTTTCATGATGATCTGCCCTCAAGGGAAAAAGAATATTGTGGACATGACCTCTAGATAAGGCTCCTCTGTAGGCCGCAACAACAATTGGACAAGGTCATGGAGGAGTATGGGGACATCTTCAACACACCCAGAGGGGTGCCTCTACACTGTCAGGTCAAGAACCCCATTGATATGATGCTAGGCGCATCACTGCCGAATGGACCGATCTAGCAGTTCTCTGTTCTGGAGAACGATGAAATCAAGAGGTAGATTCAGGATCTGTTACAGAAAGGTCACATCTGGCTGAGTTCAGCACATTGTGGGAGCCCGATCATGTTGGTAGAGAAGAAGGATGGGACTTGGAGACTCTGTATTGACTATCGAGTGCTAAAAAATATCACTATATGGAATAGGTAGCTGATCCCATGGATTAATGACCTTTTGGACCAACTCAAAGGGGAAAAATATTTCAGCAAGATCGAGTTGAAGTCTGGGTCTCGCTAGGTACCAATAGAACCCTCCGATGTGTTGAAGATTGCATTTAAAGCTAAGGAGGGCCTTTTCAAATGGTTGTTCATGCCTTTTGGGTTGACGAATGCTCCTGCAACACTCATGAGGTTGATGGACAACATATTTTGGCCATTCACATACTCATTTGTAGTAGTGTACTTGGATACTTTTTGATCTTCAGCGAGACTTGGGAATATCACCTCCACCACATCCGACAAGTCCTCCAAACACTGCAACAACAAAAGTTGTGTGCTAATTTGGATAAGTGCACTTTTGGCATGACCAAGGTTCAGTATCCGGGATACATTATTGATGAATGGGGAGTGCATGTGGATCCAACCAAGAGCCAATTCATTTTGAATTGGCCAGCCCCAACCACTCTAACAGAGCTTCGTAACTTTCTGGGCCTTGCTAATATATACAGCAGGTCCTTGATGGGATTCTTTCATATCATTTGGCCCTTAAGTCAAGTCACCAAGGGAGGAGCAAAAGAAAATTTCTTTTGGTCAGAATCTCAATAGAAGGCATTCGTAGAATTGAAACATCACCTAAGCTATGCCCTAGTTGTCACATTACTATACTTGTAACGACCATTGAAGATCGAGACAGATGGCTCTGAATATGCTATTAGGTAATTTCTTACTCAATAGGGGCATCCAGTGGCATATCGCAGTGAGATTTTGTCTCACACAGTTCGCAGGTATCCCACTTAAGACAAAGAAATGTATTTCATTATGCAGGCTTTTGACAATGGAAGAATTACATTTGGGGGAAGGAAATCATCATCCACACAAACCACCGACCCCTGTAGTTCATACATACACAAGGGAAGTTGCAGAACGATCGCCATAAGAATTGGTCCACATATTGACAACACTTTAATTTTAACATAAAGTACAAGAAGGGAAGCACCAATAATGTTGCAGACTTTCTCAGCCGACCACCGATCCTAATGCTAACCACCATTCTCAACTCTTGTGGGCATGAGACTTCTGATTGGTTGCTTCTATAAAAAAGTGATCCAGAATTTAGCCACACATACAAGACACTTATGGATGGTACGTAAGTTCCAAATTTTCACCTCCGAGAAGCACTATTATGTCACTTGGGACACCTTTGTGTTCCTTCAAGAGAGTGTGCCAAGATGATTTTGGAAGCACACTACAGTAAAGTTGCTAAGAATTTTGTGGTCGAGAAAATAATTTCAATACTACAGAAGTATTTCTAATGGCTGAAACTTCAATAGGATGTCGGGAAGTACATCAGGTCTTGCACTTCTTGCACCATTGCTAAACCGACCATCAAGAAGCATGGGCTCTATACTCCACTACCTACCCTAGTCAACCTTAGGAATCCATCTCTATGGATTACATGTTGGACCTTCCTTCTACTAAGCATGGAAATGACTATGTTTTTTTGGTCGTCAATAGATTCTCAAAGATGGCCATTATGGTGGCTTGCAAGAAGAATATCACACCACAAGCCATTGCTAAACTCTTCTTTGAACGAGTGTGGGTGCACCTTTGGATCCCACAGTCTATCATCTCATATCAGGATAGTAGGTTCCTCATCACATTTTGGTCCAACCTCTGGTCAATGCTATACACCAAGCTCACTAAGTCAATAACTTTCCATCCCAAAACTAATGGTCAGATAGAGGTCATCAATAGGATGATTATACACATTCTGCGCATGTACAATTCAAATCATCCACACACATGGGATGATAGCCTCCCCTATGTAAAACATAGTTATAAGTGGTCTCTCAACAACTCAACCACTCAGAGCCCCTTTTAAGTGGGCTTGGGATTCCAGCCATTATGTCCCATTGACGTAGCCATGCCATTTGCGGTTACTCAGGACATTTGTCTCATGTCCAGTCGGAAGCTAACAAAGCGAAAAGCCTCAGCAAGAACATTCAACACATCCTCCAATAGGTTCATGACATATTGGAAAATATCCAACACTAAGTACAAGCAACGACATGATCAACATCAGGTTCCACATAAGTTTGAGGTGGGCGACAAAGTGTGGCTACATTTGCAGAAGGAGCGCCACACTAGACCTCACTGCAAGCTTCACCCACTATGATATGGGAAATAAACCATCACGGAAGCTATAGGGACCAATGCCTTCGAGGTCAGTATTCCACCATTCCTTGGTCTATACCCAGTATTCAATGTGGACCGCCTTCAACCCTACTTCCCATCTCTACTGGACACCTCCGACATTGCAGAACAACTCACACAAATAGAGTTAAACCCAAAGTACATGGAACAGGCCACCATAGATTATATCATGGATATGCAAACTAAGAACACTTTCCAGCAAAGGATCCAAATACATCGGGTTGTCAAATCTGGAAAACTCCTGTACCATGACAACTGCTTCACTAGGGACCAAGTTCAATAGAAGTTTCCTCATCTCATGGAGGAACTCAATGAAATGGGGACCATTGCCTTCTAAGGGGGGAGGAATTATCTAGGTGGATATTGGTGGCCACCTGCCTATTGCACTTTGTGCCCCACCATTTTTTCTTTTATTTTTCATTTTCCTTAATTGTAACACAGTTTACTATTTTTAGTATTTTTTTGGGTCCTGAACTTCCGAAACCATTCAAAGGCCCTAAACAACGTGTTTTTTGGAAAAATGGGACCAACATGGGTGATATACCTATTTTTCTCACTCAAAATTTTTATTCCTTAGATAGATATTACTAACAAGGTATTGAGTGCGTCAATCAGATATCATATGCCAACGTTACGTCCCTGCGAAGTTGATGTACCAATTTACCCAAACGGGACCCATACTTTTGGCGGTTCATCTCCTAGGGTTAGGTTTTTGGATGTTTAGGGTTTTCCATTGTTTCTATTGCATTACTGCATAAATTTGGATCACTCGATATGGCTTTCCCAGGTGGCATGGACTTTCACTTTTCCTTCAGGTTTACTTTATGAAGGTGGCCAAGTTAAATGGCCAGCATTTTGCCTTTTAAACTTATTAATCTCGAAATTTTACTATTTTCGCCATTATGGATGCACAACGGGGTGTGAGAGGCCATACGTGAGCTTACCTTGTGTTGGTGAGGTGCTGCAAGAGTTGGTGCAAGGAGCTAGAGCTGGTGGTGGTAGCCTGAGTATTTTATTTTCTGTGCCTCATTTTTATTTTTTCTTGTTTTCTGAGTGAGTAGTTTTTTCTCAGTGAGTTTCTTACCCTTTTATTGTTTTCTTTATTTTGCAGGTACTCCATGGAGGGATTAAAATTCCATGGCTGATGTTCTTGTCCCTCTGGAGTCAGTTGGAAGTCTCCCGGATTCATCTGCATCACATTCCCTTCATCTTTTGGCCTTGTTGTGCAAGACACAGATTTGCCACATGAAACTCTATGATACATGTAGAATTTGTTCCTTGCCTCTTCTTACTTCAGTTTGATCAATAATGGAGTGATATGGGTTGTGGAGCTATGCAGGAATTCATGGGATGAATGGAGAGGAGGATAGACAAGAGAAATGGTCAATATGCAAAGTTTTCAAAGATTTAGCTGCCTAAGGTGTAATATAGGGATTAGACAGGGAAACCTTGCACATGGAGTGAAATAGGGTGTTTCGAATTGTAGGCATACGAAAATAAAATATTTTCATGCCCTAAATAAAGTTTGGAAAGCCTTAGGAAACCCTTTTTCTTCACAAATGAGTTTCATGTAGCATTTACAAGATTTTCCTGTAGTGCTATAGGAATCCTGTAGCTGGCTTATTTTCCTATAGCAATTCCAGATTAGGGAAAAAAATGAATGTGTTGCCTATATGCTGGGTGAAATGGATGAAGGGATGGATGATGGAGTGTCTTATGGAGTGTGAAACCAAAGAAGAGAAAATAATGAAGAGAAATCACTCCTCTAGTTCGTAAAGACCATCTTCAATTGTTAACCTACAAAACATAAAAACACATAAATGTGTAGGTATTTATTTTATTTTATTTTTTTGTTATTATATTTTTCTTGAAAGCAAGTGGGCTGCCTCAATAGAGGTTCTCAACCCAAAGGCCTGCCTTGGGTGCCCCAAAGAGGTTTTCACCCAAGGATCTTCTATTCTTTGTTTTTTTCTTTTTCTTGCTCTAAGACTACCTCATGGAGGTTTTCAACCCTGGAGTTGGCCTAAGGTGCCTCAAAGAGGTTTAAACCATGCCTCTTTATTTTTTTATATTATATTTTACTTTATTAGGCATTGCAAACTACGGAGTTTCCCATGACATACACCTTCCTGTTTATGGAATATATAAATTATTCCCTAGAGAGGGGCTTCTTGTAAACCTTGAGTCTACAACCATTGACAAGTAGGGGAATTCCATCCTCATCGATCGTTCTGATCTGAACTACACCATTATAAGAACATTTTTCCACTTTGTAGGGTGCCATGTATCTTGTCATCAATTTTCCTTTGAAGTCCTTAAACCTTAAGTCATACAAAAATTCCCAATATCCTTATTGAAAGGTCTTTTCCGTAATGTTCTTGTCATGTAAGACCTTCCTTTGCAGCTAAATTACCTCTGTGTGGAGGATTTATTCCATCTTGAACTCATCCAATCCATGCTTAAGGCTAGGGGGAGTCATTCCATGAGAAAAAAGAGGATCAGGGACACCATATAGAGATGAAGGGCCTTGAGGAGGAGGTCTCGAAGGCTGAGTCAAAGTACTAGGAGAGGGTTGGAAAGGGATAGGCTACTGACTAGTGAAACCGAACAGTTTGAGGTCGGACCGAGATGATTGCATCATGCAAAATTTATATGAGCTAGGGTCAAGGATAAGAGCGGGGAGACCAAGGAATGAACCAAGCAAAGAGGAATATTTACAGAATCTGGATGAGATATTGGTTGGTGGTTAGATATTTTTTTTATTGGCCACCAAAGAAATAATGGGCCCTGGAGAGGTCTGAGACTTCGGCTCGTAAAATGTCAGTTGATGTATAGTGATGATATTTCCATTGTGAGAAAATAATATCTTACGGTGAACCATAGATGGGACAGTAGACATCACATAATTATAGCTACAACCCAATAGAATTTTGTATTATAAGGGGGCATCAATGAATTCAACGTCAACACAAACAGTTTTGCCCGCAAGAGTAATAGGAAAGTTGCTGAACATGCCAAGGGTTTGGGAAGAGTGGATATTCCACACATGGAGGGTGATAGTAGAAGGGGATAACTCAAGAAATCTGAACATTTTACAAACAAAAATAGACATCATGCAGGTGGATTCCCCCTCGTCAATGATACATCAGGAGACGTTGGCATTCCGGATCTTGACAGGTAAGTCGAAGGCGAAAGATGCAGGTAGGGGTGGATGCTCTAACTTGTCAACATCAAAGACAATCAAATGATCATACAAAGGATCCACAATTCCCATGACAGTTAGAAGATATTTACATTGTGAAGGGCATGACTGGAGGACTTCCAACATTGACATGGCAGAAAGGGATTGCGCCAAGTCATCTACTACATTGTAGGTGTGGGCGGCTTTACCAGAAGCAACATTTCGTCATAATGATTCTTTGGGGATCTTGGTATGTACCTCTGCCTTAGGCTGAGGGATCTGTAAAGGACCATTGGGTGTCAAAATTGGTTATGTGGGACCTGAGGACTGGGGCTCGGTTGCAGACGTAATGGGAGGCTTGGTGTACTGGCATGATCGATTCTGAAGGTTGAGATTGACAGTATTGGCCCAGTCAGATTGCATCATAAGGACCTGGAAATAAAATGTACCAGATGGAGGAGGTTGAGTGGCCACCTAACCTTTAGGGGTTTTGGAAACCACATATCCTTATTGGGGGGAAGTATTAGTAAAAACAGCCCATTGAGTAGGCACAACATTAGGAGGAACCAAACCAGAGGCTTGCTTTCCTTGAGATGTTGCTTGAGCTTCCCATTGTTGACGCGTATGAGGTAAAAGGGGACAATCATGGGTACAGTGACAATGGAAACTGTAACAAGAACAAGGTTTATTTGTATGAAGAGACCTGTTCTGCTTGGGTCGATCACCCTGTTGCAAAGTTACAGTGTTAGATGTATTCCCTTAAGGAGTGTTTCTTTGATTACCTTGAGTGTGTTGGTTATGGTTGCCTTTACTCTTCTTTTTGAAAGTGGGAGGATTAGACACACTCTGTTGTGCATCCACCTGACCCTGATGCAGGCGTGGCTACTGCTGTGGAGCTTGAGAAGGCATGGGAGGCTGAGGTGGTTGTGCTGGAGGAGCTGGAGCACCTGGTTATGGATACATATAGTAAGGAGGTTGAAAAACATTGGCATAAATAGGTTGGGAAATATCAGGCCCTGGCATCATAGGATGCATTTCGGCAAAGGCATGAGGCATATTGTGTCCTAGATACATGTTGCCAGAAGGGGGAAAAGTGCTAGAGGAGGAGGCCCCTCCTTGAGGGAAACCATAACCCATAGGAGGATTATTTTACAGATGTGAAAGGGATCCAACAATACCGTCGGTGGCATGAGATTCCCCTAGTGCATTGGCACCACCAAGTCTAGGGAGATCAGGTAAGATCGTATAAACATAACTATATTGTGCGTAGATCAAGTCATATTTCAACACAACTTGGAGGGATTATTCCTCAGTCTGAGGAAACTGAGACGTGACATATTTACCAATAGAGGGTAAAACAGATATGAGAAACTAGTCCATGTAGACACGGTCTTCAAAAACTGGATCTCAACATAAGCTCTTCCTTCTACACCATTCGTGAACATGGTCAGATTGACGGGTGGCAGAAGTTTGACGAAAAGCAGTCAAAATTTCAGTACCGATTTCATAGTGAAGGGGAAGCTCGAAGTAGGACATAAATTCCTTTTCAAGGGTTGAAAAAGTAGCATGAGAGGCAACGGCCTGGTTGACATACCACTTGGAATATTCTCCAATAACCATACACTGGAATAACCGAAGATAGATAGAGTCATCAGTGATAGAGTTAGATGAACACCACATGTGGAAAGAACGAACATGGTTGGTAGGATCCTCTCCAGAATCTCCTTCAAACTTAGGGATGTCTGAAGAAAGCTTGGCTGGCATAGCAAGCCAACTTGGATTATGGTATATAGGGTCATTATCCAACTGGCTAAACTCAGGAAGTCTTAGGCTTGCCATATAAGGAAGAAAGGGAGTAGCTAATACCATTCCAGTTGTGGCTCTACTAGTAGCGCCTCTAACATTAGAGTTGGGACCACCACCAGTAGTAGGTCCTACACCAGACACGATGAAGGTGAAAGGTGGAGGATAACTAGGGATAAGAACAGAAGGAGAACCTGATGAACCAGAATCAGAGTCGGAATGGGGAATCGGCGGAGGACGAACTCAGACCCTATGTGGTGCAGTAAGTCTTCCTAATGGAAACTATGGATGACAGCCTTGGAGTCTTCGGGATGAATGCCTTGGGGGTGCAATTATGGAAAGTATATATGGAACCCAATAATGAAGAGAGGTAAATAGGGGCACCAAGGTCTAGATTAATTAATTAATTACAATGTTTTATTCTTGGCTTGGAAGTGTAAACCGGGAGGTCTTTTCTTTAGGTGTGCGTGTGTGCGATAAGTGTGTTAATTTTAGTTAATCCCAGACGTGTGTATAGAGAAAATAAAAATATGATATATAACTGTAAATAAAACTAAAAGAGATAGTAAAATAAACGGCTAAAGATGCATCAATCTAAACCCAAAAAGGAGGGCTTCCCAATAACCAGTATAATGGTGGGAGAAATCTTCCTAAAACACACAATATGGCCAATAGAGATAAGGTGAAGAGGGATAGGGATCTAAAGGACAAATCCGTTGAAAATAGGTACAAAAAACAGCAAGAAACCAGAAAGAAAAATGCTGAAAAATACGTGGCGAAAAGCTACAACCTAAATGGAAACATAGGGGACCCTAAAGGGAGGACCAAACAAAACTGAAAAGAGGTTTTTTGGATGGAAAAATAACTGATCTGAAATGGATCTTAAAAGACAGGTTTAAATCTGAAAAAATGGTTGAAAACACTCAAATATCAGAAGACCTACTTCAGCGAAACTCCTCCTAAAAATGTGGAAGCGTATTGAAGCCCTAAGGGGCTTGGTTCCTACTTTGACGAGTAATACTAAGCAAGTACAGGTCCAAGATGAGTAAAGGAAAAGGTCAGAGAACCCTGAACAGTGCCCCAGACAAACTCTGAAAAATAACAGAAAAATACTGCAAAACATTTGAGGTCGCAGGTACTAACTTGTTTTCTACTGAGGTCGCAGTGTTTGGGTAGTCTTCCACTACCTGAGAGTTGAGGTCGCAGGTTTTGGGCTGAAAAGTGCAACTTGCACTTTTCACTGTCTCGGTGGTAGGTTTCAAAAAAATTTGACGTCTCTGTCATGATTGATGCTTGTTACCTGTGCAAATGGCCCATAAATACATGGAAATTAGAATTTTTACTATTTTACGGTAAAAAAGGTTAAAAACAACATCAAGGATTGAAAAGGAAGAAGATGATGAAAAACCCTAGTGGCTAAAGCAGCTAGTCATGCAAGGATCTAAAAAATGACAACAGTCATAATTAAAAGCCCTTGGTGAGTTGCTAGTTGTTAGAGTGAATTCTAATCGCAAGTGTATGAAAAAAACTCACTTTAGCTGTGCATAAAAACAACCCTAACATGAAATGTGGCAGTCAATTTCCGTATATCTGTAGTAGGTGATCAGAATAAATGCTACAATAATCCAAATCTATGCAGTTAAAGACATTAAATAGCCAAAATAGAAAAGAGTTGCTTCATACATTCAATATAAAAGATAAGAATTTATAAATAATTTTTTGTATTATAACACCTGGGAAGGGAACACATAAAGATGTTACCAGTCCCCCTCAATTGGTTGGGTTCTTGTATGTTATTAGTGCTTCAGACCCAAGATCTCTGTCTCTTGATGGTGCAGAAAACCCAGAAAAAATAAAAATCAAAGGGATCTGTAGTAGGTGATTAGAATAAATGCTACAATAATCCAAATCTATGCAGTTAAAGACATTAAATAGCGAAAATAGAAAATATTCTCTCCATACATCCAATAAACAAGAGAAGAATTTATAAATAATGTTTTGTATTATGACACCTAGGAAGGGAACACAGAAATATGTTACCAGTCCCCCTCAATTGGATGGGTTGTTGTATGTTATCAGTGCTTCAAACCCAATATCTCTCTCTCTTGATGGTGTAGAAATCCCAGACAAAATAGAACTCAAAGGGAGCTCACAAGCAAAAGTAGAAAAAATATGACAATGATGGATGATCAAAGTCAGACCAAAACTATAGATCAAAAGGTGATAAAAAAGGTAGTGAATGAATGGAAAAAGCCTTTTATTTATAACAAAATATTGAGTTAGTCTAGATATTGGTGCATAATCAAAATATTATTAACCAAATCTAGATCCAACTTGGAATATTTTATTATTTTTAGTAGAGGGAAAAGGAATTTAGAATTTGTTAAATCCCTTTATTTCGAAATAATAAATAAATAAATGATTTATTTATTATTTCAAGGATGAGGTTAAGGAATAATTAAATAAATAATGATTTATTTAATTATTTAAAAATGATTTAGTCAAATTCAACAAGGAATATTATTAAATAACTATTCCTAGAGAATAATAAGATAAATAATAATTTATCTAAATAATTCTCATGTTTTGGCTTAAATATGACTAGGAATATTAATTAAACAGTGGTTTAGTTAATTATTCCTAGAGGAAAACAAATAAGGATTTATTTAATTATTCCTCATGGTGTTTCATGTTTAGATGATAATAATTTAATAAGCTATGGGTTATTAAATTATTTCTCATAGTGAAAGCAATTTTACTATGGTAAAATTGGTCTTACATGGCGTAATTTAGTCCATCTAATAGTAACAGATTATATGACCAAAAATTGGTGTAACATATCTCCCCCTAGCATGCGAGCATAAATAGCTAATCATATGACTGAAGTACATTGTAAAAACACAATCACTATACACCGAAGGGGGTCACGGAGAGAGAAATATTATACGGACTGAAGTGAGAGAGGACAAGACCCTGAGAAGGTGAGACTTATAGTTGCGAAAAGTCTCTTTTATGAGTGAGTACCTATTCTTAATTACTCGAGGGAGGAATACTTATGCTCTACGAGATGACAAAGTATAAAGAATAACGGTGCGCCCAACAAACATGGGACTGAGCTATATAGTACATGTTGGCATAAACATGCGCTAGTTAAAAAACATAATGGATCCCACATACATATTTTTCCTGCGACAATACCCAGGACTTATATAATAATATCTCAGTAAATGAGATATAATAGCAACCAAAGAGGCCCTGTAAAACACGAAAGGGCTTTGAAAATCAGAATGATACATGAAAACTGAAAAAGCGTTGCAAGCAACTAAGGCCGGAACCATCAAATCTGTAGAGCTGCATCCAAGGCTGTAGTAAAAAGGTCATCCATGTATGTGGGGGGCTACCTGAACGACCACCCCCGAATGAGGTCTAAAACATCTCACACCCACTCGGGGATCACTGGTACAATCTCCTGCATCATTGTATATGGATCTTGATCATGCCATAAGGAGCTAGAACTGAGAAAAATTTGAGTCAAAGGGCAATAAAGGGTTCCTTTTCCTGATCCGAGGCAAAAAACAAGAGTGGAAGCTGGAACCAAGGTACACTGCCCTCTAGACCTATCTTATAGAATGAATAAGATGATGTCGACAAAAGGAGGTCCGCCATAGGTGAGGCAATGAGGAATACTCAACTAAGGAACAAGGGATAATAGTAGAGAGGCTGATAGACTGACACCAGGGATGAAGGTGGAATGGGGGGTACTGAGTAGCATGCTAAATGACTTCCCTTGTTAGAGCATAAAGGGCATGAATGACCTGGAAGCTACTGACTCGACTCTAGAGGGGATAGTGGACAGTATGACTGAAGGAAAAAATGTGTGATAGAAGAGAGGTACGAAGTAATGAAGGATGGAAGACTATGACGAGAGACAAAAGGAACTCAGAACAGACTCCATGGATGTGATGATGACTCAAATCAGATGCTATAAACACGGGTGACTCGATGATGCTGCCACAAAGAATATGCCTGGTGGGGACGATAAAACCATGAGTAAAAGATGATTACTCATGACAAAAACCGACATGAGCATCGACAAGTATGAAGGCAAATTGGTGCCCCAAGTATGAGTGTCGTAAGTGAATAAATTCAATTTTGAGAAGTGGCAAAGTGACCCTTCTTAGAAAAAAAGGCTTTTGGGTGAAGTATCAAATCACCAAAAATGAAAGGATACTCATTTGAGTGCTTGGTGAGAGCTTTCCAACGGTGTTGACAGTTTGTCAAATCGAGCTACGGTTTGGTCATAATTGGGGAAAGAAAACTTTTGGGGTTTTAATAACGAAATTTCCCTCCAATTTGATTCATTTGTAAGTGTAGCTATGGTGAATGTAGAGAGGAGAGAAATCCCTAAATCTTGCGGTGATTGTAGTGGAAAAACCAACCTTTGGAATCGAGATCTGTCAGTTGCAGGTAACATGCCTTACCATACTCTTTCAATTCAGTGGATTAAAGTTTTAGATTAGGCACCTAGAGCCCAGGAACAGACCTTTTCTCCTCACCATGGCCGGGTAACACTTTTTGGGGTTTATTCTGTGACCTGGGTAGTAGGCTCTGTGCAAAAAACTAGGAAATATCCCAGGAAATGGTCTGAAATGTGTCAACTATCAGAGAAAGGGGTTTTAGTGTTATTTTTGGCTGAGATATGAAATTTTATGGTTATGATGCAGTCTTTCCTTTCTGTATGATGAAAAACATGATGGCTTTCTGTAGGTATGGCAGAGTTGAGGATCAACTGGAGAGAGAGAGACCTGGATGCATTACGTTATGAGATCTAAGGGTATCATGTAGTTTGTGCCATATTGGCCAGGTTTGGGGTCGAAAAATTTATTGATAACGTATTGATGAGGGTAGGAGAGCCCTTATTAGCCCAGATAATTATCTATTGGGACCTGGATCATTAGATATTTATAGTGCAGGGGCACCGGATCGGGCTGACAGTTTAGGTCTTATATTTCCTGACCAGTCTCCTGCCACTGAAGATGGTGGGAAACACACATCCAATGTTACCATGAGGGTGGAACATTATGGAATTTGTATAGAGCCTCTATCGATCGGGTGTGGATGTGAAAGGCACGCGAATACCGATCAGAGATCTAGAAATGCTAGAGACTAGTGTTGTGGATCCTAGGCAACCAAATGATCCACCACATCACCAGATGATCCAGGTGGATATCGGTGAGCACCCACCTATTTCATTTCGACCTATAGCATCAATTCTTTCATTTTTTAAACTTCATCACAAATTACTATTTTTAGCAGTATTTCGGGTCCTGCATTCCCGGAGCAGTTTTGGGAACTTAGTGATCCAGGTGGATATTGGTTGCCACCCAATGATTCCATTTGAACCCCCACCATCAGTTCTTTTGGTTTGTAAGTTGCAACACAACTTACTATTTTTAGCATTTTTTTCGGTCTGAAACTTTCAGAGCCGTTTTGAGGCCCTAAACAACGTTTTTTGGGAAAACCGGGAGCTACACGGGGCCTTGGCCCTACATTTCCCACACCAAAAGTTGTACTCCTCAGATATATCTTTCTAACGAGATATTGAGCACGTCAAATGGAGATCGGATGCCAAATTTACATCCCTGGGAATTTGAAACACCAACTTACCCAAATGGGGCCCATAGTTTTGGCGCTTCATCTCCTAGGGTTAGGTTTTTGGACATTTCAGAGTTTACATTGTTTCTCAACAATAAATAGGCCTTTGAGCCTCATTTTAACACAGTTCAGGGGCTGGTAGCCGACACATCTCTTCTCAGAGATAAGCGCTACCAGTGCCCTAGCTCGCTTGTTCCCATAATTTCAGTTATGTAACACAGTGGGGAGGCATGTAGCCATCACATTTCTTCTTCGAGATACGCTACCAGTGCCCTCGCTCATTCATTTCAATTATGTATCATTCTAACATAGTTCAAAGGTTTGTAGCTGCCACATCTCTTCTCAGAGATATGCCTACCATTGCCCTGGATGTTTATTTCAGTCATTTGTTTTATTAATAAAATGAAGCATCATTTCTGCTGCATCTCTATATCTATGGCTATATGTGTATTCTATTGCGTTCCTATAAAAATCCATATCAGTGGTATCAGAGTGGTCTTCTATTTCTCTATTTTTATTTGCATGTCCCCAACACGGCCAGTGTATAAGGAGTTCAACCTCTCGAACATCGACTACCCCTCATGGAGGAAGAAAATAAAGATAAGGGAGCAGGAGATCCTATCAAAATCTTAATAGAGGAGGCCCTTGAGAAACAGAGCAACACGATGATGGATAATTGTGCCTAGATCCTGCAACGACTGCCCACGGACAACACATCTACATGGAGCACATCTGTCAATAGATCCGTGACATCTTGGACAAATCCAGTACCAAGTTCATCATAATTTCCCCTCCCCCCAGGGAGGAACTTAACGCAATGGAGACCATTGATTCCTAAGGAGGGAGGAATGTTCTAGGTGGATATCGGTGGCCACCCACCTATTCCATTTGGACCTGTAGCATCAATTCTTTCAGTTTTTCAACTTCAACACAACTTACTATTTTTAGCATTTTCTCAGGTCCCTGCACTCCCAGAGCCGTTTTGGGGACTTAATGGTCCAGGTGGATATTGCTGGCCACCCATCGATTCCATTTGAACCCCCACCATCAGTTCTTCCAATTTGTAAGTTGTAGCACAACTTACTATTTTTAGCACTTTTTCGGGTCCTGAACTTCGGGAGCCATTTTGAGGCCCTGAACGACATTTTTTTGTGAAAATCGGGAGCAACATGTGTTTGTGGACCAATGTTGCTCACAAAAAAAATTTTACTCCTCGAAGATATATTTTTAATGAGCTATTAAGCATGTCAAATAGAGATCAGATGCCAAAGTTACATCCTGGGGAAGTTGAAACACCAACTTACCCAAATGGGGCCGATAGTTTTGGCGCTTCATCTCCTAGGGTTAGGTTTTTGGACGTTTCAGATTTTACATTGTTTCTTAAAAATAAATAGGCCATTGAGCCTCATTGTAACACAGTTCAGCGGCTGGTAGCCATCACATCTCTTTTCAGAGATAAGTGCTACCAGTGCCCTAGCTCACTTTTTCCCATCATTTCAGTTCTATAACACAGTATGGAGGCATCTAGCCATCAGATCTCTTCTCAGAGATACGCTACTACTACCCTCTCTCGCTCATTTCCATTATGTACCACTATAACACATTTCAGAGCTCTGTAGCTGCCACATCTCTTCTCTGAAATACGCCTACCAACACCCTAGCTGTTTATTTTAGTCATTTGTTTTTATTAATAAAATGAAGCATTATTTCTGCTGCATGTCTGTATCTATGGCTATATATTTATTTTGTTGCGTTCCTACAAAAATATGGATCAGTGGTATCAGAGCAATCTACTCTTTCTCTATTTTTCTTTTCATGTCCCCAACATAGCCAAGGTATAAGGAGTTCAACCTCATGGACCCCGACGACCCCCCATGGCGGAAGAAAAGAAAGGCAAGGGAGCAAGAGATCCTATCAAAATCTTGCTCGAGGAGGCCCTTGAGAAACAGAGGAATTCAATGATGGATAAATTTTCCCAGATCCTTCAACGACTGCCCACCGATGACACATCTACATTGAGAACGTCCGCAAATAGGTCTGCAATATCCTGTACAAATCCAATACCAAGTCCAATAGAATTTCCCACCCCTTAGGGAGGAACATAATGCAATGGATACCATTGCTTCCTAAGGAGGGAGGAATGATCCAGGTGGATATTGATGGCCACCTACCTATTCCATTTGGACAGGTAGCATCATTTCTTTCAGTTTTTCAGCTTCATTACAACTTACTACTTTTAGCAGGTTTTCGGGTCCTACACTCCCGGAGCCATTTTGGGGACTTATTGATACAGGTGGATATTGGTGGCCACCCACCGATTCCATTTGAACCCCCACCATCAGTTCTTTCAGTTTGTAATTTGCAGCACAACTTACTATTTTTAGCAGTTTTTCGGGTGCTAAACTTTCGGAGCCATTTTGAGGCCTTGAACGACATTTTTTGGGAAAATCGGGAGCAACATGGGTTTGTGGAAGCATGTTGCTCACATAGAAAGTTGTACTGCTCGTAAATATATTTCTAATGAGCTATTGAGCATGTCAAATAGAGATCGGATGCCAAAGTTACGTCCCTAGGAAATTGAAACACCAACTTACCCAAATGGGGCCCATAATTTTGTCGCTTCATCTCCTAGGGTTAGGTTTTTGGACGTTTCAGATTTTACATTGTTTCTTAATAATAAATAGGCCTTTGAGCCTCATTGTAACATAGTTAAGGGGCTGGTAGCTGACACATCTCTTCTCAAAGATAAGTGCTACTAGTGCCCTACCTGGCTTGTTCCCCTAATTTCAGTTCTGTAACATGGTGGGGAGGCATGTAGCGGTCACACCTCTTCTTAGAGATATGCTACTAGTGCCCTCACTCGCTCATTTCCATTATGTATCATTGTAACATGGTTCAGAGGTCTGTAGTCGCCACATCTCTCCTCTGAGATATGCCTACCAATGCCCTAGCTATTTATTTTAGTCATTTTTTTTATTAATAAAATGAAGCATTATTTCCACTACATGTCTGTATCTATGGCTATATGTGTATTATTTTGTGTTGCTACAAAAATCTAGATCAATGATATCAGAGCGGTCTACTATTTCTCTATTTTTCTTTTCATGTCCCCAATGTGGCCAGGGTATAAGGAGTTCAACCTTGTGAACCCTGACAACCCCCCATGGTGGAAGAAAATAAAGACGATGGAGAAGGAGATCCTATAAAAATCTTGCTCAAGGAGGCCCTTGAAAAACAGAGGAAGATGATGATGGATAAATTTGCCCAAATCCTTCAACGGCTACCCACTGATGGCACCTCTACATCCCGCATGTCAGCCAACATGTTTGAGACATTCTGGACAAATCCAATACCAAGTTTAGCAGAATTCCCCCACCCCCTGCAAGGGATGAAATTGATACAATTGCTTCCTAAGGAGGGCGGAATGATCTAGGTGGATTTTAGTGGCCACCCGCTGATTCCATTTGTACCTATAGCATCAATTCTTTTAGTTTTTTAGCTTCAGCATAGCTTACTATTTTTAGTAGGTTTTTGGGTCTTTCACTCATGGAGCCGTTTTGGGGACTTAATGATCCAGGTGGATATTGGTGGCCACCCAATGATTCCATTTGAACCCCCACCATCAGTTCTTTCAGTTTGTAAGTTGCAACACAACTTACTATTTTTTAGCACTTTTCAAGTCCTAAACTTCCGAAGCTATTTTGAGGCCATAAACGACATTTTTTGGGAAAACTGGGAACAACATGGGTCCATGGACTGATGTTGCTCACATCGAAAGTTGTACTCCTCGTATATATATTTCTAATGACCTATTGAGCACATCAAACAGAGATTGGATGCCAAATTTACGTCCCTGGGAAGTTGAAACACCAACTTACCCAAACGGGGCCCACAATTTTGGCACTTCATCTCCTAGGGTTAGGTTTTTGGACGTTTCATATTTTACATTGTTTCTCAATAATAAATAGGTATTTGAGCATCATTGTAACATAGTTAAGGGGTTGGTATCTGACACATCTCTTCTTAAAGATAAGCGCTACCAGTGCCCTAGCTCGCTTGTTCCCATCATTTCAGTTCTGTAACACAATGGGGAGGCATGTAGCTGTCACATATCTTCTCAGAGATATGGTACTAGTGCCCTCGCTCACTCATTTCCATTATGTATCATTGTAACATGGTTCAGAGGTCTGTAGCCACCGCATATCTTCTCTGAGATATGCCTACCAACACCGTAGCTATTTATTTTAGTCATTTGTTTTATTGATAAAATGAATCATTATTTCCACTACATGTCTATATCTATGGCTATATGTGTATTCTGTTGTGTTACTGCAAAAATCCAGATCAGTGATATTAGCGCGGTCTACTATTTCTCTATTTTTCTTTTCATGTCCCAAATGTGGCCAGGGTATAAGGAGTTCAACCTTGCAAACCCCGACAACCCCCCATGGTGGAAGAAAATAAAGACGAGGGAGCAGGAGATCCTATCAAAATATTTCTCGAGGAGGCCCTCGAAAAACAGAGGAAGATAATGATGGATAAATTTTCCCAGATCCTTCAATGGCTGCCCACCGATGGCACATCTACATCCGGCACGTCCGCCAACAAGTCTGTGACATCATGGAAAAATCCAATACCAAGTTTAGAAGAATTCCCCCATACAAGGGATGAAATTAATGCAATTGATACCATTACTTCCTAAGGAGGGAGGAATTATCCAGGTGGATATCGGTGGCCACCCACCGATTCCATTTTTACTCGTAGCATCAATTCTTGCAGTTTTTTAGCTTCATCATAGCTTACTATTTTTAGCAAGTTTTCAGGTCCTGCACTCCTGAAGCCATTTTTGGGACTTAATGATCCAGGTGGATATTGGTGGCCACCCACTGATTCCATTTGAACCCCCACCATTAGTTCTTTTATTTTGTAAGTTGCAGCACAACTTACTATTTTTAGCACTTTTCGTGTCCTAAACTTCCGGAGCCATTTTGAGGCCATAAACGACGTTTTTTGGGAAAACTAGGAATAAGATGGGTCCATGGACTGATATTACTCACATCGAAAGTTTTAATCCCCGTATATATCTTTCTAACGGACTATTAAGCGTGTCAAACGGAGATTTGATGCCAAAGTTACATCCCTGGGAAGTTGAAACACCAACTTACCCAAACGGGGCCGACAATTTTGGCGCTTCATCTCCTAGGGTTAGGTTTTTGTACGTTTCAAATTTTACATTGATTCTCAACAATAAATAGGCCTTTGAACTTCATTGTAACATAGTTCAGGGGCTAGTAGCCAACACATGTATTCTTGGAGATAAGAGCTACCAGTTCCCTGGCTCACTTGTTCCCATCATTTCAGTTCTGTAACACAGTGTGGAGGCCTGTAGCTGTTGCATATCTTCTCAGAGATACACTACAAATTCCCTCGCTCCCTCATCTAGATTATGTATCATTGTAACATAGTTCAGAGGCCTGTAGCCACCACATCTCTTCTCAGAGATACACCTACCAGTGCCTTAGCTGTTTATTTCATTCATTTATTTTATTAATAAAATGAAGCATTATTTCTGCTGCATGTCTATATATATGGCCATATGTATATTCTGTTTCATTCTTGCAAAAAATCTCGATCTCTTTCTCTATTTTTCTTTTCATGTCCCCAACGTGGCCAGGGTATAAGTAGTTCAACCTCGCGAACCTCGACGAACCCCCACTACGGAATAAAAGAAAGACGAGTGAGCAGGAGATCCTATCAAAATATTTCTCGACGAGGCCCTCAAGAAACAAAGGAACAAGTTGATGGACAACTTTGCTCAGATCCTTCAACGGCTGCCCACTGACGACACATCTACATCTAGCATGTCCGCCAACAGGTCCGCGACATCCTAGACAAATCTAATACCAAGTTCAGCAGAATTTCCACCCTCTAGGGAGGAACTTAACGTAATGGAGACAATTGCTTCCTAAGGAGGGAGGAATGATTAAGGTGGATATCGGTGGCCACCCACCTATTCCATTTGGACCCGTAGCATCAATTCTTCCAGTTTTTCAGCTTCAACACAACTTACTATTTTTAGCAGGTTTTCGGGTCGTGCACTCCCGGAGCCCTTTTGGGGACTTAATGATCTAGGCGGATATTGGTGGCCACCCACAAATTCCATTTGAAGCTCCACCATCAGTTATTTCATCTTGTAATTTGCAACACATCTTACTATTTTTTAGCAATTTTTTGGGTCCTAAAATTATGAAGCCATTTTGGGGCCCTAAACAATGTTTTTTGGGAAAGTTGGGAGCAGCATGGCTCCATGGACCGATGTAGCTCACATAAAAAGTTGTAATCCTCAGATATATCTTTCTAACAAGCTATTGAGAGCATCAAATGGAGATCAGATGCCAAAATTATGTCCATGGGAAGTTGAAACACCAACTTACCCAAACAGGGCCCATAGTTTTGGTGCTTCATCTCCTAGGGTTAGGTTTTTGAACGTTTTAGATTTTACATTATTTTTCAACAATAAATAGGCCTTTGAGCCTCATTGTAGCACAATTCAGGGGTTGGTAGCTGACATATCTCTTTTTAGAGATAGGCGCTACCAGTGCCCTAGCTCGCTTGTACCCATTATTTCAGTTTTGTAACACAGTGGGGAGGCCTATAGCCATCACATCTCTTCTCAAGAGATACGGCACCAAGGCCCTCGCTCACTCATTTACATTATGTATTATTTTAACATATTTTAGAGGCCTGTAGCTGCCAAATATCTTCTCATAGATATGCCTACCAGCGCCGTACCTGTTTATTTCAGTCATTTATTTTATTAATAAAATGAAGCATTATTTCCACTACATCTTTGTATCAATGGATATATTTGTATTCTCTTGCGTTCCTAGAAAAAGCCGGATCAGTGGTATCAAAGCTGTCTACTCTTTCTCTATTTTTATTTTCATGTCCCCAACATGGCCAGGGTATAAGGAGTTCAACCTCATGAACCCCGACGACCCCCTATGGCAGAAGAAAAGAAAGATGAGGGAGTAGGAGATCCTATCAAAATATTTCTCAAGGAGGCCCTCGAGAAACAAAATAACGCGATGATGGATAAATTTTCCCAGATCCTTCAACGACTGCCCACCGACGACACATCTACATCCAGCATGTCCGCCAAGAGATCTGTGGCATCCTGGAAAAATCCAATACCAAGTTCAGTATAATTCCCATACCCAAGGAGGAACTCAACGCAATGGAGACCATTGCTTCCTAATGAGAGAGGAATGATCTAAGTGGATATCGGTGGCCACCCACCTATTCCATTTGGACTCATAGCATCAATTCCTTCAGTTTTCCAGCTTCAACACAACTTATTATTTTTAGTAGATATTCAGGTCCTACACTACCGAAGCTCTTTTGGGGACTTAATGATCCAGGTGGATATTGGTGGCCACCCACCAATTCCATTTCAACCCCCACCATCAGTTCTTTCAGTTTTTAAGTTGCAGCAAAACTTACTATTATTAGCATTTTTTCGGTTCCTAAACTTCCAGAGCCATTTTAAGGCCCTAAACGATGATTTTTTGGAAAACCGAGAGCAGCATGGGTCTGTGAACAGATGTTGGTCACATTGAAAGTTGTACTCCTTAGATATATCTTTCTAACAAGCTATTGAGCATGTCAAATGGAGTTCAGATGCCAAAGTTACGTCCCCGGGAAGTTGAAACACCAACTTATCCAAACGAGGCCCACAGTTTTGGGGCTTCATCTCCTAGGGTTAGGTTATTAGAAGTTTTAGGTTATACATTGTTTCTCAACAATAAATAGGCCTTTTAGCCTCATTGTAACACATTTCAGGGGCTGGTAGCGGAAACTTCTCTTCTCAGAGATAAGCGCTACCAGTGCCCTAGCTCGCTTGTTCCCATCATTTCAGTTTTGTAACATAGTGGGGAGGCCTATAGCCATCACATCTCTTCTCAGTGATACACTAATAGTGCCCTCACGCCACTCATTTCCATTATGTATCATTGTAACACATTTTAGAGGCCTATAGCCATCACATCTCTTCTCAGAGATATGCCTACTAGCACCCTATCTTTTTATTTCAATCATTTGTTTTATTACTAAAATAAAGCATTATTTCCGTTGCATCTCTGTATCTATGGCTAAATGTGTACTATGTTGCATTCCTACAAAAATCCAGATTAGTGGTATCAGCACGGTCTGCTCTTTCTCTATTTTTCTTTTCATGTCCCCAATGCGGCCAGGGTATAAGGAGTTCAACCTCGCAAACCCCGATGACCCCCCATGGCGAAAGAAAAGAAAGACGAGGGAGCAGGAGATCTTATCAAAAATTTTCTCTAGGAGGCCCTCAAGAAATATAGGAATGCGACGATGGATAAATTTTCCCAGGTCCTTAAAGGACTTACCACCGATGACACATCCACATCCAACATTTCTGCCAACAGGTCCGTCACATCCTTGACAAATGAAATACCAACTTCAGCAAATCTCCCCCAAGGCATGAACTTAACGCAATGGAGACCATTTCTTCCTAAGTAGGGAGGAATGATCTAGGTGGATGTCAGTGGCCACCCACCTATTCCATTTTGACCCGTAGCATTAATACTTTCAGTTTTTCAGCTTTAGTAAAGCTTACTATTTTTAGCAATTTTTCGAGTCCTACACTCACGGAGCCATTTTGGGGACTTAATGATCCAGGTGGATATTGGTGGCCACCCACCAATTCCATTTTAACCCCCACCATCATTTCTTTCAATTTGTAAGTTGTAGCACAACTTACTATTTGTAGCAGGTTTTCTAGTCCTGAACTTCTGGAGCCGCTTTGAGGCCCCAAACAATGTTTTTTGGGAAAAATGGGAGAAACCGGGGTCCACAGACTGATGTTTCTCACACCAAAAATTGTAGTCCTTGGATATATATTTCTAATGAGCCATTGAGTGCATCAAACAGAGATCGGATGCCAAATTTACGTCCCCAGGAATTTGAAACACCAGTTTACCCAAATGGGGCCCACAGTTTTGGCGCTTCATCTCCTAGGGTTAGGTTTTTGGAAATTTCAGATTTTACATTGTTTCTAAACAATAAATAGGGCTTTGAGCCTCATTTTAACACATTTTAGGGGTTGGTAGCTGACACACCACTTCTCCAAGATAAGCGCTACCAGTGCCCTAGCTCACTTGTTCCCATTATTTCAGCTCTATAACATAGTGGGGAGGCTTGTAGCCATCACATCTCTTCTTAGAGATACGCTACCAGTGCCCTCGCTCACTCATTTACATTATATATCATTGTAACATAGTTCAAAGGCCTGTAGCTTCCACATCTCTTCTCATAGATATGCCTACGGGAGCGCTACTTGTTTATTTCAGTCATTTGTTTTATTAATAAAATGAATCATTATTTCCGCTACATCTATGTATCAATGGATATATGTTTATTCTGTTGCATTCCAACAAAAATCCGTATTAGTGGTATTAGAGAGGTCTTCTCTTTCTCTATTTTTCTTTTCATGTCCCCAACATGGCCAGAGTATAAGGAGTTCAACCTTGCGAACCCCGATGGCCCCCCATGGTGGAAGAAAATAAAGACAAGGGAGAAGGAGATCCTATAAAATTCTTGCTCGAGGAGACCCTCGAGAAAAAATAGAACGCGATGATGGATAACTTTGCCCAGATCCTTCAACGGCTACCCACTGACGACAAATCTACATCCTTCATGTCTGCCAAGAGATCTGTGGCATCCTCAACAAATCCAATACCAAGTTCAATAGAATTCCCACCCCTAGGGAGGAACTTAACGCAATGGAGACCATTTCTTCCTAAGGAGGGAGGAATGATCCAGGTGGATATCGGTGGCCACCCATCTATTCCATTTGGACATGTAGCATCATTTTTTTCATTTTTTCAGCTTCAACACAACTTACTGTTTTTAGCATATTTTCAGGTCCTGCACTACGAGAGCTCTTGTGGGGACTTAATGATCTAGGTGGATAGTGGTGGCCACCCATTGATTCCATTTGAACCCCCAACGTCAGTTCTTTCAGTTTGTAAGTTGCAACACAACTTACTATTTTAGTAGTTTTTCAGGTCTTAAACTTCCAGAGCCATTTTGAGACCCAAAATGATGTTTTTTGGGAAACCCGGGAGCAACATTGGTTTATGAACAAATGCTGGCCACATCGAAAGTGTACTCCTCAGATATATCTTTCTAATGAGTTATTGAGCACGTCAAATGGAGACCAGATTGCAAAGTTACGTCCCCGGGAAGTTGGAACACCAACTTATCCAAACGGGGCCCACAGTTTTGGTGCTTCATCTCCTAGGCTTAGGTTTTTAGATGTTTCAAATTTTACATTGTTTCTCAATAATAAATAGGCCTTTGAGCCTCATTGTAACCCAGTTCAGGGGCTGATAGCCACCATATCTCTTCTCAGAGATAAGCGCTACCAGTGCCCTAGCTCACTTGTTCCCATCATTTAAGTTCTGTAACATAATGGGGAGGCATCTAGCCGTCACATCTCTTCTTAGAGGTACACTACTAGTGCCCTCACCCACTCATTTTCATTATGTATCATTGTAACATAGTTCAAAGGCCTATAGCCGTCACATCTCTTCTCAAATATACACCTACCAATGCCCTAGCTTTTTATTTCAATCATTTGTTTTATAAATAAAATGAAGCATTATTTCCGTTGCATCTCTGTATCTATGGCTATATTTGTATTCAGTTGCGTTCTTGCAAAAATCTAGATTAGTGGTATCAGCATGGTCTTCTATTTCTCTATTTTTCTTTTCATGTCCCCAACATCGCCAGGGTATAAGGAGTTCAACCTCGCGAACCCCGATGAACCCCCATGGCGAAAGAAAAGAAAGACAAGGGAGCTGGAGATCCTATCAAAATCTTGCTCGAGGAGGCCCTAGAGAAACATAGGAACGTGATGATGGATAAATTTTCCCATATCCTTTAAGGGCTACCACCGACGACACATCTACGTCCAACACATCTGCTAATAGGTCCACAACATCCTCGACAAATGCAATACCAAGTTCAACAGAACACCCCCCCCCCAAGGCATGAAATTAATGCAATGGAGACCATTTATTCCTAAGGAGGGAGGAATGATCTAGGTGGATATCGGTGGCCACCCACCTATTCCATTCGGACTCGTCGCATCAATACTTTCAGTTTTTCAGCTTTAGTAAAGATTACTATTTTTAGCAGGTTTTCGAGTCTTGCACTCACGGAGCCATTATGGGGACTTAATGATCCATGTTGATATTGGTGGCTAGCCACCAATTCCATTTGAACCCCCACCATAATTTATTTTAGTTTGTAAGTTGCAGCACAACTTACTATTTTTAGTAGTTTTTTGGGTCCTGAACTTCCGAAGCCGTTTTGAGGTCCTAAAAAACATTTTTTGGGAAAACTGGGAGCAACATGGGGCCACGACCGATGATTCTCACACCAAAAATTTTACTCCTTGGATATATATTTCTAACAAGCTATTGAGCCCGTCAAACGGAGATCGGATGCCAAAGTTACATCCCCGGGAAGTTGAAACACCAACTTACCGAAACGGGGCCCACAATTTTGGCGCTTCATCTCCTAGGGTTAGGTTTTTGGTAATTTCAGATTTTACATTGTTTCTCAACAATAAATAGGCCTTTGAGTTTCATTGTAACACAGTTCAGGGGTTGGTATCCAACACATATCTTCATAGAAATAAGCACTACCAGTGCCCTAGCTCACTTGTTCCCATCATTTCAGTTCTGTAACACAGTGGGGAGTCCTATAGCCATCACATCTCTTCTCAGAGATGCGCTACCAATTCCCTCGCTTGCTCTTTTCCATTATGTATCATTGTAACATAGTGTAGAGGCCTCTATCCACCACATCTCTTCTCAGAGATATGCCTACCAGTGCCCTAGCTATTGATTTCAGTCATTTGTTTTATTAGTAAAATGAAGCATTATTTCCACTGCATCTTTGTATCTACGGCTATATGTGTATTCTGTTGTGTTCCTGAAAAATTATGGATCACTAGAGGGAAGATGATGCTAGCTGAGGGTGTATTGAGGTTGACCTACTATGGGTGGACAAAGATGATGTTGTTTTTATTGAAACTATAGATATCAATATGCAAGCGGCAGGTGAACCATGACTGTGCATATGGCACAGTGCTTTGCTCACTCTTCTTTGATAATATCCCTACACTTCCTCATATACAAATCTAGGATGGGGGACCGCGAGAGCCCAGGATGCACCGCTGGGGGTAGCTGTTGTGTAGAGAAGGAGGTGGGTTAGTTGGATGGGTATTCTAACCTGAGTATTTTGTGCATTGGGATCATATGCCATTATACATAGAAGACTATCCCTATAGTGGGATGAACTATCATGGGGACCTAGACTAGTTGCTTTTTCCAAGTTGAGCATGGGGGCTAGACGGTAAGTGAAAATTTTCTTATATTTTGTGGTGCATTTTAAAGTTTTAGAATATTGCATATGGTACTGATTCATTTAATTTTGGTATGTAGATATAGCACCAGTGAACCCAGCCAAGTATATGGGATGACCTGTAGTGTGAGGAGCTGCAGAACCTAGTGGATCGAGGGGAATGCAAAATGAGGATGCAGTGGCCCTCCTGGAGGATTTCCATCGTAGATGCGAGAAGCTGCTAATTGGTTTTTCTGAGCGCAGATGGTAAGACCTTGACTACCAGAACATAACATCATGTGTTGGTCTACCCTCAAAGTGGCAAGGAGTCATGTGGCACTTAGCGATGGCCAAAAAAGTGATGTGTGATCTATGTGCTACACTAGCTAAACCATTGGCCCGAGACCCTACAGATAGTGATTAGATGTAGGGGCATGAGGTGCCCCCAGTTTTGGTTTTTTGTAACATGCTATGGGAATGTCATATGTATGAGAGTTAATGGACTCCAAAACATTGTATATTTGGACGACACATACTATTCATATGCATCGTTTTATGGTTTATGGTTATTGTCTTCTGTTAAATGCGTTTGAAAAATGCCAATCTAGAATATTGTTTGCAATGTTGTATACATAATGATTTTGGGATCTAGTTGCATGACTGAATGTAATGGTTTCAAATTCATGCATTAAGAGCTTCAATCGTAAATATTTTCTAAAATGGATAGGATTATGCACACGATAAACACCATTCAATTGCATGACAAGCAACAAAGAATCTAAATAAACATGAAAGTGACAGATGTGATGGTCAAGGGAATTGGCTAACAAACATATTACTGGATCATATTCATCCTGGTTATTAGTGGCAGCACCAATTCATACACTATTAGAGAGGACAAGTGAATGCAAGGGGGTGAAAATGGCCCACGCTGTTGAGGCTAGATTTCAGGAGTAGCAACTTGCACCATCGACATAGCTGTTATATGGTGTGGATGAGGGATCCATCTGAAATGTGCCATAAGATAACGTATGAGATGATGATGAAAAATGTTGGCAGCCTGAACAAAAGGTAGAAATAAAACAAGCACTGCTATGGGTAGAATTTGTACACCCCGCACACTGAATAGTGGATGGTGTGGGGGAACTGTCTTGGGGACAAATTTTGCTTAGGTCGTGAAAGTCACCATAGACACGAATGGTGCCATTTTTCTTATGGGCTGGATAGATAAATTCAGGGGTGGTAAATTCTTCCATAATTTTTTCATCATAGTAGAAGATGGGGTGGCTGGTGGAAGGATGACCACATGATGTGGCAAAGCTACCTGAATCATAATTATGAGAAGTGAGGTTCACATGTGCATCATCACGAAGGGTGAAAAAAGAACAAGTAGATGAAGAATCTACCAATGTTGACCCGAAGGTGATCATGGAAGGGAAGTTAGGAGAAACAGAAGATGATGCCTCAAAGGGGTCTTCCACCGTGGATCTCATAGATTATGATAGGTAGAGGATAGTGGCCGAAGACTCTGTCATCTCGATGTCAGTAGGGGGTATTTCAATGGGAGTATATGTCTCCTCTGGTTTTGCCGAAGAAAAACTTGAAAGTAAGGGAGAAATGGACTTGTTTCACTCAGCCTCGAATTGGCGAACCACTTCTAAGGAGGTGCGAAAGTCATCAAGGCGGGGAAAAAGTTGATTATAATGGTCATGGAAATCGCACAAATAATGAGGTTGATTTGTGTGAAAATTCTTGAGTTTCTTGGTTGAAACTGGTAAAGTAACGTGGACTTTTGGGATATTAGACTCAGGATACACTTTGTTGACCATGGGTTTGAGACGAGGCAATTTGGGAAAATTATGGGTAGCATTATCGACAACATCACACAAAGCACATGGAGGTGTACTCTTTGGAGGCTTAGGAGGATCATGTGTTGTCTGGGAAGCCTTGTCTTTAGGTTCCTTTTTGTGGCCCTTAACCCCCTCACCTGAGGCTTTCGCAACAGGAGTAGATTCTTGTTGAGGTGGTTGAGGCACATATGCAAAGGGACAAATCATAGCGACTGGTTGGACAAGGGGTCAAAGTAGTGTAAGGTCTGAGCTGACCAGGCGGGGTATTAGCTGGGGGATCGATGTAACAGACTAGGATCCCCAGGGTCAGGTTGGGAAGGGTCAAGGTATCCATAGCAGGTAACAAAAATACTCCGTAAGGGGGAGCAAGAAATGGTATCTGACCGAAGGGTTAATGGCTAAGTGGAATAGCTCTCAGATGGTTAAGGTCAGGGGGAACCATTCCATGAGAAAAAAGAGGATCAGGGGCACCAACTATAGATGAAGGACCTTGACGAGGAGGTCTCGAATGCTAAGTAGAAGTACTAGGAACATGTTGCAAAGGGATAGGCTACTGACTAGTCGAACCATACCATTTGAGCTCGGACCGAGACGATTGCATCATGCAAACATTCGACGAGCTAGGGTCAGGGATAAGAGGGGGGAGACCAGGGAATGAACCAAGCAAAGAGGAATATTTATAGAATTTGGGTGAGACACTAGTCAAAGGTTTGGTTGTTTGTTTATTATCCACTGAAGAAATAATGGACTCTAGAGAGGTCTGAGACTTCAATTCGTAATATGTCAGCTGATCTATAGTAACTATCTTCCCATTGCGAGGAAAGAACATCTTACGGTGAACTGCAGATGGGACAGTAGACATTTCATAAGTATAGCTATGACTAAATATAATGTTGTAGTCTAAGGCGGCATCAATGACTTCAACGTCAACACAAAGAAATTTTCCCACAAGAGTAATAGTATAGTTACGGGACATGCCAAGGGTCTAGGAAGAGCGGCGATCCCATGCATGGAGGGTGATAGTGCAAGGGGCTAACTCGCGCGATTCAATATTTTTCCAAACACAAGAAGAAATCACGCAGATGGATTCCCCCTCGTTAATGATACATCGGGAGACATTGGAATTCTAGATCTTGACATATATTTGGAAGGCGACGGATGCAGGTAGCGGTGGACACTCTGACTTGTCAACATCAAAGAAAATCAAACAATCATCTAAACGATCCACAACATCCATGGTAGCTAGTATAGCTTTACATTATGAAGGACATTAGTATAGGACTTCCAGTGTTGACATGGCAGCATGGGATTGTGCCAAGTAATCTACTATGTTGTAGGTGTGGGCGGCTTTACCGGAAGCAGTGTTTCGGCGTAACGGTCCTTTGGGGATCTTGGTATGTACCTCTGCCTTAGGCTGAGGGATCTGTAAAGGACCATTGGGTGTCTAAATTGGCGATGTGGGACTTGAGAATAGGGGCTTAGTTGCGGACGTAGCGGGAGGCTTGGTGTACATACGTGACCGAGTCTGAAGGTTGAGATCAGCGGTATTGGCCCGGTCAGATTGCATCAGAAGGATCTGGTAATCAGAGGTACTAGACGGAGGAGGTCGAGTGTCCATATGACCTTTAGGGGGTTGGGAAACCACATATCCTTGCTTTGGGGTGTTATCACTCAGTAATTTCTCCAGTTTCAAGAGATAACTCACCAACATAACCACAAACCTACTTCAAACTCTAGGATCTAGCCTTCCTAGGGTTCATAGAGGGCTCTCTCTTTAAAATTTTACTTTGTTTTGATTTGTAAATATTAGGCTAGTTATGAAAGTGCATATTTGGTTTGATTTTTATAGATTTGGTGGGAAAAATCACTTGAAATGAAGGATAGTCGGAAATCTATTTTTCCATTGGGCTATGGAGTCAAAATCAAGTAACCAAGACTAGGATCAAGGGCAAAAAGGTCAAATGTATTCAGGGCAAGATAGATAACCCTTGTAGATATTGGAAATTTGTTTTTTTGAGGTGGTATGATGGGGATAAAGATCACTTAAGAATCCTTAAATCCAGAAAAGGGAAGTAGTAGGAGAGGTCAAACGAATGAGGAGAAATTAAGAATTGCCTACATGGGAAATCGGAGGAAAACATATAAATGATAAATAGTTAAAAAAAGGGTGCTATTAACATATCCTATAGTAATACTCCTTTTTATACATTTAGATTTAGCATAAACATAAATGGATGCATGTAACAGAGAGAAGAAACAATGACAAGTGAAGAAAATACTTCACTCCAAATAGCTCATCACAGGGATCCTTAAAGTCCAAGAAGAAATGTCTATAACAATTCCAGTAATTTTATTCCACCAAAATACTTCAAATATTGAAGTATTTATACAAATTCTAAACTAGAATATCTTGAAAAAATATGAATATTAGTTTACAAATATCTCCAATTGTTTTACATAAATAGAACTTAAGTAAAGGACACTAAAAAATAATGCATATATTTGGCACTATTTTTTATGGATAGGTGATGACAAATAGGAGAATTCGAATTTTATCTCATCTCTTAGTTGATGATGAGGCATCCAAGTCACTAACTGTGTCCTTTCTTTGTGAATTCTACTCTAGCAATTCTTCAAACTTGGGGTCCAATGATACCTTTATATTTCTCAATCCAAAATATATATGTAAAAAGTGAAAGAGGTTACTGTATAAAAATATGTTTTTGAGATAAAAATCTCTCCGTTCCCTAAAATTATGCTCCAACTAGTCACAATAGGCTTTGAAAAAAGATGTGTAAAACAAAGTTTTCCACAGTCTAAAAACTAGGTTATAAATAGGTGCATGTATCTCTCATTCTGTAATACCTGTGCAAAGAGTGAGATAGGTTTTTGTCTACGGGTCTCTTAGGAACAAAAACCTCCTTCATTTTTGTAATATGTATTTCTTATTGGCCACAAGATTCTCTGCAAAATGATGAGTTAGTAGGCATTTTCTGGAAAAAGTGCTTTCAAATATTATTTAATATTTCAAAACCCATAATGGTTGTTAGAAAAGTGAGAGAGGTTTTTGTAGTTGGACATATTTAAGAAGAAAAAAATCCTTCATTTTTTCAAAATTCATCTTGGATTGGTCACAATAGTTTTTGCAAAACAATGACTTAAACAGGAAATTTCTACAAAAATGTCCCTTCTTGCTCTATTTTCATCTTTTAACCTTTTTGTTATTTTAACTATTTTTCTTTTACTTTTGATAAATTTCATTGTTGCTGAAAGTATTTTCATCTCTTTTTACCATTATTTCCTCCATGTTTTACTTTTACTATTATGAATGACCTGTTTTAATCTTTACATTAAAATGCTCTTTTATCTTTCACAGGATGACTGTTCTTTAACTCTGATGCCTGGAATCTTTTAAGGAAAATCCTTTGAATTCATTTCCTTGTAAGCTCTTGGAGTAAAACATATATTTGACTAGTATTTAGATTGTTTTCTCCAAATTATCCTTTTGCTAATGACCTGAAAAAATCAAACAATTCGTTAATGAAACAAAGGTCTACAAGAAGGGATAATGGCTTTGATGAATTTGGAAGACCTGTGAAATGAATTTTTACTTTGGAGGTTTTAATTTGTTGGAACTGAGTAATTGAATGTAATAATTTGAGATTCTGAGAATTGGTAAAAGAATTTGAATCTTTCAAAGGGTTTCTACAACAAATACACTCTTTGAAGGTAATTAAGGTCTTTCTGTAGAGAAATAGGCTTCACCAAGTTCAAGTTCAAGTTCAAGTTCAGAAGGTTTTTTGGAGGTCGATTGGACACTTCCAGTGTTCTTGGCAACAATTTCAATGGATTTTAGGTTCTTTGAGTGTGAAAATGGTGTAATGGCTCTCGATTTTTTAGTCGGAAAAGCTTTGAAAAGGAACAGATAATGCAGAAAAGGGTTCAACTGCATGCAATATGAATTTTTTATAATGTTTTAGGCTTAGAATAGTATCAACATTGGACGCATGTCATATCAGAGCAGAGGCGGTTTGGAGCATGAGGCAGAAAAACATAGGCGGTTATCACACTGGTTATAAGTGGTAAGTGGTTTGGGATGGATCTAATGGGATCCAGTAGGAATTTTCCACGTGGAGGAGAGATAAAAGTGTGAAACCTCCCATTTCGAGCAGCTTTCGCGTTTGGATGATCATGCATCTTTTCCATGCGATTTGGGATATAAACCATCGGATATGAGAATTGAACGCAAATGGTCCATATTAGTTTGGGAGTTGCATTATAATGATAGGTGGGACCGAGGTTTATTATATGCATGCAATCGGTTTTGACTTTATAAATAGACATTGGTTAAATTCAACAACTTGGGTTATACGACGGGGAAGGTAAAGGTTTATTGTTATATGGCGAATATAATTTTTTAATTTAAAACATTTATGAAATGTTCCAAATAAAAACATATGCGGGCATGCTTATAATATATTATATAGTTTTATCAAATGCACTACACACTTGTTTAAACTACATGGGGCGGGATATTTATTTAAGGATAGGTTTAGACCAATGGGAAATTGGGTGGGGTATTATATATTTGTGCACATGGGGATATTTAACTTTGGTCTAAACATAAAATAATGATTTTTGGAGTTTATTTTAATATAAGGGTATTAATATATACAGGAGAGTGTAGTTATGGATTTAATATAATAAGTTAGGTGTTAATATGAAAAAGGGATAGTAAAAGGAAACACAACACATATTATCTCTAAGAAAAGTATAAAAATAAACCATTGCTCATCTTTTATATTACTTCACGAATACTTAGGATAAATGTAATTTTGAAGGTTTTATGAATGATTTTAAAAGGAATGAAGTTAATTATTTTAGGGTTACTATTTTACTAAGTAAGAATGTGTTTTAATTAGGAAAAAGGGGTTTTGATGTATGAATGAAGGGTAAATGCTGAGAAATGTGGATTTAATGCAGGGACTCAATATTTTTAACTAAGCAGTCATCAAGCCTTGGGTCTGGTCCCAACAAAAGTCGGAGAAATGCTCTGAGTCTTTTTGACTGATAGTTTAGAATACTGAACACTTGTAGGGGAGGGGAAATTAGTGATTTTTTCCCAAAGATGCTTTATTACATGCTTGCTCAATTTCTTTCTGCCTACCCATGTTTATTTCTAACATTTTTTCTTCATTTTGTAGGTGCATTTAGGCTTGCAACCTTAAAACATTTTTCTTTCAAAGCATAAAAATATCTAAGTCTACCTTATTTCATTTGAGGGCTCAAGTTTAAACTGTTTGAAAAAAAATTGTTCATTATCTGAAACATGAAATTGAAACATGAAAAGTTAAGATTAAACTGTTTAACTGATCATGGATTATGGCATCTATTGATACTCTGCACATAATTATTATTCTTTGTAGTAAAAATAAAAGTAATGGAATTTGGACTAGCTCACTTTTAGGTCTTATTTTTATCTCTTTTTTCTTTCGTGGTCTACATTTTTCTAAGTCATTTGATCTTTCTTTTAGGAATTTTTACCCTCTTTGTCATTTTTTATTATTTATTATTTCTAAAATATGGGAAAACAACTTGTAGAAAGCAAGGTATGTACATATTTACAAGACTATCAAAGTCAATTCAAAAATTATGAATCCTATATTTATAGGACCCTAACAGAGGGAAGGATTGGTAAACACAGCCAGTTGAGTATGCACAGCATTGGGAGGAACTGAACCAGAGGCTTGTTGTCCTCGAGATGCTGCTTGAGCTTCCCACAGTTGACGCATCTCAAATAAAAGGGGTCGACCATGGCTATAGTGACCATGGACACCACTACAAGAACAAGTACTATTCATACAAAGAGGCATGTTATGATTGGGTTGAGCACCCTGTTGTTGAGTTGCAGTGTTAGATGTATTCTCTTGGGGATTGTTTCTTTAATTACCTTGAGCCGATTGGTACTGGTTGTATTTGCTATTATTTTTGGAAGTGGGAGGATTAGTCGCACTCTGATGTGCATACACATGACTCTAAGGGGGGGGGGTGGTTGCTGCTACAGAGATTGAGAAGGCATGAGAGGATGAGGTTCTTGTGCTAGAGGAGCTAGAGAACCTAGCTATGGATATGGATAGTAAGAAGGCTGAGCCACATTGAGGTAAACAGGTTGGGAAATAATAGGCCCTAGCATCGGAGGATGTGGTTGGGAAAAGGCGTGAGGCATGCCGTGTCTTGGATACATGCTGCTGAGAGGGGAAAAAGTGCTAGAGGAGCTGGCACCTCCTTTAGGGAAACCATAATCCATAGGAGGATGAGTGTACAAATGTTAGAGGGATCCAATGATATCGTCGGCAACATGAGATGCCCCCAGTGCATTGGCACGACTAGGTCTAGGGAGACTAGGTAAGATGGTATAAACATAGCCAGATTGTGTGTATATCAAGTCATATTTCAACTCAAAATGAAAGGCTTCTTCCTCAGTCTAAGGAAAGTGAGATGCAACATATTTACCAATAAAGGGGAAAAAGGATCTTAGAAACTAGTCCATGTAGACACGGTCTTTGAAAACTTGAGCTCGACATAAGCTCTTCCTTTTCTGCCATTCGTGAACATAATCAGATAGGTGGGTGGCAAAAGCTTGATGGAAAGCGGTGAAAAGTTTGGTACCGGTGTCATAGAAAAGGGGAAGCTGGAAGTAGGACAAAAACAACTTTGCAAAGGTCACAAAAGTAGCATGAGGGGAAGTGGCCTGGTCGACATACCACTTAGAAGCTTCTCCAGTAAGTGTACGCTAGAATAATTGAAGGCGGATAGATTTATCAGTGATAGAGTTGGACGAACACCACATGTGGAAAGAAATAACATGGTTGGTAGGATCCTCTCCAACATTTCCTTCAAACTTAGGGATTTATGAAGGACACTTGGTTGGCATAGCAGACCAACCTAGATCATGGTGTATAGGGTCATTAACCAACTCAATGAACTCGGGAAGGCCTAGGCCTACCATATAAGGAAGAAAGGGAGCATATGGGAATGTTCCTGTTGCGGTTCCCTCTAGTAGTAGCTCCAGTATTAGAGCTGAGGCCACCACCAGCGTAGGTCCTACACTAGACGTGATGAAGGTGAAAGGTGGAGGACAACCGGGGATAGGAACCGAAGGAGAACTCGATGATCCAGAATTAGAGACTGAATGGGGACTCGGTAGAGGAATTACTTAGACCCTATGCGGTGAAGTAAGTATTCCTAATGGAAACTAAGGATGAAGGCCTTGGAGTCTCTAGGATGAACTCCTTGGGGGTGCAATGATGGAAAAGATACATAGAACCCAATAAGGAACAAAGGTAAAAAAGGGCATGGAGGTGCAGATTAATTAATTAATTACAATGTTTTAGTATTGGTCTGGTGGTGTAAACCAGGTGCTCTTTGCTTTAGGTGTGCGTGTGTGTGATAAGTGTGTTAATTTTAATTAATCGTCGACATGTGTATAGAGAAAATAAAAAATATGGTCTATAACTCTAAATAAAAGTTAAAGCGACAATAATATAAACAACTAAAGATGCATAAATTTATACCAAAAAATGAGGGCTTCCCAACAACTAGTCTAAGGGTGGGTGAAATCTAATCAAAACTCATAGTATGGACAATAGATCTAAATTCAAGAGGGACAGGGATCTAAAGGTTAGATCTGCTGAAAAGAGGTGCAGAAAAAATAAAGAAACCAGAGGGTAAAATGCTGAAAAATAGGTAGCGAAAGGTTACAAACTAAAGGGAAACGCAGGGGGCCCTAAAGGACGGATCATACAATACTGAAAAGATTTTTTCTGGATGGAAAAATAACTGATCTAAAATGGATCTAAAAAGAGAGGTCCAGGTCTAAAAAAATGGTGGAACACACTGAAATCTTAGAAGACCTGTTTTAGCTAAACTCCTCCTAAAAAGGTGGAAGCGTAATTAGCGTACTAAAGCCCTAAGGGGCTTGGTTCCTACTTCGACAAGTAAAACTAATCAATTACATGTCCAATATGGGTAAATATGGAGGTTAGAGAACCCTAAAAGTGCCCTAGACAAACTCTGAAAAATAACAGTAAAATCCCGCAAAAAGGTTGAGGTCACAGGTATTGACCTGTTTTCTACTATGTCACAATTTTTGGGCAGTTTTCCACTACCTGAGAGCTTAGGTCATAGATTTTTGGCTGAAAAGTGTGACCTACACTTCCGGTTGTTTCAGTGGTAGGTCTTAGAATTTTTTTTCGTCTATGTCGTAGTTGATACTTGTTACCTGCGCAAATGGCCCAAAAACACAAAAAAGTTATAATTTTTACTGTTTTAGGGTAAAAAAAGGTTAAAAAAAACATCGAGGAATGAAAAAGAAGAATTTGAGGAAAAACCCTAGTGGCTGAAGCTGCTGGTCATGTAGGGATCTGAAAAATCATAGTGTTCGTAACTAAAAACCCTTGGGGAGTCGCCAATTGTTAGGCTAAATTCTAATCACAAGCGTACCAAAAAATATCACTTTAGCTGTGCATAGAAAACAACCCTAACATCAAATGTGGCTGTTAATTTCCTTAGATATTCAGTAGGTGGTCAGAATAAATGCTTCAAAAATCCACATCTATGCAATTAAAGACATGAAATAGTGAAAATAAACAAGAGTTTCTCCATACATCCAATAGGAAAGACAAGAATTTATAAAGATTTTTTTTTATTATGACACCTCTGAAGGGAACACAGAAAGGTGTTACCAGCCCCCTCAATGGAATGGGTTCTTGCATATCCTCAACACTTCAGACCCAAGATCTCTCTCTCTTGATGGTGCAGAAAACCCAGACAAAATAGAACTCAAATGGAGCTCACAAGAAAAAGTAAAAAAAATATGACAATGATGGCGGATCAAAGTCGAAAAAAAATTATAAATCAAAAGGTGATAAAAAAGGTAGTGAATGAATGGAAAAACCCTTTTATTTATAACAAAATATTGAGTTAGTATACATATTGGTGCATAATTAAAATATTATTAACCAAATCTAGATCCAACTTACTTGGGATATTTTATTAATTTTGTTGGAGGGTAAAGGAATTTAGAATTGGTTAAATCCATTTATTTCGAAATAATAAATAAATGATTTATTTATTATTTCAAGGATGAGGTCAAGGAATACTTAAATAAATAATGATTTATTTAATTATTTAAAAATGATTTAGTCAAATTCAACAAGGAATATTATTAAATAATGATTTAAATAATTATTCTTAGAGAAGAATAAGATAAATAATAAATTATCTAATTAATTCTCAGGCTTTGGGTTAAATATTACCAAGAATATTAATTAAACATTGCTTTAGTTACTATCCCTAGAGGAAAATCAAACAAATAAGGATTTATTTCATTATTCCTCATGGGGTTTCTTGTTTAGACCAGAAATAATTTAATAAAGTTTGGGTTATTAAATTATTTCGCATAGTGAAAGAAATTTTACTATGGTAAAATTGGTCCCACATGGTGTACTTTAGTCCATATAATAGTAACACTTTAGATGACCAAAAATTGGTGTAACCGCTAAAATCTCCTTCTCTATGAAAATGTAATTTAGCTAGACCTTAGACAAGTTCTTACTGATGAAATATATTGCATAAGGTAATTTGTCTTCTAACTGTCCTAATGCTGCCCCCACCTATTTCTTAGATGCATCTATGTGGATGTGGAAAGGAAGAGTCCAATTTGGACCTCTGAGAATAGGGGCAGTAGTCAACTTTCCCTTAATGAGCTCAAAATCCTCTTTACAAGGACTGGACCAAATAAACTCAAAATCTTTGGCCAATTAACCAAATAGTGGTGAAGCCATCTTACTAAAATATTTGAAGAATCTTCTATAATAAAAATCTAACCCTAATAATCTCTTGACATCTCTCTACTTTTGAGGAGCAGGTACCCTTTTGATAATAGTAATTTTTCTTGGGTCCACCTGTATTCCTGCTTGAGATACTGAGTGTCCTAATACAACTCCTGCACCTTCTCAGTACTTTACCTAAATTGGAGAGAGATTCCTCGAAGTCATCCCCATATGGTGTGAAATCATCCATATAGGTTTTGGCATAGTCATGGACTAGCTTAGAGAATTTACCCTAAGGGCAGGTGAAAGTAGTCTTATGTTGGTCTTCAAGGCTGATTTGAATCTAGTTGTACCCACTGATCCCATGTAAGAAGGAAAATAACTTCTTCCCTGCAAGGCATTCCAGGACTTGGTCTACAAATGGAAAAGGTAATTGGTCCTTCTCAGTGGCTTTGTTAGGTTCTCGATAATCAACACGAATTCACTATTTTTCATTTTTATTTGGGACTAGGACAAGAGGAGATACCCACTTATTTTCTGATATAGGATAAATGAAACTTGCATCCAACAGTTTCTGCAGCTCTTCCTTGACTATGCCCTTTAGATCTGGGTTCATCATTCTTTGGGGTTGTCATATAGGCTTGCATCCTTCTTTGATGTAATATGATGTATGCATACTAAAGGATGCACCCCTTTCATGTCCTTGTAATCCCAAGCAAATGCATCTAGGTTTTATTTTAAAATTTGGCATAGATTATTTTCTTCTTCATCCGAGACATTTGAGTTGATTTTCAGAGATCTGGATTGGCCAAACTCAACATCCTTGGTGGTTTCAGAGGTTGGATCGATTGAGTGCACTTCCATCCAACGATTCGCTTTCAAACTCTTTAACTAGGTTTTCAAGAGGACTGTTAGTGGGGGATTGGTTTTGACTGGCATAGTTGATGAGTTTGTCTTCATCAAGTTGTCCCCCTCTAAGAACAACATCTATGGTACAAATAGGGCTAGTGTTATATACCTCATCTTCATCATCCTCCAACCATATAGGTAGATGATGATCAATGGAAGGCTCGAATGGAGGATATAATACCAACTGTTTAGAAAAGGGCCCATTTTTAATAGTCATGTTTCTACCCTGACAGCTAATATAAGCATCTCCAGTGGCTAACCAAGGTCTCCCTAATATGAGAGGGTATCCATTGAACTTGGTTTTTGGTTGTAGAACCAAGAAATCTCTAGGATACTCCCAAAAGTCAATTTTGACCATAACGTCCTTAATAATTCCTTCTAGAGTTACTCTGGATCGATATGCAAGTTGTAGAAATATTGTGGTTTTCCTCAAAGTCCCTTGGAGATTAAGTTTCAAAATAGTTTCCTTGGCCATGACATTGATGCCAACCCCTAGATCAATCAGAGTAGTTGGGACTATGACACCATCTATGTGCACATCGAAAACTAGACTGCCACAGTCTAGGTACTTTGGAATGATCATTGTTCCTAACATTAAGTTGGACAACTATCCTACTACATTGATGGTGGGGGTATCTTTCTTCTTTCTCCCAAGTTTCTTGAAGAACTTTTCCTTTATGAGCCTATTGTAAATAGGAACATCATTAATGGTCTAGAGAAGTTGTATATTTACACGCAAATTTTTCAACTCTCCCAAAATTTCAGTCTCCTCACGGGTGCACTAGTTATGATGGATCAAGCGCTCAAGAAAAAGGAGGTTGTTGGATCTGAGTGTTACGGTCTTCATTTTCCTCCTCAACCTCTATAGGTGGGGATGGAGGGTGGTTGTCTGGGAGTACTCTCCCCGACCTGAGATTAATCTCCTCTATCTCCACAACATAAGTAGGATAGGATGTCTCTCCACTGTAAACCTATAGTGCATGTCTGTTGTTCGGGTTCAGATTTGGCTGTGCAGGAATTTGAGGCAGCTTGGGTGGAGCATCATGAGTAATATGAGGTTGAGGTTGGGGTGGAGAAATTAGAGTAGGTGGTTGATTCTGTTGAGGCCTCCACACTTGGGAAGGGTTGCTCCATTGAGGTTGTTTTGGAACTTACTGCTAAAATGGTTCGTTCATAGGTTGAGGGTGATATGGAGGGTTGTAAGGCCAAGTATGAGGTGTAGGCTAGGATGGAGAAGTGGGGGTGTACCAAGGTTTCATGGGTGCATTCTGATTATTGTGATAGTAAGAGTAAGGGTCACCTTGCATACCCTATTGATATGACCTAGGGCCTTGAGGATTTGGTTAATGAAACAAAGTTTCTCGGGTCCCACTTCCCCATCTTGATATACAACTTTAAGTGTAGGTAAGGAGGGACACTTTTCTGTGGCATGATTCTCCTGGAAGACTAAGAAAACCTCTATGACACTTAGTGGAAATTCATTTCTCGGATGTTTTCTGGTACATTTAGGGAAAAATATAGCCAAGGTTCTTTCTTCTTCCTCTTGTTTCCTTTTGACCTGCATTGTGTCCATTTACAAAGAAAATGTGTGGGGCATGTCACTCTTGAAGTCCTCCAGCATGTTTCCAATATTATGTTTGATGGAGGTGGAAGAGGAAGGGGTATTGGATGTACTTAGGCCAACCCTCCCTTTCTTCCTAACTTAACTAGAATTGTTTTAGAAGACAATTTTTATTGTTTCATAAGGCAGCTGGTAGATATCTCCTCCTGATAACATATTTAAGGTTTCTATCACCTCCTCTTTGATCCCTCGAAGAAGTACAAGTTTAAGTGATCGAAGATCAAGATTATAGCTGGTTCTGTTATATTTTAACTGAAACCTCTCTTCATAGTCTTCTAGGGATTCATCAGGCCATATAGTCATCCTAAATATCTCTTCCTTAATTTCCTTGGAACTACAATTGTCTTTGTATTTGTTGTTGAAGGCCTCTTGCATCTATGCCCAGGTAGTGATGTTGTTCCCAAGTAAACCCATGAACCATACCAAGGCTACATCCTTAAGGATGGATGGGAATAGCTTCAATTTCTGATCATCTGAGGCATCGTCATAGGTCCTGCAGACAAAAACAAATTAAAACATGAATGTGTTAGGGTATTTTTAGATAAGTCCATGAAAGTGTGGAAGAGATGAGGGGTAATTGTTTTCATCTTAGTTTCGCCGTCTGCCTCTCTAATGGGAAAGGCTTCATGGATTTTCGTGTAAGCCATGCTTAAGATAGGTGAGACAGGTCCCTCAGTTGAAACATGATCTTCTTCTTCCCCAATAGGTTCTTCAAAATTTCATAAGGCTCACCTATGGTCTGTTCAATATGATAGCCACTGAAGAAGATTGAAGGGTGACAATTTGGTGATGTGGGGGTTTTAGCTAAAAAAATTATTTGAGTATCCCTATTCCTACGAGGCATGAAAATCAGATTTTTTTGTATTTTTTTTAATATTTCTGAAACAACATGAAAAAGGAAAGAAGAAAAGAATGCTAAAAAAAATCAAAGCATATAATAGAAACCTCCCTGACAATGACGCCAAAAAGTGGTGAGCCTTGGTATTGCACCAAGAATACTGCAACTCCCAAAGGCTGCCTTAGAAACCAATCAGAGAAGATCAGAAGATGGTGACACATTTAATCCCTATGGAATAATCCTGGAAGGAAATGAGGGCACAATATAAAAGCGTCAGGAAGAAGGTGTCGAGAACTAAGCACTGACACCTGGTCCTATGCGATGAGAATACCAAGGGTGCAGAGGTAGTTTGTAAAGAAATCAAGACCTATGGGATTATAGGATCTTGGGCCCTGAAAATTATATTTGGAAATATATATGGCAGCATGGATGTTTAAAGATACAATTTTTCGGAGATGCTAAGTTTAGAGATATGCCAGATTTGGTGAATTGTAGCAAAAACCTATAAAGTGCCATATTATCTAAAATTAGTAGAAAAAATCTAAGTTTAAGCTCAAAACTAGAGAAAATTAGTTTAGAAGAGATAATTTATACCAGATAAAGTGAGAAATAACATATTCATTCAAAGATTCAAGTGAAGTTAACTAAAATGTAAAGAAGCTAAAAATATCAGTCAAATTTCTTTTTAAGCAGAATTGACTAAGGAATTTTGTAAGTGTGTTGTAGCATAGTGTGATTTGGGTTTGACTGAGGATAATCGTGTGGATGGTGAAGTTTCTCAATAATGAGATATTGCTCAAGTTGTTTGGTGAGTGTTTGAAGAGAAAATTTGTTTTATTTTGTAAGAAGATGTGGAATTCATGGTTCTAGTTTGAAAATGGATTAAATATGAATCATTTATGCCAAGAAAGTTGTATATTGCATCTCAAGGATTGTAGCTCCTTCCAGTAGGTTCTAGTAAACAATTAGGGGTTGAATCTCTTTCAGCTGTAGAACATAAATCAAGGAGTTGTACCCTCCTAGTTGTAGTTAGATAATTTTGCAACAAGTTGTAGCTTGCCTTTTGAAGAAATTATAGATTTTTTTTGAAAAATCTGTGTAATATTTGCACTAGTTATGTTGATTCTTTTCATTCTCATCTAAATTAATTAATGAAGTATTTCAGGGTGTCCTAATATCATTTCAAGTGAAAGAAACTTTATAAAATTCCTACAGTACTGATTAAACCCTCCTAGTATTTTCCGGGATTCTAAAAATTGGTATCAGATCCAAGTTTCTTCATATTAGTGTAACAATTGGAAGAAAGATCAATGACCAAAACAGGAATGGTGATTTACCAATAGGGAATCTATGTTCAATGGAACAAACTATGTATTTTGGAAAGTAAGGATGAATACCTACTTTCTATCACTTAGAGTTGATGTATGGGATGTTTTGGAAGGAGAATATCAAAAGCCTCCAACAATAATTACTAAAGATCAAAATATGGATTTCACATGCAATGCTAAAGCCATGAATTCCCTACTTGCTAGCCTTCCTGAATTAGAACTTACCAAAGAGATGGACTTCAAATCTGCAAAATATATCGTGGACAAGATGAGTAGTTGTTATGAAGGTGAAAGCAAGGTAAATAAATCTAAACTTCAAAGTTTTAGAATGAAATTCAAGTCTTTGAAGATGAAATATTATGAAGATATTACAAAGTATGTTTTAAGAGTTGATAAGTCTTTGAACACCATAAGAGGCCTTGATGGGAAATTGGAAGAATCACTAGTAGTTAAAAAAGTGTTAAGATCTCTCCATGAGATATTTAAACCCAAGGTTTTAATCATTTAAGAGATGATTGATATGAATACTCTCACTCTAGATCAAATACTTGTCTCACTCACTACTTATGAGATGATAATTTCAAATGGAACGCCTGTAACAAAAGAGTCAACCTTCAAAGAAAATAAGAAGCCTAAGGAAGAGAATAATGAGTCATGTTGTGAATTAGATGAAGAGGAAGACAATTTTTTGAGGAATCTTAAGAGAGGCTTGGGTAAATATAAAGGTAATTTACCTTTTAAATGTTTCAATTGTGGTAGAGTTGGTCACTATGCTTCAAATTTTCCTAAAAATAAGAAGAACGATTAAGATACAAGAGAGAAATTCAGGAAAATTAAAAAGGATATAAATAAGGATAAGAAGAGAAGTCTCTATATTCAATAATCCAACTCCTTTGAAGGTGAATTCAACGAATCCTTAGATGAGGATAAAGATGATGAAATTACAAGTGAATTCATGCTTATGGATATATACAATCTGCAAGTTGAAGCCATTATCTATGATGAATATTAGGAAGAATATGCTTAAGTGGATCTAGAGGGAGAGATCATAAGTGCACTTGAGGAAATTGAAAGGATGAGAAAGAAAAATAAATCTGAGAAGTAGTCACTCAAAAAGGAAAAGCTTGATTTTTTTGAAGCATTTCCCCATAAAATTGAAGAAGGAAATAAGATTCAAGAATATTTAAATAAAAATTTAAGTGAGAAGAATCAAGGTTGTGAAAGGATAGAGGGTGAAATTGTTTTGTTGAGAAAAGAATTAGAAAAGGAGAAACCTAGTTGATCTTCAATAAAAAGTTTGAAAAAGGGAATAATAATTTAAATGAGATTTTGGAAGTAGATAGAGTCTCAAAATATAGAAGTGGCATAGGATTTGAGGTAGAATCTTTAAAGGGTAAGAAATAAATCACCTTTGTACCAAGAACAAAAGGAGGAAATACATAGTAGTAAAAATACATGTATACCATGAATCACAATAACCAATTAAAGAACGATCAATAAAAAAAATTAAAGAGAAAAAATTTGCACATAATAGTGCTGGAAAGGCAAATAAAAAAACTAAGAAATCATCCAAGCAAAGTAATAAAATATAGTTTTCCAGGTATGGTTATACTTTTCTAGGTTATTGTTTCATCTGCACTAATTATGGTCATAAAGTAGAAAATTGTGAATGAATTGATCCTATATACAACTGATAGCATGAAGAAGAAATCATCAGATTAGACAAAGAAAAAATAGAGGAAAGTACAGAAATTAGTTTGCTCCTTTGAAAAATCTGATTCAATGCTTTAAATGTTAAAATTTTGGGCATAGAGAAATTGATTGAAGACTCAAGCACAAGAGGCCTAAACCAATTATTGAGAAAATCGAACAAGAACCAAAGGTCTATAAAGTAGAGAGAACAAAACAATGTGATACAGTTTTGTATGCTCATAATGGAGGCAGTCATTGGTATGTGTATAGTGGTTGTTCCAGGCACATGTCAAGAGACAAAATCAAATTATTAAAAAGGAAAAGATAAAGCTAAGAATGTTTGATTTATTGATGGGCTAAAGCACAATATACTTAGTGTGTCTTAGATCTATGATCAAGGCTATGACATGATTTTTAAGGCTAAAAATTGTCTAATCAAGTCTACACAAATAGGTGAAATAGTGGCTGAAGTTGTGAGAAGAGATAATAATGTCTATGTTCTAAAAGAGAAAATATAAAGGTGTTGATTATCAAATATTGATGAGAGTTGGTTTTGGCATAGTAGACTTTGACATCTAAATTTTCATCAGATAGTCAAACTGATCAAGAAGAATGATGTCAAATATTTACCTAGGTTGTCAAAACCAAAGAATTCAATTCCGAAATATTTTCAAATGGGTTATAAAACTTGAGTTCCATTCAATTCTAATGATAGCTCATAATCAAATCCACTTCAAAAAATATAAATGGACTTGTTTGGACCATCAAGAATGCATTCACCCATAGGTAAATTGTATTTCATGCTTATAATTGATGACTTCAAGAGCATGATGTGGGTTTCTTTTATTAGAGAGAAATATGAAGCTTTTGATAAGTTCAAAGAGTTCAGAGCTATGGTTGAAAATAAAATTGATTGCAAAATCAAGAGCATAATATATGATAATGGAGGTGAATTTTCTTCAAAAGAGTTTGATGACCTTTTCAAAATGAATGGCATCAAGAGGAAGATCACTATAGCAAAGAATCCACAATAGAATTGTGTAGGAGAGAGAGAAAACAAATTTTTACAATATCTAGCCAGAGCTATGATGGATGAAGGGAAATTTCAACATATATTTTGGACCAAATCCATTCACATAGTAGTGGTGATACTCAAAAAAACTCATTTTAGACAAAACAATGACAAAACTTCCTACGAGCTTTGGTATGGTATAACTGTAACATTCAAGCATTTCCAAGTTTTTGGTAGTAGATGTTATGTCAAGAGGAATGATGACAAGCTTGGTCCATTTGATGCAAGGGTTGATGAAGGTCTTTTTCATGGATATTCTGAAATAAAAAAATTCTATAGATGCTATAATATGAATATCAAGAGGATTGGTTATTGTATTGATGTCAAAGTGGATGAATATGTTGAACCTAAAATCAAAAAGCTAGTAAATTGAGACCCTAATGAACCAATGAACAATGATGAGGACCATGAGTCACTTTCAGAAGAGGACAATGCAAATCCCTATAGGCTACAAGTTAAATATCCTTCCACTTCTGTTAAAAAATACCACCCAAATGACCAAATTTTTAATGATTTAAAATACGGCATGCAAACAGTAAGGAATTTTCTCAATCCCCGTACGTAGGAAAATGTAGCATTGTTGTCCATGGATGAACCAAAAGATGATGCGCAAGAAATTTAAGATGAAAATTGGTTAAAATCTATGCATGAGGAATTGGACCAAATCGAGAAAAATCAAAGATGGGAGGTTGTACCAAGACAAACAAACAAGAATGGCATTAGCTCTAGGTGGGTCTTTAGAAATAAGTTGAATTACCATGGTGAATTCATGAGAGATAAGGAAATATTGGTATGTAAAGGTTATTCTCAGATTGAAGGTCTCGATTTTTGATGAAAATTTTTCTCATGTTGCTAGATTAGAGGCAATTCGATTTTTTTTGGCATTTTATTATTTCAAGAAGTTCAAAATATATCAAATGGATGTCAAATATTACTTTATAAATGGATATTAATAGGAAGAAGTTTACATATAACAACCATATGGTTTTTAGTTGACAGAAATACCTGATTATGTTTTCAAGCTTAAGAAGGCCATGTATGGTCTCAAGCAAGAGGCTTGGGCTTGGTATTCTTAGTTATACAACACCTGCTCAAGTGTTGATTCAAAATAGGCAAAAACGATAGTAATTTATATGTTAAAGCTAATGATGGAAAACTCGTAGTGATGCTTTTTTATGCTAATGACATTATTTTTATCACTGATTCAAATTTTGTAACATGCTAATTTTCAACATATATGAAGGTTGCATTTGAGAAGTCTATGCTTGGAGAGATTTTTTTATCTCCTTGGATTGCAAATTACAAACACCTGAATGGGTTTTTATCTCACAAGGTAAATATATCAAGGAAATATTGAAGAATTTTTGAATGGAGATATTCTCTTTAGTGAGCGCAAAAATGGTTACAGGTTGCAAGATTAGCAATATTGATATATCACCATAAGTCAACCAGACTCTATATAGATCCATCGTTGGTAGCCTATTATATTTGACAACTTCATGACTAGATATTATGCAAGAAGTTTTTATTGTTGGAATATTTCAAGTAAACCCCAGACAAAACCATCTTCTGGAAGCCAAGAGGATTCTCAGATATCTTAGAGCCACATTGGATTATGCATTGTGGTAAGAAAGAGGTAAATATTTCTCATTTATTGTTTATACTAATGCTAATTGGGAAGGTGTTGTATATGATCGAAAAGAGCACTAGTGGTGGTGATTTTTTTATAGGATAATGTCTAGTTTCATGATTGATAAACAAGAAAGATTCCATCTCTTTTTCGACAACTTAAATAGAATATACTGTAACAACTTCTTATTGCATTCAACTATTGTTGATGAACCAGACTTTGCAACATGTACATGTTCTTTTATTATTGACCTATTCCTATTATTTTCAAAAATACAAGTGCCATTGACATGAAGATTATTTTCCACTCCAGGAAAAAGCATATGGCAATCAAGTATCATTTCTTGAGAGAGAAAGTTTCCAATCAGATTGTGAATCTATAGTATGTTCCTACAAAAGAAAAAGTTGTTGATACTTTCACCAAACCACTCCCCATGGATAAATTTGAGCATTTGAGGCAAAGATTTGGATTTTTTCCTCTTACCTCCCTCAACTATATATTCCTTGAAGAGGAAGAATCACAACCGGTATAGCCTCAACATATTAAGATGAAGCTACCAAGTCTAAAGGATCCACAAGATAGGGGAAGATTATTTACAGGGGGATTCCATTAGTGTATTTTCCATTGATGTCAAAGCAGGAGATGTCTTGACAATAAAAAAAATCAATAAGTGTCCACAACCACAAAAATTATAAAGGGGGATAATCCTTGGAGATGTCATGGTGCAGAAATACAAAAACAACTTCACAACAAATAAAGTACAACAAAATAGAAGTATATTACAGGGTGGGAATTCCTTAAAAGAGAAACAAGAACATATTCACATCTTGTTTTCGTTATGCTTTTTTGTTTGATCAAGGTGTTGTCCTCAATGCCAAAGGGAAATATTGTTAGAATTATGTTTTCATTGATGGAAAACATGGCAAAGGAGGAGATAAGCTGAGTACAAGATGAGAAGAACATAGTGAAATGATGGATATACTTTGAAGGAATTTCTAGTGCAATAAACCACTTCAAGAGTAGATGGAACACAACAATATGGATAGATCTCTAAAAGATATTTCTAGTGGTAAATGGAAGTTTTAAAATGACCTCCTGGATCATAAGTTATGACTAGTAAAAGTTGAAGAACCATAAAAGTAAAATGTGCAGAGTTAAAGTTGGTTGGAGGACCTTTTAGGGCATGTTAATGTTTGACACATAGCCACATATGTAGGATATGGTTGGCAAAGAAACTATCCAATTCCTCAGGAAAACGTAGCAAACAATAACACAATGGGAAGTAGTTTTATTGGGCCATGGCATATCCCACTAAATAAATCATCTCATCAGGTCTTTCCTAAAAGAACCTTAAGGAGCGCATAACAGAAAAATCAGGATCATGTGAGCTAAGGCATATGTGGCTTTGATAGTAGTGGCAAGTGCATTGATTGGAAATTTTTTAGAGCAAGAGGCAGTAATTAAATTGTAGGTTTTAGCCCTGTACAGAAATTATCTACAAAGGAATTCTTAAAAACAAGATATAAACAATAGCGAGAGCATAAAACATAAAAAAAATATACACAGATATTTTTCACCTGGATCCAAAATCGAGACTACTGGCTTGATTTTTCATTATATTCCTTTTAGTGTTACAACACATATATATATATATATATATATATATATATATATATATATGCCGAAGCATTCATAAACCCCAATCCATTAACCCTGGATTAGAACATAAATGTAGTTCCCTTGATCGGATCTACAAGATACTAGGGGAAGAAAACCATCATGCCCCAAAACCATTTGCAAACCCATTCAAAAAACCATAGGCGGGTCCACCCACCTAAAATAGGGTCCAAAAAATTTATACCTCTTGCAGGCGGGATACCACCCCCATCTTACCCCTGGCTTCATGCCTAATTATATTCGCAGAAAGAGTATAACACAAACCCAAAATTCTGCCACTTGTTATTTTCTTTCCACAAGAGAGATTGGCCATTGGTTCAACCCTGCAACACCCATTGTTTCTCTTCCCAAAGAAAACTTCTTAGCGCTCACAAAATTTTTCAATGCATTTGAGACATTATTCAAAGTGTCCACCTTTACTAGCAAAGCCTTTTAACCTCAACCATATCACTCACAAATTGATACTGAACATCAATGTTCTTTGTCTTTAAATGATAAGTAGGGTTCTTAGCCAAGAAAATTGCACTTTTCCTATCATGGTCTATCCTTATAGCTTGCTGCACCAACTCCATACTTCATCATAATATCTACAACCAAACTGATTCCTTGCTTGCATGAGTGGCTCCCATAATATTCTACCTCTATCGTTGAAAGAGCCACTACAGACTATATTTTACTCATCCGACTAACTGCACCGCCAAATAGGCTAAACACATACCCACTTGTACATCTTCTTTGGTCCAGCTATCCAACCCAATCTGCATCAACAACACCACGGATGTCCAAAACTATGTCCAATCCTAGTCTTCCCTGGTATCATAAACCATAATCACTAGTGCCATGAAAATATCTAAAAACCCGCTTCACTATTGTCCAATGCTCCTTCCTTAGTTTTGACATAAACATTCTCAATAATCCCACTACATGTGCAATGTGTGGTCTAGTATAGACCATTTCATATGCCAAACTACCCACTGCACATGCATATGGAACACGAGACATATCCTCCTCTTCTTCTTGTGCCTTCGGACACTGTTCCACATATAGCTTTACATCTACAGGAATAAGAACCTTCATCGGTTTACTAACCTACATATTTAACCTTTGCAATATTGTCTTGACATACTTCCTCTTATTTAACTAGATCTTCCTCTTCGCCTGATCTCTCTTAACTTCCATGCCCAAAATATAGTTTGCAGCACTAATATCCTTCATGTAGAAGTCAGAGAACAATTGGGTCTTAAAATCCTAGATAATTTATTTCTCATTTCCAACCAGCAACATATCATCCACATACAAGACCAAATAAATAACACCGTGACCAATTAATTTAAAATACACATAGTGATCCTCTTTGTTTCTGGTGAAGCGAAGTCCCTGGATATAGGTATCAAATTTTTGATACCACATCCTTGGTGACTGTTTTAACTCATACAAAGAATTTTTTAACCTGCATAATAGTTCTTTCTTACCCTTGAAAACAAATCCTTTACATTGATTCATGTAGATATCCTCTTCCATATATTTGTGAAGAAATAATTTCTTCTCATCCATCTATTCTACCTCAAAATAAAATGCAATAACAAAATATAAAAGCAATATAATAGAAGTAACCTTGGCAATAGGAGAAAAAATATCACCAAAATCAATTCCTGACACCCCGGAATAGCCTTTTTCTACCAACTGAGCTTTTTATTTCTCCACCTTGCCTTCTTCATTCATATTCTTCTTAAACAACCGTTTTCTCTTGATCGGATTCCTTCCAACTGGAAACTCCACCATATCCGATGCCTCATTTTTGTTTAAGGATGCCCTTTCATCAACCATGGCCTCCTTCGAGAGTTTTCCATCCTGTGAATCCACTTCCTCCCTAACAGTTCTGGGATCATCATTACTGATAGTTAAAGAAAAAATGGAACAAAAACTAGATTGAATATACCTTTATGGCTACCTTCTTTCCCAAATTCATATTATCACAGCTGGAGTTTGTGGCTCTTCCTCTTTTGAATCTTATTCTGTTATAGAGTCTAATTCATCCTCATTTAGCTCAAACTCTATCTTATCAGGTTACTTTGGCAGGACTTCATGTTTACCAACATATTTCACCTCTCTGAATACCACATCTCGGCTATACAAAACCTTCCTTGTTTCTGGGTTCCAAAGCTTGTAACCTTTTAAACCATCCTTATAGCCAATAAAAATTCACCTTTCAGATTTATTATCCAACTTGGTCCTTTTCTCCTTTATAACATGTACATATGCATCACATATAAATACCCTCAAATGTGAAAGAGAGGGTTTCTTACCAATCCATACCTCATGTAGAGTATTATCCTCCAACGTTGATGAAGGTGATCTATTTACCAGGTAACATGTCGTCTCCACTCCCTCTGCCAAGAATTCCTATCCTAACCCGATAACACTGAGCATGTTTCTTTCCTTTTTCGTTAGCATTATGTTCATTCTTTCTGCAAATCCATTTTGATGAGGTGTGTATGCAGTAGTATTTTGCCATGCTATGCACACTTCTTAAAGAACTCTTCAAATTCCTTCTTATAGAACTCTCCACCGTTATCTATCCTCAACACCTTTATCTTCTTCTCTGTCTCATTTTCCACCAAAGCCTTAAATTCTTAAAATCTATTAAAGACTTCAAATTTATTCCTCAAGAAATATATACATGCATTCCTTAGAATTCATCTATCAATGAAACATAGCACACATACTTACCTAGTGATGGAACCGACATAGGTCTAAACACATCATTGTGCGCAAGATCTTATATCTTGTTCGCCCTCTTAGCACTAGAAGGAAAATTCACGTGATTATGATTCCCATCTACACAATGTTCACAGAAATAAAAATCTAGAGAGAAGTTAGACATACCTTCTACCATACCATTATCATGTAGTATCCAAAAGCCATTCTCTCCAATATGTCCAAGGCTTTGATGCCATAGCATGGTCTTTTCTCCAGATAGCACTAGGGTTTCTACTCTACTTTCAAGAACCACAGAACTGTTGAACCCATCTATAACAATGAAACCCTGAATCTTGTGTAAATTTCTCCTCTGAACTCCCCACATTAATACCAGTGCTCCACGAACCATCTTGCAGGTATCTTTCTCGTACACTTTTTTTACACCTACATCATCCATCTTGCTTACACAAATAATATTTCTAGCCAATGCAGGAATATGTATAACACCAAGAAGTGTTCTAATCCTTCCACCTTATAGCTTTGGCTTGAATTTTCCACGTCCTACTATTCTAGATTTCTTGTTATCCCCTAAGAAGACATCACTACCATCATACTTCTGAGACTCACAGAACCACTCCCTATGGGGATTGAAGTGAAAGGATGCACCTAAGTCAATCAACCATGCCTCATGATCTACATGTGTACTTGATGAAGAAGCCAAATACACATTCCCACCTTCATCTGAGGTGGTTTTTGGCTCTGTAGAAGGAGCATCATCAGATCCCTTTCCTTTCCCAAGAGATTTATATCTACAGTCCTTTTGGAAGTGCCCTTCCTTTCTGCATTTCCAGCACACCTTTACAGGCTTTCTTGGATATTTAGATCTCCCACTCAAATTTTTTGTTTTGCTTCTGTTCCGAGACCTTCCCCGTATAGATAAGGAATATACATTCTGGCCCTCCATATTTTTCCATCTCATTTCCTCTGAAAACAAGGCTGAGACAATTTTATCAAAATTCAAGGTAGTTGTATTGCTACCTATTGTAATAACCAGACTGTCCCATGAATCTGGTAGAGAAAAAAAAAACTGATGCACTTATCTTCATCTGAGATTTTAATATCAACAGATGACAAATTACTTACCATAGTATTGAAGGCATTCAGATGCTCTGTCACCGAGTCTCCATCCTTCATCCTTAGGTTATAAATTTTTTTTCGGAGGAATAATTTATTAACTAGAGACTTAGATTGGTACAAATTTCCTAAATTGACCCACAAATTCTTCGTTGTACCTTCCCATATACTTGCAACAATACTAAATATAAGATAAACAACCATATTTTTCTCTTTGCCTTCTAATCCAACTTTTCCCAATCTTCATCTGACATTGTCGTTGGATTAGTACCTGGATATACCATGATCCAATAATATTTATACACCAATAGATCCTCCATCTTGAGCTTCCACAACTCAAAAATATGACCATTAAATTTCTTAGTCTCTATATTTTAACTTCTTGACATCTTCTTTCACTGCAAGAGTCAATCTCGTAGATCTCCCACTGAACAGGCTCTACCACATGCTCGAGCACAAAACCCCTCAGCAGTAAAGGCATCCCCTTGAAGCCGAAACAAATTTGATACCAAATGTAGGTTTTAACCCTGTACATAAATTACCTTCAGACGAATTCTTAAAAAAAAATGATAGCAAGAGCATAAAACATAAAATAGATATACACAAATATTTTTTCCCTAGATCCCAAATCAGGACTACCAGCTTGATTTTTCATTATATTCATTTTAGTGTTACAACACATATATATACATGTTGAAGAATTCATAAGCCCCAATCCATTAACCCTAGACTATAAAATAACCATATTTCCCTTGATTGGATCTACAAAATAACAGGGGTAGAAAACCATCATGCCCTAAATCCATGTGCAAAGTCATGCACAAACCTATATGTGGGTTTGCTCACCGAAAATAGGGTCCAAAAAATTTTTCCTGGGGTGCTTCCCCAGACCTAAAATAGGTTATCGCCCCCCTGTGACCCCCCTATTTTTCTCGACGCAAGAAAAGGGGGTTGCTTCCATGCTCTTACCCCTCGCTTCGCACCTCATGCTAGTAGTGGAAAGTGTCAAACCAGGAGGTAACTCTTCAAATCAGAATGTGTATTAGATGAAGAATGCATATGTATTTATACATGGAGGTGAGGCTATTGGGATTCATCTCCCAATGACTCTTGGCCTTCCTTATTTCCTAATCTTAAATAATATACAATATTACATGTGCACACCCATCCCATAGGATTAGGTGTCAACATTCCCACCTTTAATCCAAAGGGATGTTGGTGAGTCCAAGCATCGATCTGAACTTTTCAAACTTTTCTCTTCCAAGTGCTTTAGTGAAGATGTCAGCAGTTTGCTCATTTGTGGAACAATGATGTAAATGGATGGTTTTGGCCTGAACATGATGTCGAATTAGATGGTACTTTGTATTGATGTGCTTTGTTCGATCATGGAACCTTGGGTTCTTGGCCAAATTTATTGCAGAAGTGTTGTCGATCATGAGTGGTGTGGAGTAAATTTGTTTCATCCGCAAATATTCCAGGATTTTTTGGAGCCACAAAATTTCCTTTGTTGCTTCAGCTGCTGCCACATATTCTGCCTTGGTCGTGGAATCTGCTGGAACTGACTGTTTGCGTGATCTCCATGAGACATCTCCTGATCCAAGACTCATGGTGTAACCTGTAGTAGACATACCTGTTTCTTTGTCACCATCAAAGTCTAAATCAGAGTATGCGATCAAGCTGAAGTTGCCTACTTGTGTATATTTGAGTCCAAAGTCTTGAGTCCCCTTCAAGTACCTTAACACTCTTTTTGCAGCAGACCAATTTCCTTCACAAGGTTTTTGCATGAACCTTGAGAGGATTCCAACAGCAAATGAAATGTTGGTCACAGTGGTGGTCGGGTACAAATCAGACTGCTACAAGTATACATGCTTAGTTGCATCCTCAAATTCCTTCCCTTCAATAGATGTGAGCTTCAAGTTTTGTTCCATTAGAGTGGTTAAGGGATTACATTCATCCATGCCAAACTTGTTAAAGAGATCTCCAATGTACTTATTTTGAGAAAGAAATATGAATTTAGGATGTTGAATAACTTCAATACCCAAATAGTAATGAACATGACCCAAATCAGTCATTTCAAAACCTTTCTTCAACTCTTTCTTCATGTATGCAATATAGCTCTCATTGTTTCCTATTATCAAAAGATAATCTACGTATACCACAAGATATACAACTGTTTTTCCAACTTTCTTAACAAACAAAGTTGCATCATCAAGATCAAAATGTTTGAAGTCAAGTTTCAGAAGATGCTCGGTTAACTTCTCATACCAGGCTCGTGGTGCTTACTTGAGGCCATACAAGTATTTTATAAGCTTGCAAACTTTGTGTTCTTGACCCTTTACCACAAATCCTTCTAGATGGGACATATAAACTTTCTCCTTTAGATCTCCATTGAATAAGGTTGTTTTTACATCCATATGATGGACTTTCCATCCATTCCGAGCTGCTCAGGCAAAAAGAGTCCGGATGGTGGTCCATTTTGCTGTGGGAGCAAAAGTTTCTTCATAATCGACTCCTTCTTTTTGTGCAAAACCTTTTGCCACAAGCCTGGCCTTGTGCTTGTCAAGTGAGCCATTTGCTTTGTACTTGTTCTTGTAGACCCACTTACAGCCAATTGGTTTCGTTCCCAAAGGCGGATCAACCAGCTTCCAAGTGTCATTCTTTATCAAGGCATCATACTCCTTCTGCATCACTTCTTTCCATTCATCATGAGAAGCGGCGTCTTTGAAGGAAGTTGGTTCATGATCTGTAGACAAACTCAATTCACAGTTATAAGCAATATCCATATCAAGAGGAGAATCAAAATTATCTACATCACCTTCGATTTGTTGAGTGGAACTTCTTGTTCCTGTTTTTCCAACCTCATCAGGATGAACATTCTCCAGTGTCTTTGTCAGCCATTCGGGAGGACCTTTCTGAGATGGCCCAGGCTGGTCATTTGACTGAGTTGGGATTGATTCAAGATTCAATCTCCCAATTCTGTCAATCACATCATCCAATGTGTCATCCGTGGTTGTTTCTTCATGTGGGGGAGAGAGTGCTTCAGGACATGATTCCACAGTTCGATTCAATATTGGAATCCCCCCTTCAAGATGTGGAATCACATTATCAAATTCTTGGAAGGACTTTGCATGTGTGAATCTATCCAGGCGATCAAGTTGCCACTCAAAAACCTTGTCACTCTTGGAAGATTCAAGAAATATGGCATCTCTTGCTATTAAAAACTCCTTATTTGCTTCATCATAGAGACGATATCCTTTGGAGGTATTGGAGTACCCCAAGAAGATACATTTTCTACTTCTAGCACCAAGTTTGTTCCTTTGACCCTTGGGTAACAAGGCATAACAGGTGGACCCAAAGACCCTGAAATGCTTTACCGAAGGAATGTGGCCATGCCACATTTCAAAAGGAGTTTTGTTTCTAATTGAACTTGAAGGACACCTATTCTTTATGTAAATAGCACATAGAACTGCATCAGCCCAAAACATCAATTTCACATTCTTGAAAAATAACATGGAGCGAACCATATTTAAGATAGTTCTGTTCATTCTTTCAGCTACACTGTTCTGTTGTGGATTATATGGTACAGTTTTTTGATGTTTGATTCCATGTTGACGAAGATAATTTTAAAATTAGTTTGAAGTGTATTCTTTTCCATTATCAGTACGTAGAGAGCCAATATGTGTTTGTGCATCATTTTCAATCCATGCATGAAAATTATTGAAAGTTTGAAAAGCATCAGACTTATTCTTCAATAAGTAAATCCAACACATTCTGGTGTAGTCATCAATAAATGTCATCATGTATTTATTTCCATTTATAGAAGCAATAGGAATAGGGCCACATAAATCTGAATGAAAAAGCTCAAGTTTTCTATGTGCTCTGTAGTGTGAATCATGAAATGGCTGTTTGCTATGCTTTCCTAGAATACAAGCATCACATTCCTTAGGTTTTCTAGGAATTGTAGGCAGTCCATTAACACCATTTTTCTTCAACAAACGAAGGCTTTCATAGTTTAAGTGTCCAAATCTAGCATGCCATAAAAGACTTGATGGGAATTTACCTTCATCATGATGTGAACTGAATGCAAAGTTTTGAGCATGAGCAGATGAACCTATCAGCTTCAAGAGTCTCCCTTCTTCTATTCCCTCCATGACAAGTGAGTGATCTGATGCTTTTCTGACCTCTGCCTTGCCATCAAACAAGTGAATGGAGTGTCCTTGCTGGTGGATTTGGACCAAGGACAACAAGTTTCTCCTCAACTCAGGGAGGTATAGAACCTCATGTAGGATATGATCTAGAAGACCAGGCAGTTTAAGCCTGACTGTGCCAAGCCCTGATGGCTTGAGTTTGGATTTATCTGTGAAATATACTGCTCCATCAACTTTGTCAGTGAATTCTTCAAAAAAATCTTTTCTAAATTTCATGTGACATGTTGCTCCTGAATCTAGAAACCAATCATCTCTCCATGAAGTAAATGAAACATCAAATAGGTTTTCAGTTACTCCATTGTTACAATGTGCTAGAACATAGTGAGCAGATTCAGGTGCTTTACCTTTGTCTTTGTCATTAGTTTTACCTTTGTCTTGATTTCTTTGCTGCTTAATTTTCTCCCAAGGTGTTCTGCATTTGGATGCATCATGTCCATCTCTATTGCAACGTGTGCAATGAAGATTGGATTTGTCAGATTGTCTGCCCCCCCCTTTCTGTGAAGTTTCTTCTTCCTCTTCCTCTTTTGCCACCTCTTCCTCTGGATGAATCTGGAGCATGACTCTTTTCTCTATGTGCCAAGTATGCAGCCTCTTCAGAAGATGAAGGGACTGTCATCTTCCCAAAAGCTTTCTCTCTTTCTGCAAACTTTTTCTCAAGTGTATCAAAGGTGATATGCTCAAGGTTCCCACTTGCTTGCAAAGACTCAAGATAATGTGAGTAAGTTGGATATAATGCCTTAACATATGCTATGAGAGATATGTCCATTTTTACACCAGTGCTTTCAATATCATGCATGATAGATCTAACTTCTGAAGCTAAAGCAAGGGGATCATCATTCTTCATTTCAAGACTAAACAGCTTAATCATCAATTGAACATTTTCTAATTCTGAATGTGAGTCATAGAGTTCTTTTAGCTTGCTCAAGGCATCATAGGCATTTGAGAAAGATGAAACGTGGCGGCTCACCTCTTCATTTACGGAAGCTGCAATCAAGGCATAGGCCTTACAGTTCTTGTTTTCCCAAATGGCGAGCTCTTTGTCTGAAGTGGGCTTTGCTGGTGGATTTCCTTCTTGTCCTTCACAGATTCCTATCCACAACTCATTAAAAATGAGTGTGTGTTTAATCTTCCGAGACCATTCAAGATAGTTCTCTTTGCCAGAGAGAACCACCCCAACAATAGAGATGAGAGAATGCATTAGTTTGTTGGAAAAAATTCTTCTGAAGAGGAAAAATTTCTGCTAGAAAAACTTTCAACTCTGGAAATTTTCTCAATTACAGGGGACAAAAACTCTTTGCTGGAAAATAAACTAAATTTAAAAAGACAAAAAATCTTTGCTAAAAACTGAATTCTGCACCAAAAAATATATATGTATTTTTTTTTTTTTGGAGAAAAAAAATTGTATGGGAAGCAGTTTTATGAAATGGGAGGGCGATATCAATGTTATGGGAGGGCGGTATTATGAAATGGGAGGGTGGTATGGAATGTCATGGGAGGGTGGTATTATGAAATGGAAGGGCAGTATTATGGTATTAGAAACGCGTGGAGGCGTATATGGTAGGGGCGTTGTATGACAGAGAAAGGACGGGGAGTGGTTTAATTATATGTGGGGTTGTATATTGGTGAGACAGACAACGAGTATTGTAAACGAATTGTGTGGGGGCAGATAAAATATAATATGGTGTGTTGCAATACCATATGACTGTGTTGTATATAATGGAGACCCGACCGAGCGCTGCAATATATGACTGCATTGTATATAAGACAGGCCACGGGAAATGTATCGACAGATAGCGTTCTATATATATGACAGTGTGTTAAAAATGCATTGGATGAGGCATTTGAGCTGTAATGTAGTGGAGTGGTGTCGAATTTGGGTATATATGACTGTGTTGCAGGTAAACCAGTAGTTGAGGGCGGTAATGGAGGCGGTTTCACAAATGCAGACAACGCAATGGTATTACATCTGGTGGGACAAATAGTATGAGGCGTATTATAAATGGAGGGGGCGTTAATGTATCACAAAGACCACGTATTATATCACAAAGACATCGTATTATGGTGGGAGGAATGGTTTTGATTGTCGTATTGTGGGAATACAGCCTGTGGGAATTGACAGAATACCGCCTATGGGAATATGTAGCATGGGATATGACAGTGCTATAATGGAGTTGAACCAGCGTTTGAGCGTATTGGAGTGACTGTAATGCAAAGGAGGGAGCGGTATTGTTGATAAATGGGGTAGTATATATATAGTGTGACAGTGTATAGCATATATGGATGGCAGCGTATTAAATATATGGACAGAGGCGGGTGACAATATGTAGCATAGTGAACTATGGAGGAGAAATGTTATAAGTGAATAGGGGGCGTATTAAACGCAGGTGGAATGGGGAGAGATAGGTTGGAGAATGGGGAGAGGCCAAAAGGCTGTTACAAAAAAAACTGGAATGGGATCTTTGCAGGACTGCAGAGGGGGCTACAATTTGCAGTGTTTCAGGGACTGTAGGATTGCAAAATCTTTAGGAGATGCAAGAGCTGCAAATGTCAGAGCTATGCAGAGATAAAAAAAATGCAGAATAACAGTATAGCAACAAGTAGGAGTAGCAAAAACTATTATTAAAAACTGACTGAGCAAAGGAGAGGGAGTTAAACCACAGGCAGAAATGCCAATAGTGGGACTGGCTCTGATACCATGTCAAACCAGGAGGTAACTCCTCAAATCAGAATGTGTATTAGCTGAAGAATGCATATGTATTTATATGTGGAGGTGAGGCTATTGGGATTCATCTCCCAATGACTCTTGGCCTTCCTTATTTCCTAATATTAAATAATATACAATATTACATGTGCACACCCATCCCATAGGATTAGGTGTCAACAGAAAGAATATAATACAAACCCAACATAAATTTTAGAAATTTTTTCTATCAAACTAGGCCCCATGCGTCTCATTGGTGCATTAGAGATAGTTCCATCGGGTGGCCAAGTCAAAGAGTTAACACGCAAGGAGGTGTCAGAATGGGCGGTTTTCCCATATCGCCAATATTTTGATCAAATACGCATATTTATTCAGACAACCTCCCCCATCCATACCACAAAATATGAAAATGGGTGTCATAATGGGTGGTTTGGCCAATGCAAAACAAAAATATTTTTCAGAGAAAGAATGCAAAATGTGGTTCAAAGGGAAGAGGTAACATAGTAAACGAATGGGACCCATATATTTTTTTAATAAATAAAATTGGAGCAAAACCAAAGCTATGACACACTTTCTATCCCCTCTATGACAAAACATATGGAAGCATCTGAGTGGTTAAATATGACATCAACACAGGTGATGTAGCAGTATAGACCATACCACATGTGGCATGCATATTTGATTTTTTTAGGTACCCTAGTAGGCCATTTTGTAGGTGACATGTCGACCAATCATAGAGCTCCATGTCGCACCGATGATGTGAGAATGACTTCATCTCATACTGTCAACCATGGAAGGTTTGAGAGGTGCATGCAAAGTGTTCGTCAAGATTAATGGGAAATAAGAAACATGTGATTTTTCATAGAAAACTAATCCTGTACAGGAATTTGATTCACTCACAAGTGCAATGGGGGACCCACTGGGAGAATTCATCCATAAAGGAAGACGTGAGATGGTTTCGAGCGGTAGCACAGGAGAACAACAAGCTGAGAGGGCTAGGAGACATTGGCAGTACACAATGGAAATGGAAAACAATCAGAGATGAGCACAATGTGGCCCCAAAGGACGTGTAATCCTTGCGACATGATCCTGGAAGGAAAATAAGGGTACAATATAAAAGCATTGGGATAAAGGTGTCACAAACCAAGCACAAAAACTTGGTGTCATGTGATGAGAATACTGAGATCATGGAGGTAGTTTGTAAGGAAATAAATCCCTCGGGGCTTAGAGGATCATGGGTCCATAAAGATATATTATATATGGTGACATGTTCTTTTAAAGCAAGAGTTTGGTAGGAATGCTAAGTTTAGAGATATGCCAGATTTGGTAGCTAATAGATAAAATCTATAAAGTTCCAGATTGTCGAAAATTTATAGAAAAACTCAGAGTTCAAGATCAGAACAACATAACAGAGGTTGATAACTTGGATATCAGTTCAAAAGACATATTTTGAATAGGATAAATCCATAAATAATAAATTCATGCAAATATTCAAGTGAAGTTAAATAAAATGCAAAGAAGATAAAAATAGCAGTCAACTTTTATTCTAGGAAAAATTGATTGAGGAATTATGTAAGTGTGTTGTAGGAGTGTGTGAGTTGGGTTGGATTAAGGTTTCTGGTCTGGGTGGTGAAGTTTATGAGTAACCATAGATTGTTAAAGGTGTTTTGGTGGGTGTTTGAAGGTAGATTTTTTTTTTTTTTTTTTGGTAAAAATATGTGGTATTCATGGTTCTAGTTTGAAAATGGATGAAATATGACTCATTGATGTCAAGCAGGTTATAGCTTGTAGATCAGGGGTTGTAGCGCCTTCTAGTAGGTGATGGTACAAAATTAGGGGTTGAAGCTCCTTTCAGTTGTAGCTGATAAATCAAGTAGTTGTAGCTATAGAATTTTGTAAGAACAAGTTGTAGTTTGATGTGTCAAGAAATTGTAGAATTGTTTTGAAGAATCTGTGTACTATTTGTGCTAGTTATGTTGATTCTTTTCATGTTCATATAAATTAATTGATGAAATATTTATTGGTGTCATAATATCATTAAAAGCGAAAGAAAGTTTATAAAATTCCTACAATACTGATTCACCCCCCTTATTAGTATTGTTCTAGTTTCTAACAATTTCAATACGCTTATAATGCATAGATATGGTCTCCATTACTGGCTTATGTAGTTTAAGGAGTCTATACACTAATGTTTTCATGACTTGTGACTCAAAAATCAAGGAAATACTTTGGTATGGCTTACCCTATCATGGAATAAATACCATTTCCCCCTACACAACTCAAGGTGTTTCTCATTTAAGTTCTATATGGCATAAGAAGTACTTCAGTATGTCTCACCATGTTGAGTACACTGCTTTATGTGGAGAATACATAACTAAGGAAACTGACACCACCTACTTCATTGAAATATTATATAATCTATATTGGATCTCCATTATAATATGCTCTGTGATTGCAATTTAATACAAATTTAATTTTATATGCCAAATTTAAATAATTTCAATCCCTTAAAATCTTATCCCCCTTCGAGGATGTAGCCTGGTGTTGAGAGCATGGGTTGAATACAAGAGAAATTTAACTTTATCAAAGGTCTAAACCTCATGCCCTTATGTCTTGACATTTTATGCCTAGAGTCAAAGATCTTGAACTTATCATGTCGACATGTCTCACACAGTTGCATGTTGCATGTTCCATTTGTAATCCAAAAAAAAATCTTGGGTGGGAACTTCCCGTGAAAGTACCATGTTGTGAAAGCTCTTGACTCTCTACTCCTGTTAATCATGTGATCACACCATTCTGCATTAAAATGGATTGATCCCTTTGTAGAATCTATCTCAAGCACCAGGAAATATCCCCATCAACTATTATTCCTTATGCAATGCCTTTTCATCTTTGAGATTTCAACTGGTTTCTCCACCTAATTGAGAATTCAATTACATGGGAAACAATCGATAAACATTACCCTTGGAATAGACTTCAAGGACTTGCCACATCATATGTTGATGTCATCCCTGCCACATGCCCATATCTGAGTGGTGCTAGTTGTTCTTTGATTTTGGCCCACTTGGGCACTCGAAAACACCAAATCAACATGCCACATATCATTTTATCATTGTGCCACATCATTGATCCTACCATGTAATCTACCACCTACCTTCCTATATTTTGGACCATTTTTATTTGTTATTGAACGTTACTTGAGAAAAATAAATGAAATTATATGTTATATTTGTCTCTTAGAGACTGCTCGTCATTGCGACATCATTCCTCTCTACATAGGTCGCTCAACCTAAACCTCTGCGATAGGGAAACATGAATATTCACATCTACCAACAGAGAAATCTCTCTCTCTAGGCTTCATCAATTGCACTACGCCACTTAACAAGTAACCCATACAATAGAGGAACTGTATGGTGTGAATGACATTTTAACTATTTTTTTATGGAAATAAAGTTTGTCTTGCAAGTTCTCTCACCATGTGTGGAACCATGAGCCTTGAAACCTCTCCTAGTCTTCAAACCACCATAATTGTTGATCCCTTTATTTTTTCTCAGAGTGCTATACACCATTAGAAAGTTCTTTTTGAGGTCTATCCATCTTAGTACTCTGCATGAGCATACGAGATGATCATCTACACACGTAATGCCTTCAAAGACTGGCTAAGTCATACATCCATTATTGATAGTCATAATGTTATGAGGATCCATAAAATATCTTGCTACTATAACGGTTCTGAACTAAAGGCCTCAACTACAATCTAATGCCCCTCCCCTCACATCATTCACGATTATTTTGTCATTACTTATCATTTGATATCATTGACAAAATGATTTCTCCAATAAGTTTCTCTTTCCAAATACCCCTTTTAAATTTTATAGAAAACTTTTATTTCTGCTAAAAGCTTATTTAGTGTAATCTTGATTATATTTTCATTCAACTTATATGATACACCACTCACCATCATCACATCATATGACGACTGGAAGAACTTAAAGACAAGTCACTAAATATAAGTTTGAAAAAACCATTATCTATAGTCAAAACTTGTTGTGAGACACTCTATGAGGAATATTTACCAAAGAATTTTACATACTTACAACAAGGGTCTTTATAACTAAACCATGTTAGTTGGAACCAAAACAGTATCATTGGAGCACAAATAGTTTTTATGTAATATATTTTGGAGGTTAGATTTTGAGTAGTATATTACATTGGTATGACTGCACTCAACTGAATTACAAGATGATCATATGATATCTTATAGAAGAGTGTTTTCTTTGACTCTCGTATGATTTAAATGTGTAAGCTGTAAGGTTTATTAACTTTTTGGACTCCCCCAAATATCAAGAAGTGTTAACGTGGAGGAAAATATCACCAATGTAGCTTCTATATAATAATTACTTGTTAAAAGGGTGAAGAAGGTATGACAGTCATGCATTATCATTTCAAATTCTTGTGCAAATGGAAAGGAGGTTAGAATCAATTTAACAAGTGAACTTCCACCAAAAATTTGGCAGAGGGAATTAAAACATGAACGCGAAGGAAGCTAGTAGTAGACGAGAAATAGGACTTGCAATAGCTCGTCATTACAGGGAATAACAACATGATAGAACAATTGGTTAACACATAACTTTCATCATACTAAGCATCTCTTTAAAAAAATTCTAACAACCAGGTCGCATATGCTGCTCAAATCTCAAAATTAGTACTAAAAGTAGAGGATGCATGAATCTAACCCATGTCCTTGACCACCATTTTCCTCCTTCCATTATTTTCAACTGAAAATATGAACATGTTCATTGCGTCCAGGGAATCAACAACTTCACTTTAGATTGACCATGACAGCGTGTACGTTATGGAAAATTACCTATCGTTGTGCGCATTATAAAGAGAAACTTAACATAATACAACTAGTTTCAAGCTATTGTGTAATTGCTGCAGACCTAGACATTTAGCTGTGGAGATCATCTTGATAATCTTTTAGTTGTGAAGACTGTTAATATTCAGGCATTGTTTCAGTCTCCGTTTTTGTTCAATGTAGATTGAAGATGACAAACTACACACGTAGATACCAATCCAATGCACATCTAGGGAGAAATCTGCAGAATTCAATGTAACACTTTCCAACTATTTCCAGCTAGGAGATTGTGCAAGAACTGTTTTTGTTGGAATTTTTGAGAATTCTTTAACACACAGTGAGGAAAAAAATTTCTTCTGTCAACACAAATATTTCATAACAAATCAGCAGATGGAGCAAAAACTCTATATTTGATTAACCTTTTAACTATTACAACAAACAATTTTTTTCTTCAGAATTGTTGTTCTCGATTTACAAAACTCTCCTCCTTTGCATTGCTACACACATAGCCTTTTTCTGCTCTAGGCATACACAACATACACTGCTTGTTGTCTTATGTATTGTAAGCATATATATGTTTACAATACATATATAAAAATAATATCCCAAGTTTAAAACTCTATGGAAAATATGTCAAGGAGCATAAAAAAAACTTATAACCCTGAGCCTAAAACCTTATCAAAAGAAATTACATCGCGGCGGTGGTATTTTAACCATAAACCAAAACATTAAAATATTTATCGTGATATATTTATCGCATCGAATAAAACGTCACATGACGTCACCATAAATCAATGCGATAAACAAACGAGAGATGGTTTTGCGAAGGGCTATCACATCAAACTATGTGCCCGTTGACCGTGCACCCAAACTGTGCAATAGAGCGCCATTGGTCGAGGGCTGGTGTGTTGGCAGTGGTGGGAAATTCTTATCGCATGGTTGCAGAGGACCGGTGATGTCGGTAGGAGAACTTGCGATAGGTATTTGATTGGCTGTGAGTTGTTTCACATGGCAATGGTGGGATCCATCCATTGTGTGGGTTCGGAGGGCCGATGATGTAGGCGATGGAGATTGTGATAAGCACGTGATTGGTTGTGGTGGTGTGATGTGGACTGGAGGGGTCTACCAGACTGACGTGGATGGTTTAAATTAAAAAATGAATGCGTGGGGGTTACTATAGTTGGTCAAATGTAATGGCGGGTAGGTGCAAAGGTTTTAATAGTGGGGTTTGCGTGCGGTTAAACCATGATTTTCAAAAGTGGAGAGGACTACGGCCATGTAATAAATCTGGCTGTATGCAGGAGGTTTAAACAAAAATTAAATGCACTGGTTGAGTGCAAAAACACACCAAAATTACTGTTGCTCCTCTCCTTTGAATTCACATCAAAATTTGATGTTTTGTCCTTGCTGTTCAGGTTTCCGGTTGGGAGTAAATTCAAACACCCCTCCTTAATCAAAACTACTATTATCATGCATTCCCAGACATTCTATGAGAAAATTAAACATTTTTTCCCCAATGGTTTTGTTAAAATATCAGCAAACTGCTCTTCTATTCTGCAATGTTTCAGAACAACTTCTCCATTGTTCACCAATTCTTTGATGTAGTGATACTTTGCATCAATGTGGTTTGTTCTCTTATGAAACACTGAATTTTTGGATAAATATTTTGCTGAGCTATTATCACAATAAATTGTTGTGCCTTTTACCTTTTCATGACACAAATCTCTTAACATTCTTCTCATCCATACTGCTTGACATGCTACTGCTGTAGTTGCCACATACTCTGCCTCTGTTGTTGATAAAGCCACAATTGACTATTTCTTAGAAGCCCATGAGATGGCTCCTGATCTCATATGAAAAACATATCCAAAGGTTTTTTTCCTATCATCTATACTTCCAGCCCAATCACTATCAATATATCTAATTAATTCAAAATTTTCTGAAGAGGTGTATAAAATACCATACCTCTGTGTTCCTTTCACATAATTTAGAATTATCTTTGATGCTTTCCAATGTGCCTCCTTTGGCCTTTCCATAAATCTAGAAATTAAACTCACAACATGCATAATATTTGGCCTAGTTGCAATCAAATACATAAGGATTCCAACTACGCTCTTATACAAACTTGGATCTACATCCTTGCTGTTGTCTTATTTGCTCAGTTTCAATCCCATCACTGCAGGAGTTATTACTGCTTTGTAATCTTGCATGTTAAATCTTTCCAAAACTTCGTTTACATATTTTTCTTGAGGAATAAAAATTTTATTTTCATTTTTCTCTACTTCTATTCCTAAGAAGTATCTCAACAATCCCATATCATTCATCTCAAATTTTTCTTTCATGACTGTTTTAAAATTTTCAATGAGGCAAGAATCATTAACTGTAAATATCACATCATCAACATATAAAAAAATAATGAACATCTTACCATCATTTTCTTTGATGTATAATGTGGGTTCTGCTTCACATTTCTCAAACCCATTTTCCAGTAGATAGGCATCTATCCTACCGTACCATGCTCTTGGTGCTTGTTTCAACCCATACAAAGCCTTCTTCAATTTGCATACCTTGTGTTATTGGCCTTCTTTCTCATAGCCCAGAGGTTGTTCAACATAAACCTCTTCCATCAATACTCCATTTCGGAATATTGATTTCAAATACATTTGGTAAACTTTCCATTTGTGTTGTGTTGCTATGGATATCACTGCTCTTATTGTTTCCATTATTGCAACTGGTGCAAAAGTTTCCTCATAATATCTTCCTTGTTGTTTCTTGTAGCCTTTGACAACAAGTTTGAACTTGTGCCTTTCAATCTTAACTTCAGCATTGCTCTTGGTTTTCTAAACCCATTTTAATCCAATCACTTCTTTGCCTTTTGGGAGATCAAATAGTTCCCATGTATTATTTTTCTCTATTGAATTTATTTCTTCATCCATAGCATCTATCCATTTCTTATATTTCACAGCTTCTTCAAAATGAATAGGATCTTCTATATGAAAATACAATGCAAATAAAGAGTTCATATTTTCATTATTTTCTTCTTGCTCATAGATTTCATTCAGACTTCTAAATCTGGTTCTTCTTTCACTTCCTGAAATTGTTCTTGTAGAAGCACTCAAATCTTTTCCTTTTGATGTGCTTAGAGAAGCACTATCATCACTTCTCAAGGGTGTTCTCATACCAGATTGTGGTGTCCCTTGCTGTCCTTGTGTTGGTGGAGGTGGTGCTGCTAATGAGGGATTGCTTTTAGCCATTTCTTCCTCATCATATTCTTGAGACAAACAGGTTTTTACATTCACTGTTTTTTCAATGCTTCCATCCCAAGCTTCTTCCTCAATAAGCTGCACATCTCTGCTTATCAGAAAATTATGTGTGGATTGGCTATACAATCTGTATGCCTTTCATTCATCACTGTAACCAACAAATATTCACTTCTCCCCCTTACTATCCAACTTCTTCGTTAGCTGATCTAGAACATGTCCATAAACCACACATCCAAATACTCTCGTGTGGGTGAAAATTTGTTTTAAGCCACTCCATGCTTCTTCTAGAACTCTATTCATCACACTCTTTGTTGGGCATCTATTCAAGACATATGATGCACAATTTACAGCTTTAGCCCAATATTCATTTGGAAAAAGTTTTTCCTTTAACATGCTTCTTACCATATCCATGATGTTTTTGTTTTTTCTTTCAGCAAATCCATTCCACTGAGGTGTATACCTCACTATAAAGTGCGTATGGATCCCATTTTCTCTGTAGAAATGCAGAAAATATTTGGAGATATATTATCCTCTTCTATCAGTCCTTAAACATTTTATGTGTTGCCCACTTTGATTCTCAACAAGAGCTTTAAAGTGGCAGAACTTTTTGAACACTTCACTCTTCAACTTCAAGAAATATACTCATGTTTTTCTTGTGTAATCATCAATAAAGGTAAGCATATAGTGGTTGTATGCTAATGATGGTGTTTGGATTGGTCAACACAAATATGAATGGACTATTTCTAAGGGTGCTTTTTCCATTATGCTCTTTCCTTATGGAAATCTTTCTCTGTGTTGTTTGCCCAAGATACAACCTTCACAAAGGCTGTCTAGATTTTCAATCAATGGTAAACCCTTTACCATTCCTTTTATGTGCAATAAATTTATACCTCAAAAGTTGAGATGTTCAAATCTTAAATGCCACAACCACTTTTCTTCTTTTTCTTCTCTTTGGTAAGTCTCTTGAGTTATAGCTGCCATTACAAATCCTTTCTTCAAATATGCTCTCATCTTGAGAGGAAACATTCTGTTTCTTGTCATCTTCACTTGTGAAATCCTCTGATTTCTTGGTGGTATGTCCATGATGGTACATATATCATATTCAAAGAATACATTGTATCCTTTCTGAATGAGTTGTCCAATGCTCAAAATGTTACACTTCATACCAGGTACATAGTATACATCTGATATGGATTTCCTTTCTCCTTTTCTTGTTAAAACAGTTGCTTTGCCTTTCCCCATGAGAGAGACTTTAATGTCTGTTCCCAATGGTACTTGAGACTTCACATTTTCATACAACATGGAAAAAATAGAGATGTTTCCAATCATGGTTGCTACATCCTAAATCTAGAAACCATATATCTTCATTCTTCTCTTCAGCCATATTACATGCTAAAAACAAATCTTCTTGACTCTGATTTTCTTTAGTAAAGTTAGCACTGTGTCTATTACCCATGTCACTATGTTTCTTCCTACATTCATTTGCATAATCCCACACTTCTTACAGTAATGACATCCAACTTGGGATTTATCATACCTTTGTCCATGTTATTTATTTTTTACACCTCGTTGGCTCTTTCCTTGGCTTTGATTCTAACTTTGGTTGCTGCCCCTTCCACTTGCACTTGCAGGGTTGTTTCTTCCTCCTCTGTTCTAGATTCTGCCTATACCTTTTCCTCTGTAGTTTGATCTACCTTGACCTCTTCCTCTTCCAAAGGACATTTGGGCCTTGAAGGCATGCTCTAGAGATGAGTTTGTTGTTTTGTTCATCCTTTCTTCATGTGTCATCAAAGATGCATGAAGCTCATCAAACGTAAACCTTGAAAGATCCTTTGTCTCTTCAATGGTAGAGACTATCACATTAAATCTTGAGGGTAAGATCCCCAATACTTTCTCCACTATTCTTATTTCTTATACTATCTCTCCATGAGATCTCATTTGCATAACCAATCCAATCAACTGTGTGAAGAATTAGTCTAAGCTATCAGACTGTTTCATTCAAATAACATCAACCTCTCTTCTCATTAATTGAAGATTTGTTTTCTTTACTTTCTCCATATCTTGATAGGTTGTCTCGAGGGTATCCCATGCCTCCTTAGACTTATTTTCTGCTGCAATTCTTGGAAATATGATTTCATGCAATGCTTGATAGAGATAGAAGAGGGATTTTGAGTCCTTCTTCTTATTACTCTTCAACAAATATTTTTATGCTTGTGTTAAGGCATTAAACTCATTTGAATCAGCTGGTTCCTCAAATCCATCTTCAACCAGTTCCCATAAGTCTTGAGATGCAAGCATGGCTCTCATTGTGATTGCCTAATAATCATAGTTCTTCCCATTGAACTGTGGGAGTTGATTATTTCCCATACTCGTGCTTGTGTTAGTTCTTGCCATTATTTTACTATGCAAAACTATACAAAACTTGACTGTGTTTTTAAAAGAAACTTTCTCACTGCTGGAGAGATAAAATATGACTCTTATACAAATAGTAAATATTACTGTGAAAATACTTGACTTGTTGAACCTTCACTCTCCTGGAGAAATTCTTCAATAGTCTTCTTCTTCCCTCAGCTTCTTCAACAACTACTGAGAGCCTAGACTAGCCCTGATACCCTGTTGGAATTTCTAAGAATTCCTTAACACATAGTTAGGAATTAAATTTCCTCTGTCAACAAAGAGATTTCATAAAAAATTAGCAAATGGAGCAAAAACTATATATTTCATTAAAATTTCAACTGTTACAAAAAACTAATTTTTTCTTCAGAACTGCTATTTTGGATTTACAAAGCTTTGCTCCTCTACGCTGCTACACACATAGCCTCTTTCTTCTCTCGGCATACACATCATACACTGCTTGTTGTCTTATGTATTGTAAACATATATATGTTTACAATACATATATAAAAATAGCATCCCAAGTTTAAAAATGTATGGAAAATATGTGCGGTGCATAAAAAAAACTTATAACCCTAAGTCTAAAACCTTTTAAAAAGAAATTACATCGGGGCGGTGCTATTTAGTCGTAAACCAAAACATTACAATATGCATCGTGATATATTTATCGCATCGAATAAAACTCCTCACGATTTCACCATCAATCCATACGATAAATAAATGGGAGATGGTTTTGCGAAGGGCTATCGCATCAAACGACGTGCCGCTGACTGTGCACCCAAACTATGTGATAGAGTGCCATTGGCCGAGGTCTGGTGTGTTTGTAGTGGTGGGACAACCTTATCGCGCGGTTGCAGAGGACTGGTGATGTAGGAAGGAGAACTTGTGATAGGCATATGATTGGTTACAGGTTGTTTGACATGGCAGTGGTGGTGTCCATCCATCGCATGGGCTCACAGGTCCGATGATGTAGGAAATGGAGAATGCAATAACTATGTGATTGGTTGCATTTGTGTGACGTGGACTGGAGGGGTCGACCAGAATGACATGGACAGTTTAAATTCAAAAATGAATGTGCGAGAGTTACTGCGGTTGGTCAAATGTAATTGTAGGTAGGTGACAAGGTTTTAATGGCGGGGTTTGCATGTGGTTAAACTACAATTTTCAAATCTGGAGAGGGCTACAACCATGTAAGAAATTCGGCTATATGTAGGAGGTTTAAACAAAAATTCAATGCACTGGTTGAGTGCAAAAACACACCAAAGTTGTTATTTCTCCTGTCCTTTGAATTCACATAAAAAATTGATGTTTTGTCCTTGCTATTCAGGTTCGCAGTTGGGAGTAAATTCCAATAGTTTTCAGCGAATTTCTTATTTTATAATGTGAATCGATCCATATTAAATCCTAATTTTCTAAACCCATGATTTTAACAAGGTTTTGATCTTCCTGGCTCCTAGCAACCTTTCATTATGATGATAGTAACTTTGCACTTACATCCTTAAATTATTCATAGTTTTAACTACGTCCATTGGCTTCACTTTTCTGATATGCCCATTGGGTTATTTCTCTGCATTTTTTAAGCCGAGATTAGTACCTCTAAGTTCCTCTTCATAAAAGTAGCTCTTTAGTGTTCTCTATTTTGCTTATTTTAACATTGACTTCGGATTAAGCTACTTATACGCCTACCTGTACAAAATGTATTTTAGTATTTAGATTATACGTTGTTATTCATTTCAATTTATGAAGAGCATTAACACACTATTCCTAAAACACTTTTAATAAACTTTCCAATGACTATACTCATGTCACATTCTAATGTTTTAATTGAAAATTATAGCTATATGAAATTAGCAAATTTTCCCCTTTTTTACACTTGTTTCACTAGTTTAGCTAATCGTAAATGCCAACATATATTGTTGATTATATGGGCAGTTGTTGTCATCGATGTCATGTTTAGGGGGATTATATTTGTTCCTCACAAAGAGCTTTTTAATGGTGCAAGGAACTTAATATAACTCCCCAGGAATGAAAACAAACTTAAGTTTGAAGTGATGGCTTCTGAGCACAATTCCATATGAGATAAGGTTTTTCTATGTTTAGTATTCGACCATTCATGGGTCGAGCTCGGAAAATATTGGATGTCGATTTAGCTTAGTGGATTCACCAAGGTGTCTAGACCCATCCAAGATGCACCAACGAATCTAGGCATTCGAGCCTCCGACAATACAATAGGAAAACACTCAAGAACGTTTCCAAATCCATATTTCCCAACAAAAAATAGAAGGTGGACCCAAGTATGATAAGGTAGCACACATGGAGATAGGTGGAAAAGAATGAAGTGGGAATACAATTGGCATCCAGGTGACAGTACAGGTGGAACCTAGGTGGCACTAGGAGGTAGTGGTGTGGCACTTTGTGGTCATGACACGTGGTAGGTCAATTCCACATTTTTGGTTGGCCAAGCGGCCCCTTTTCAATTTCCATGTGGTAGTGATGTCACAACAACATGTTATGATAGGTGGTAAAGAGATGATGTGGTAAATGACATGGTAGTGACATTGCAAATGATTGGGTGCCATTATGATTCGGGATAGGAAATTGTTTTGTTAGAATTCATAGTGTTAAAGAGTTCATTGATTTTCATCGTTTTTGAAGTCTAGAGGAAAAATACCATTCAAACATCTTGTGGTTTGGTGGGTAACATAACATACACCATTACCAAATGTTTGGATTCTAGATTCTCTAGATACAACCCTTATCACAAGTTTCGAGGTGGAAGTGGAACTTGCATCAAGGTTTTCAATGTTATTTGGGCCTTTGGGTGTATAGAATTGCAAGTGGCCAACTTTTTGAGAGTGAGACATAAGACTTAAAAAAAGGTTTAAAAATTTTATGTCACCATTTGGCCATTTGATGATAGAGTCTAGTATGAAAGGAATTCAGGACATGATCCAAGAGTCAATGGATCCAAGACATAACCCAAGGTTTAATAGATTTTTTTCGAAATATGATCGTTTGGTGGTGCAACCTAGTATGAAGGAACATGGGGATTGGATCTCATATCTTGAGATTTATTTGGATGTGAGGACAACTAGGCCTATACCACATCCAAGAGCACACCACCAAGTACAAGATGAAGAAGGACCAAATGCTAGATTCTGCAAGGAAAAGCGTTATACTAGGAATTGACTAGATTTAGATAGGTGTTGAGGAGGTAAATCCCCTCTGCGGACAAAGGCGATCCTACTAGCCCGGCGGGGATCTAGAAAAAATCATCAAATGCTACGGCACAAGTTCCTAATTGTGAATAAATAAGCCAACAATGGAGGTCTACCTAGAGTCCGGTGCTATGATTCGTAGAAGAGACGATGTTCCGTTCCTCGGCCTCGGTAGATCACGATCCCCACGATCTTCGTGAATGGACACCCGCACATGTAAGAAACAACATGAATACAAGCATAAAATCTAGAATACGCAACTATATATCAGTTAGAAAGGATATAACTCATTATTAACATAAGTGAAAAAGCAGTGGAACCATAGCGGTAGTCGTTCATTAATAAGCAATCGAAAGAGAGTACAACCAATGTTACGATCACGTGGTCTCCTTCGGAAGGGTCCCCGATCGTTCACGTCTCGCAAAGCTCGCCGGGAAAGGAAAGCCTCTCTAAAGTCTCTCGATGATAGTCTCCTTACTTGAGTCGCGTGCTTACGGGAAAGAAGAGGGCTCTTACGGCACAAAGGCTCTTGGGGTGGGAGATTCAAAGGCTTAGGCACTTCAAGACTAGCTTGCAATGGCAATAGGCAAGCTTTTATAGATGGGGAAGGAGGAGTTGGGATCCCTATTATTGTGGGATTGGCCCTATCATCAAGGAAGGTTCCATGAAAGGTGGAAAACCACCTCCCTTCCATAGAACTTACGTGGCCAAACCTCCCAACTCAAGATAAACGAGTGGTTCGAGTTGGTTGAAAGCTGCAACTTCACGCAATCTTTATTTAAAAAAACACTCCTTAAATTGGGTAGGCGCATTCTTGCTGCGGAGACGAGCGCTAGTTGGCACGACCTCTTTGTAGGATTTTTCCCCATTGGTGCGAAGTGATGAGCTTGTCTTCTGCACAGTACGAAAGTATATGTTTTTCATGGTTTTTTGCAAGGAGATGTCTTTAGGGCAATTGAAGCTCATGCTTAGAGGAATGCAATGGTGATGGTTTCAAGGCATGACATTGCTCACATGTCACATAATGGGTCCTCCATTGTGCGGGACGGGGAATGGTAGGGACGGTGACAAATGCTTGTGTAACGAGATGCCCCCTAAAGTATGAGGGCCCGAGAGAGAGAGAGGGGTGAAATGCTTTACGAGATCATGTTCAGCGACTGCCTGTCGTCGGAAAAGACACTGCGTAGAAAAATACCAGCGATATGTCAAGTACATGATGTATATCTTGTATGGGCGCGGCCATACGGAAACAAAGTACACTATAATCGGGATCCGGGGTATGGGCGCGCTATCCAGCGAGGATCAAAATAAATGACTCGAGGTCTCGGTCGCGACCATCCAATCGGTGAGTCATGTGCAAAATGATAATAATCCACAATCGCGGCCCTAGATTACAATAGACACAATCCAGGGTCTTGTGTTCCATCTTGACCCAAATAAAGTACCCGGTTCAAACATGTGAATAATTGAGCTGAAGTTGAACATGCAAGAACATCGTGCGATTACCGGCCAATGATGAAAGCCATTACGGGACGAGAGGGACCACCAATAATGACAATGGCCCTCGAGGTACTACGGGTACAATCTACGGCGTGTGAATCAATGATGCGGCATCAAGCATACTGTAGAATCACTCGATCGGAGGCCAATGATGAAAACCCCGTCGAATGCGACGAACTTTGCCATTGAGGCATGCGGGCTCCAAGGTACCATAAAGGAGTCTCTAGATCAACTTCTGGATAATGAGTGAATTCGACGGGGAGTGACCTTGATCGAGCGAGGCCATAATGTTTCCCACATCATCGACACGAGACGAGAGGAACATAATGTTTTGTTGTGAATCGGGATCGTATGAGAATCGAAGGAGAAAGGTTGATATTCGCGAGAGGCCAACTTCTCTTGAACATGTAACGGCACTAATAGTGGTTTTGGCGAGTGTTGACATCCAACGGATCAGGAGTCATGGTGACAAGGAAATGAGCGAGAGGATAGGTCAAAAGGATTACCCAAACCCACGGAAGCAAGTGAAAAAACGAGATGAGATGTCCCCAACCCAACATGAATGCGAGACAAGTGCCATGTTCAGAGCGACATCTGCCGAGCACAACAATGATTACGAGTTCCATTTTTCCCCCACCATTTAAAGGCGAGTACCCCAATTATTTTTTGATAACAAGCTTGAAGGGGATAGCATATGCTTGTAATGTAAGTCCGCCCTTGGGGCGGAAATCCATCCTAGTACATTTAACAAGCCCTAGGAAGGAGGAACTCGGAGAACGTCATTTCGGCGAATCAGATGTCATCGAGGGTTTAACGAGTACGACAAAGGAAGAACTGCGACGTCTTTTCATGTTTAGAGAGTTTGAAAAGGCAATGAAAAAGTAAACTCCATAGGTCCCTTTTACGTAAATAGTTCCTCGGATCTGAAAAGGTAGAAAACAATATCGAGGAAAACCTCCTAGTCGCGATAGGCTAGGGTATTCCTTTTCATAATCAATCTATCCCAGCCCGAAAAAAGGGTTAAGCATTATCTTTGGGTAGATGTCGATTCGTGTCCATTTTAATGAGATCGAAACGACGAGGGCCTCCGGCAATATTTTCATGTTTAGAGAGTCGAGAAAAGAGGTGAAAGATGACTCCAAAGTGACTTTTTGTGTATTTGCGAGTCAGAAAAAAGTACAAAAATAAAACTCATTTCCATAGTTAAAGTCGCAAAAGCACATTTCTTTGCACATACCAAGCAAGCATAAAACCCATTTTTGACATAACATATAAAATATTTGATAAAAATAACTTTTTAAAACTCATCCTATGTTGAAAAAGTTATAAATATGCCAAAATGGTAAAAAGCGAATTACATTTACTATTTACCTTGGTAAAAAGCATCGATGGTCTATTTTGGAGTGCAAACTTCGATGGCAATTGTAGACGGATCACGGTTGACCATTGGATTCTCAAATGCAGCTGACGGAGTAGAGGCATTTCCACTGCTCTTCATTTCAATCCATTTTTTAATAGTTTTCCCTCATGTATCGGCCCTGCGCGGCCACTCTTTGATTTTTAGAGTTGCCGCTCATTGCGCGGGTATCGGGCATGGACCGTGCCAATGGGCTTTTCTATGCAAAGGGCTCGCGCCACGTGGCACGATTGTTCACAAAAAGCGACGCGCCGGCGGCGCATGCTAAATTTCCGCCTAAAAATTCGATATTTTTAATCATTTTAAATGGAATTTGAAGCCCATCGAGAGATCTAATTAAGGGTTTATGACCATGTGGATGCGAAATAAAGCAAAATGGTGATTGAGTGGAGAGAAAGAGAGCATGGAGAAGATGATGAACAAGCCATAGAAAGTGAGACTTGTATGAATGCCCTCGAAGCTGTGGGCTAAAAAGTTCTTCCTTACACCATATTTTACGAGCTCGGCCGAGAGCTCCTCCAGATGTTGATCGGTATTTGGGATGAACGGGAACAAGTGTTTCCAAGTTGCGAGACTAGGTATTGGGGCCCGGAGGTTTAGATGTGTATTTCATAACCGAGACGTCTCGTGAGAGGTCAGGTACCCATCTGGGCGGAGCGAGACCATGCGGCGAGAAGATGGAAGAAGTGATGGCACGAGTGTGCCCGAGGCACAAATGGGATTAGGGAGCAAGAAGGTGGATATCCACCATCCCCCGACACGGCATTGAGAGTTGTCCTACATACCATCCGTGGGGCTGCGGGGATTTCGAGGGCACCGCACGAGGCCACAAGGCCCAACTCTTGCGGCCTCGGAATGCATAAGTCCCTTATTATTTGGCAGACTCTGGCGAGTAACAAAGTAAACATAAAGAGACGACTCACAAAATGCAAGCAAGCTAAGGCCGAAACGGTTTGGCTATGGTTCCATCCTGGTATCGTTCATTACGGAATGCTTACCAATCTTCCAAGGCGAAGGGGCCGTAGTAGCGCAGAGCCGATTCCACGAGAGCCAAGAATGGCTCGGCGGGCGGCACTAATGCCCGAGTTTGGGCGACGACGGGATGGTCTGGAGGGCGGAGTTCTTTAGGTGGTGGCGGCGCGAGTTGATCATCGTGGAAGATTGGCCATATGTGGAGAGCGGCTTCACGAGGAGACCCCGGATCTCCCACTGCGGGAAGGAGATGGGCGGGACGAGGAGTTGGGTAAGACCTCACTTGTTTTTTTTATTTTTTATGTTTTATGTTTTTTTGTTAATACACACTTGTCCTAACACATTTTTATATATGTATGTAGACATGGGCCCTAAGAAGACAGTCGGTATGTCTCCAATCTCACCGGAGGACTCATCTCGCCTCGATCCTCGGGGGAGAGGGGCACGGAGGAGCTGATCTAGAATCTTAAGGGCATTGCCCGAGGATTCGGACTACGCTCGGGCGGCGGATGTACCAATGGCGTACCAACTTCATACGTGGGAGTTCAAGTCGGATCCACGAATCTGAGACGCTTAGTGCGTGCGGTTTACATGTTATCATGAGCACCATGCGGATTAGCTCTTAGGGATTATACCACACATATTTTTGAGAGACATGTCGTCTGCGGATGTACTTAAGATGATTATGTATATTTTTGACTTTATGTGACACACTCTATGTAAACATTTCGATATATATATATATGTGCATATCTATTTACCGGATGGATCTTTCTTTACATGTGATGATGATTTACAAATTGTGCAAATGTCTGTCTAATACCAAATTTGCTACGCTCTATTAATGTATTCAAATTCACGGGTATATGTTGATATGTAATGTAGTCAAAATTCCTTTCCGGTGTCGAATGCGCGAGATACGAGACATAAAATGGACGGGTTTCTTCATAGAATAATGTGCGTTCGGAGATTTGTAACACAACAAGTTGCGAATCTAGATACACGAGCAATTCCTGAGATGCCAAGGTTAAACTGCCTCGGTTAATAATTCTAACACGACACTATATTCCGCGATGTTGTTCATAGTACGTCCTAGACACACACCTTGCGGGTTGACCAACTCACCGGCGGGATCATAGATTACCGAGGCTGCTTGAAGGCATTCTGCAGTGCTGCGGAGGCACCATCAGCGAAACCAACAAATGGATGAATAGAGCATCGCATAATCGGGAAGACCCGTCGGTAGAAATATGTTTACAAGGCACACCACACTATACATGCACACAAATGAAAAACACACACTTATGTACACACACCACACCAATAAATCACTTCGAGGCATAGTACTTTTTAAGGTACAACCCATTCTGGTTGCGCTGAGGAACTCCATAATCTATGAGCTCGTAGGCCCCATTTTTCAAAAAGTGCTTTACTATATAGGGCCCATGCCACATAGGCTAGAACTTACCGGCTCAAGCATGTCATGTGTGATCGTACGGGAGGATGAGGTCTCCTTCGATAAAAGCACGAAACGATTGATCAAAATGAGTTTTGACCCTCTTCTTTGTGCTTTAATGATAAGCTAGACGATGGGTTTCATCTAACCATTCCGAGATACGAAGACGTTCTTCCTTGCTGAAGTATCGGGTAGAAGTTCCACGGCTAATTTCGAGATAAGGAATCTCGCATTCAATAGGAAGAGTTGCTTCCCGAGACTAGTACACCAATTGAAATGGTGTGAATCCGGTTGCACTCTTCAGCGAGATGTTCGGTATGCGAAAGAGTTGAGAAACGAGTTGGAGATGCCAATTGGATTTGTGAATACCAATTGTTCGTTAAAGCATAGTGACCCGAGAACCTTGTTCACTACTTCCAACGACCATTCGCTTGAGGGTAATATGGTGTTGGCGTCGTGATGCAAGCCAAACTTTGAAATCGGCTCCGCCATCATATAATCCCGAGAAATGAGTACGTGATCAATGATGATGGCTTGAGGAACCCCGAACCGTGCAATAACGTGGTTTAATATAAATTGAGTAGCCGGGTTTCCCGTCGGCGGCTAGTGTAGGCATCGCCTTGGCGTGGTGAAGTAGTCGGCGGCGACAATTATATACGCATGCCCGCGGCAGGGTAGGTTACACGTCATAAAAATCCACGCCCCATTTTTGCAAAAAAGGGGCTGACGGTAATAACGGGATGCAAAGGGAGGCGGCGCGTGCATCTTGCGCTGAAATATACGGCACGCATGACATTCTGACTGACGGTGATACGATCTTTGAATATGGAAGGCCGAGAAATAACTGCTCATGAGAATCTTACGGGCGGTAGTGTACACTGGACATATGTCCACCACGGGCGCCAGCGTGGCGGTCATTTAGGACCTTTTCAGCCTCTTCCAAGGTTAGGCACCGCCGAGCACCGAATCTACTCCCAATGCGGTATAAGGTATCTCCTACTATATGGTAGGGCCGAGACTAATGCCGAATCCGTCGGTCGAGCAACTTTATCAACTCGGACCGAAATGTCGAGGGTCTGAAGATACACAATTATATCCGTACCAAAGGGGTCACGAGTGCGATGAGGAAAAAGCATTTGCGTCTAGTATATGGTCTTCGAGTGTGAGACGAGTGCAGCAGGAGAGAGCATATAAGATCCGCAACTAGTGATTTTGTTGACTTAGTGCTATTGAACTCTAAGTCAAACTCCTACGAGGATAACAATCCATTTGGAGTACTTGCGGTAATTGTCTGAGAGATAATATACGTCATAGGGTTGCGGTGCGAAACCCCTTTGTTATTGTACGCAAAAGGATGTAATGGCGAAAGCGGCGCACGGCGTGTCTGCTTTGCTAATGCCAACTTCTCGACATGAGCATAATGTGTTGCTGTATCGATAAGGTTCCATGACGAGATAATAAACAACATGTTTCATTACCTTCATCGTCATCTGCACCAATACCATGGCTATGGTGCTAAATGCGACGGGCGAGATATAAAGTGAAGTTGCGGTGGTAGTCGGAGGGCGAAGCAATGGAGCATTGACAAGCAACGTCTTGACTTCTCAAAGGATTCTTGAGCGATTTCGTCCCAATGGAAGGGAACATTACAGCACCAATAGACGAGTGAATCATTTGGCCACCTCGGCATAATTCGGGATAAAGCAGAAAGAAAATTCGCTTTCCCACTTGCGGACTGCGTCAAGCCGATACGGGGAGGAGGGTGATGGGAGATTAATAATGGCCTCAACCTTTAAAGGGTCAAGGCGAATCTCGTCTTTCGAGACTATGAATCCCCAAAAGACGAGCGAGAATCCACGCCAAAGAACGCACTTATGAGGATTAAGCCTAATGTTGTAGCGTACGCAATGAAGAAAGAGATACGCGGAGATGTTCGGGGGTGGTCCTCTCACTTAGTCGAATGAGCAGGAAATTCATCTAGATAAGGAGTGTGAATGATGTGGCGAATTTCATGAAAAGTGTAGGACATTGCATGCTAAAAAGTGGCTCTAGCGTTCTTCAGAAGCCGAGCAGGGAGCTTTTATACGCAGTACCCCACCGACGAGATGAATGTGGTCTTGTGCTGATCCTCGGGTGCGTATTAATCGATTATACCCTGAGAAACCGTCCATTAGGGATTAGATCTCACTTACGGAACATTCGTCGATGATGCGGTTTTCTATGAACGAGTGGGATAATTATCCTTTGGACGGCGCGATTGATGTCACGATAATCAACACGAGACTCTAATCGTACCACCGCTTTTTATCGACGGGGACAATGTTAGACACCCATTACAGTGAGGGGATGGGATAAATAAAGCCCGCGTTCGAGAATTTTTCAACTTACGCTTGATGGCGGTGGATTTACGAGGATGCATGGGGCGTAAGCATTGGCGCACGGGCTTCGCACCGAGTAGGTTGGAATCTCATGCACTACGATCACTTGGGGATCAATCCTGGAATTTCCTCTTAGGACCACGTGAAAACATATCTGAATTCCTTAAAAAGCTCGAGTATAGACTTGAATCTCATCGGGAGAACAAGTCACACACCCACATGAATATTCTCAACAATCCCAGGTTTAACGAAGATGTTGATCGGGATGGTTTGAGTGATGTTACCTAGGTTTCCCTCCCGAAAAAACCTCATGCGTCAAGATGGGCGTTTGAAGAGGAGGGGGTAGGGACTGAGTAGCATAATGCTCCAGACGATCGAGTCATTGCTCCCAAGCTAGGCATAAACGAAGTGATGATGTCCATCGCCCCAAGGCGGCTCCTCGGGAAAGCCATAGTTTCAATGATGGCCTCATCGGAAGGAAAAGTCTCTTTGAGAGGATCGGAGTGAATCGGCCTAACCAAGCCGGGGGATTGAGAGTAGACGTCGAGAGCCATGCTCAAAGGAGCATCTTTGAGGAGGTGGAGGATCGGATGCGACAACAATTTCACGATGGCGCGGTCTCTCTTGCGAGTCAAAGGCATTGATTCTCCAAACTCATACACACCTTAGGCGTAGGAATAAGCCGGGGGTCATCGGACACGGAAATCATGTTAACTTGAGTGGTGTGCGGAGGGTGGTGTGGGGAAAATACCCATGAGGGTGGGTCTTGGAAGAGACCCGAGGTCCTACAGCTGTCGGGGTATTTCGAATTTGATCCACGTATGGCACATTGTTCTGCGAGAGGTAGAGGTGAAAAATGACAAGCGATCCAGTGACAATTTTTTCCCTCGGTGAGGAACTTAATGAATCGGAGACGGTGGATAGCACGCATAGCATGGCATGGGTCCATCTGCGGCCAAGAGGTATATGTAGTTGAGTTTGGCGTCAACCACTTCTACTTCCACGTTGACGAGTATTCCCTGTAATGTGATCGCTAGACTCTCGAGAACACCCGGGGGTTTAGATTCCGACCATCAAATGCCTCAAGGGCATTGGGAGATGACGAAAGGGCTGGAGAGACAATGGCCTTCCGGCAAACGGGATGACATAACGCAAGTAGAAGCACCTTCATCTACTACGGCCCTATGGATGTTTAGACCGTTAATCCCGACTTGAATGACAAGAGCGATTTGATGAGGGAAGGGCTGGGGAGTGAAATTCTCCGGATCGAAGGTGAGAAGACTCGAGTCGGCGGGATCAATGCCGTGGGTGCGACGGTAAAGCCTTCGTTGTGAAGGACAACTTTGAAGAACTTCAAGCATAGACATAGCGGACGGAACTGTGCCAAATCCTCAAAAATCTTTGTAATGTTGAGTGGCACGAGCATTTGGATTATAAGAAGATCTTCGAAGAACACCCTTAGAAGGTGGCTTCACAATGGGTTCGGGAATAGGCTTCTCGATTTCCAATGAGCAGGGAGCGCGGTGGGAGGTCCATCCACAACTACCTTCCCAGTGCACTGCCACGATTCATTGTAATCCTTCGGCTGCGTGGCGACGAGATAGGTGCAACACTCTTCACCATGAGAAACTTGGGACCCAAATGGTGTAGATGGTGATGGTTGTTCGACCATATAGGTCTCTGGCGAGATGGGAATGTATCTTTTTAGAGCCGAAGGTCCTTTTGAGCCCTTGAGAAGTTGACTAACTTCGGATCGTCGTGGAAAAATCCTTAGTATAATGGTCCTCTTCACAAATGAGAGCAAAGGATACTTCGGTTTACGGCGGGAGCCATCCTCGGTGCGAGATTTAGATTCTAGCCTCGGGGCATCGGATTTAGATTTGCCTTTGCCCTTCTTCTTCCCCTTGGAGGATTTCTCTGTAGGGATTGGCCTGAAACGGCATTCACCTCTGTGGTTTTGCCGGAATCGGATGGGCGGGATTAGCGGGAAGGATTTTTGGAAGAATTAGACCTGCTTCCCATTCGAAGATTTCTTGAATTACGAGAAACTGAACCAATGACACCATCCGCGCGGGGGTAGATGCGGCCTTAGAGGTTCCGGGCCGTGGAGCATCGATCGAGATATCGTAAATCATGCGGATGAGAATACACAAGATCCAGGATATTGGGCATGCTGCAATGGCTTGTTCCTCGTCACACACACCCCCATCGCAATATCTTGAGCGATTTTATTCACGAGAGGTGGTGAACCGGTGAGTCGATATGCGATCGGGTATGTGAAACTTGATCAATCTACGACGGCGCCGCCACTCATGAATGTGATCGAGAGATGTGAGTGGCTTTATCTTGCTTGAGAGAAGTCAAGAGGTGCGTCCCGGGCTTCATAACGAAGCCGGTGGCGAAAGTGCGTGAGGAAAGCCATGGCTAAAGAATTGAAATCTTGGAAAATGCAACGGGGGTAACTCTATGTACCACTTAGCGAAGCTCCGATTAAAGTACTGGTTGGAAGAGGCACAAACGGTCGAATCGTCGACCCAAGATTTGGACGAACACCAAAGATGATACGTCATCACATGCACACGTCCTCTCGGATTTTCCCTCAAACTTGGGGCAATCACCGAGGTATCTTGGTGGGAACCGAGAGGCCAATATGGATTATGTAGAAATTGGATCATTGGTCAATTTTTGGAAACGTCCGCTGACTCAAGGTAGCCGGGGAACGACAATGGTGGATTAACCTCCATGCCAGGGCCTAGGATGAGGTCCGGTACCCATACTCCACAATGATTGTGAATATCCTTGCCCCCATGGGTTTTTCTGCGGGATTCGGCGCGTGGGGGCGTGAGTCATATAACAGGCTGATTTGGATCTTTGAGTAACTAGAGTGTGGGGCTTGATAACCGGTCACGGAGCCACTGATTATGTGTCGGCCACTGTATAAGCGGCATTTGGATTTGGGCTGCGGCGTAGAGTAAAACCGAGGCAGGAGGAGGATAATGCGAGAGCCTGCGGGGTGGTTATAGTTCGATTGAGGCCCGACCATGAGGTTAATAACCACCACGAGGATGAGTAGAATTTCTGTGAAACAGTGCAACTACTGCGGAACTTGATACGTAGGGCACAGGCGATCGGATTTGGGCTGCGGCATCGAATGAATCGGATGTTGTGCGGGGTTGACGAATGGGCGCTGCCACGGCCCAAACGAGTTGAGCCCGGCGAGGAGGGATGACTGAGTGACGGGTTGACCGGATAGAACAGTGCACGCCGGTTGCACGTCGACACAGGCGTAAAAGAGCCCCGGGTTATGCTTGCATGGACCGGTTGGCGTGGAGGCGGACCACTGGGTTGTGCGGAGATGGCAGGTTGGCTGGTGGAGGAATAGGGCCGGTGGTTCTTTGGAAGCCGGTTTGACTGAAGACGGAGAACCATAGGATGGTCTGGGCTGATATGCAACATTAGAAACAATAGGATCTTGCGGTTGCATAGGTGGAGAAGGCTAGATTTGCCCCCTAGGACCATAGACCGGTCCCCGGTTGGTACCACGTGAGGTTTGGACGGAGTTGGCCGGAAGAGGCTGTATCTTGTCCTTGTGGACCGTACGATGGCCCTTGCTAGCCCACGGGATAGCCCTATATGAGGTTGCCCTGTGGGTCATAAGGATATCCGGAGTTGGCCGAAGGTTGGCCTTGGAAAAGAGTTGCCCTTGTTGGTTGTAAGCTTTGGTGATGAGGTAAACCTTGAGCATGGAGGAAAGCCTCGGGAGCGGGCGGACATAAAATGTCCCTGTGCTCGTCATGCGGCCTGGAAAAAGCATACACGGGTGTACCATCCTGTGCATAGTGTGAAAAGTAAGAGAAGTAGGGATCTTGGAGGATGGTCCAACCTTGGGAGGTTCGGCGGTTGCGGGGACACGAAATGCTCCTCACCGGAGAGATGTTCTCGGTATAGCGGTGGCTAGATAGACATCTTCTGGAGTTGGCATGCCACAGCGAAGGAGTCTTTGTGACAACGGGGGAGAAGAGCGGCCACACAAACGGTGGGCCGAGCAGTACGGAGGTAACGGGCGTACGAGGGAGACACCCCGGGGCGTAGGAGCGGTGGCCTCGGAGAAGGAGGCGACGACTCCCATAGAGGCTGCGGCGAAATGATCGACCCAAGACACATGTCCCGAGTCGAGTAGAGAAGATTTGTTTGTGGACATGTTAGCCGGTTCGAGTTGTCTCCGACAATATTCGTGGGAAGAGCGTGATAGTCTTACCGGACGTTGGGATTTCCTCCACGAGAATCACTCATGGTTGACCCGGCAGTTAAATCTCGTAAGAGACGGCGAGGACTAGGAGGAAATACGGCGACAAACAAAGGTGAACCCGATGTAAGAGAAAGGAAATCAACTCCTAATCTCAATTCGAGACACGGGGTCCGAAAAGGGCCAATCGAACTCAGCTTTGGTCCCCCAAAGGGTTGCTCAGCCGGTCCCCCATTAGGAAACTCGAAACAATAGGCAGCTACGGTTCGAGCGGAGGATTGGGAAACCTACGATGAATCGTACGTATGAGACTACCGATGAAACGAGCAGGGGTTCGCCAGTAGCAAACGACAAAGAGAAGAAAAAACAAACACACACACGAGTGAAAAAGAGTCAAGACACACGATCAAACGGTCAACAAACAATATCTAAGAGGGCGTGTAATCGTGGGTGATTAATTTTTACCACATTGAAAAAGTGAAAACTCTCTCAGTTTCATGTTTTTAGAGTCGAGAAACGATAAAAGATGACTCTATCTCTTTTAGATTTGACACAAAGCGTGAAAGGACAAGCGCTTGGCGATCTTTTCAAGTTTAAGGAGTCGAGAAAAGATCAAATGAGCTTTCAGAATACTAGGCACAAAGGGTGTACCAAATAACTAGTGAACTACAATATACACCTTGGTTTCAATAATGAAACGAGAAATCGACGAAGGACTTTCGAGTGCGTGCGGGCAATCTCCCGAATCTTTGTGTTTGGTGTATCACGGGTATAGAAGGCGGCGAACTCGGCTTCCTATGGATAAAGGATTGAAAAACCTGAGGGTCTCCTTTATATACGCGACAGTGCAGGGGAGCACAGTCTATACTAGCCTTTGTTTAAAGCCAAAAGGCGACGACAAGCTGCTAAGGTTTAAAAGGCACTGGAACACGTCTCTAGCCTAGACCTCTAAATGTGTTTCGTTAGATTTCAATCTTGCCTTAGGTTAATTGAATAAATTTTATGGTTGATCTTCAATTAGGTTTTAGGTTTTCGGGGCCCTATCATAGCAATGTCTTAAAAAAGACTCCTAAATGCAAAGCTACATGCCACGGTACACCAATTTGTTCGATGAAAACTAGCTACGAGAAGAGTTGAGAGCTTTTACACAAACAAAATGATCGGAAGACAAACAATGATATCTCTAATGCAACTAATGAAATTGAAAACTTTTCATCCAAATCACTAATCGGTAGTAAAATCGAAAAAGATTACAATTTGCACTAATCAACCAAAAGCAAAGAGATAAATTTTCAATGTTTGATGGCTAGATGCCCTTAAACAAGGCGAAAACAAACGGAAAAACTTGAGAAATGATATTAAGAGAGCAAAACAAACCAATTTCACTCAATGACACCACAATCGGATCTCAAATCGACCAAAGTCTCTCAAAACCAAGAAAAGAGACTCAAAGGACTCCAATGGATAGTGTGATGCGGGTCCCAAAGCGAAGACCAAATGAAATTTGAATGAAGAAATGATCAATCACCCAAAAATCGCAACAAGAAAACGATGAGACAACTACTAAGAGAATGTGGAGGAGCAATCAAAGAGTTATTTGGATAGACGAAACACCAAAACTCCCAAGGGAGGGCTCAATACACAAAGCCACTAGATGCCTAGGGCTTAAAACATGAAATCGACGGAGAAAAAGCAAACGACCAAAGGATGAAGGCGGATTCCCAGTCAAACAAGACTCCAACACACTCAAAGTGATCGAAAAATCAAGAAGAAAAACAACGACGAGACCTAGAGAGCTCAAAGCGTACGCAAACTCAAATACCCTACGAGAGTGGCGCTTATTTGTAAAAGGCCTCAGCCCAGGGCGCCAACAAGCAATTAGCACGAGCAATACAAATGCGACATGCGCCAATTACGCGCTGTCGGAGCTAAAAAGCGCGCCGGTCGAGTTCTAAGCCAAAAATAAGAAAGAACTACTCCGAAGCAAATCAATGTAAACTAAACAAACCGAAACAAAACAAATAGCAAAAGAACCCAACCCCAGAAGGCTAACCAAGACGAGGAAAATCATAAAACAATCAAAAGACGAGACAATCCAAATGAGACAGTGAAAACTAGACGATCCCCCGGCGAGAGTCACCAAATTGTTGAGGAGGTAAATCCCCCTCGCGAGACGGGGCGATCCCTACTAGCGCGGCGAGGGTCTAGCAACAATCATCAAATGCTACGAGCGCAAGTTCCTAATTGTGAATAAATAAGCCAACAATGGAGGCCTACCTGGAGTCCGGTGCTATGATTCGTAGAAGAGACGGGCGTTCTAGTTCTCGGCCCTCGGTAGATCACGATCCCCACAATCTCAGTGAATGGACACCGCACATGCAAGAAACAACACGAATACAAGCATAAAATCCAGAATACGCAACTATATCGGTCGGAAAAGGATATAACTCATTATTAACATAAGTGAAAAAATAGAGTGGAACCATAGCAGGTAGTCATTCATTAATAAGCAATCGAGAGAGTAAAACCAATGTTCGACCCCGTGGTCTCCTTCGGAAGGGTCCCCGGTCGTTCATGTCTCACAAAGCTCACCGGGGGAAAGGGCAAGCCTCTTTAGACTCTCTCGACGATAGTCTCCTTACTTGAGTCGACCTTACGGGAAGAAAGAGAGGCTCTTACGGCACAGAGGCTCTTGGGAATTAGGAGATTCAAAGCTTAGGCACTTCAAGACTAGCTTGCAATGAAATAGGCAAGCTTTTATAGATGGGGAAGGAGGGAGTTGGGATCCCTATTATTGTAGGATTGGCCCTATCATCAAGGAAGGTTCCATGAAAGGTGGCGAACCACCTCCCTTCCATAGAACTCCGTAGCCAAACCTCCCAACTCAAGATAAACGAGTGGTTTAGAGTTGGTTGAAACACAACTTCCCTGATCTTTATTTACACTCCTTAAATTGGTGGCACGACTACTTCTGGGACGGAGGCGCCGGTTAGCGCGGCCTCTTTGTGAGGATTTTTCCCCATTGGCGCGAGTGATGAGGCTGTCTTCCCGCGCCAATGCAAAGGAGATGTTTTCATGGTTTTTTCAAGGAGATGTTTTTAGGAAATTGAAGCTCATGCTTAGAGGAATGAAATGATGATGGTTTCAAGGCATGACATTGCTCATAGGTCACATAATAGGTCCTCCATTGTGTGGGACGGGGAATGGTAGGGGCAGTGACAAATTGCGTATAGTAATAGCTCGAGGACATAACAGATTTTGATACTAGGCCATCATTTGTATCCATTGGTTATATCCTTCAAGTAGTTTAGAAATCAAGGGAGGAGATCATGAAATTTGATGTTTAGGGTGTGCACAAAAGTTAAACTTATGAAATTTTATCGCAATTCGTAATTTTAAACTTTGTTCTTTGTGCACTTCCTTGAAACATATAATTTGTAGCCAAACTTGATGTTTTCGAGAAAAAATAAAGACTGCAAAAATAGGGCAAACTTTCATGGATTGACGATAAGATAAAAATATTAGTAGATAAAATTTTCCAAATTCATGATATAGGGTCCTTTATCCTCCTCTTAAAATTCAAAATATTCTCAAAATTTGGCATGAAATAGTGGATATTGACTTATTTCTACATCTCATGTCTAAACCATTTCAAATCTTTCTACATATGTTAAGTAATTTCATGGTTATTTTTTTGGCCCACTATTAAAATTTTACTAGGACAAATATCTTTATTACTGATCACCACCTTATTCATCAACAAAAGGACACCCATCTATATCTTTTAGAGATATAGAGAAAAAATGACCAATCAAAGTTACTAGCACTTTTATAATCCTTCTCAATCAAGACATACCCATAAAATATCATCATATTTTGACTTAATATAATATTATTATTTTAATGGTAGAAAAAATATTTTGAATCTAGATAATTTGTTTCACGTAACTTTATCTTTGTAGATGTGGGATCCTTGCTAACATGGCATGATGAAGTCATGTTAATATGGAAACCAATTCTTCCATGTCATGTCTCACATCTATCATTTGGTCAACCTTTATCTTGAGACCAAAACCTTACATATTGCTAGCTTTCATGGCTCATATTTACCTTTTTTCCCCTCCTTTATCAATTGTTTTGGCCACTTGGCACCCTTCACATTTTTCTACTGTTTGGCCATGTATGAGAGAAAGGTTTTTTTGGAGTATGTGTTATATTCTTTCCACGACTAGCCCCACCGCGACACTCACGGCGAAATGGTATTCGGTCCCACTCCTATGCGGACCCACCCATGTTTTGTGCATGAGTTTGCACATGGTTTTGAGAATACGATGGTTTTCAACCCCTGGTATTTTGTATATCACGGTCAAAGGGAACTACGGTTATGTTCTAATCCGGGGTTAATGGACAGGGTTTATGTATGCTTCGGCATGTATATATATATATATATGTATGTGTTGTAACGCTAAAAAGGAATAGAATGAAAAATCAAGGCAGTGGTCGTCCCGATTTGGGATCCGGGGAAAAATCTCTGTGTTTATACATTTTTATGTTTTATGCTCTCGCTATTGTTTATTTTACGTTATAAGATTCGTGTGTTGATAATTTACCTGTTCAAGGTTAAAACCTACATTTGGTATAAAATTTGTTTTAGCTTCAAGTGGACGCCTTTGTTGTTGAGGTTTTTTGCTCGAGCTTTGTGGTAGACCCTCCTCGATGTGGGAGGTCTGGCGGGATCGATTCTTGTGGTGAAAGAAGATGGCGAGCGGTGGAAAGATAGAGATCGAGAAATTTAATGGTCGAGTTTTGAGTTGTGGAAACTCAAGATGGAGGATCTATTTGGTGGATAAAGATCGGTGGATCGCGGTAGATCCGGAGTACTAAACCAACGGCAATGTCGGGATGAAGTTGGAAGAAACTAGATTGGAAGGCTAAGAGAACAATACGGTTGTGTGTCTCGGATTTAGTATTGTTGAATGTATGCAGGGGAAGCTACGGCGAGGACCTTGTGGGGAAAAGCTAGGGACTTTGTACCAATCTATGTCTCTGAGTGAATAAATTGTTCCTACGAAAAAAGTTGTATAACACGAGGATGAAGGATGGATACTCGGTGACGAGCATACGAACGCCTTCAATGCGTGGTAAGTCGGTTGTCATACGGTGATATTAAAATCTCGGATGAAGATAAGTGCATCGACTTGTTTGTGTTCTCTACGAGATTCATGGGGCGATCTGGTTATTGCAATAGGTAACAATACAACTACCTTGAATTTTGATGACATTGTCTCGGGCTGCTTTGTCGGAGGAAATGAGACGAGAGAAATATGGAGGGTTAGAATGTAGATGCCTTATACGTACGATAAAGGTCCCGAGAACAAAAACAAGAATAAGGTTTCAGAGTGGGAGATCTAAATCTAGAGGGAGATCTAAATCTCTGGAAAGTTTGTAAAGGTGTCTTTGGAAATGCGGAAAGGAAGGAGCACTACAAAAGGAATGTAGATCTAAAGCTCCTAGAAAGGAAGGGGTGCAGGTGAAGCTCATACTGCCCGAGAGGAAAAAACCACCTCGGATGAAGGTGGGGATGTGTATTTGTCTTCTTCTTCAAATACACATGTAGATCATGAGTCATGGTTGATTGACTTAGGTGCGTCCTTTCACTTCACTCCCCATAGGGAGTGGTTCTACGAGTATGAGAAATATGATGGTGGTGATGTCTTCCTGAGGGGATGATAGGAAGGCCAAAATCGTTGGACGTGGAAAATTCAAGTTGAAGTGCGCAAGGTGGAAGGATTATAACACTTCCTGGTGTTCTACATATTCACACGTGGCTAGAAATCTGATTTACGCAAGCGAGATGGATGATGCGGGTGTAAAAAGCGGTGTTCGAGAAAGATACTGCCAAGATGGTTAGAGCATTGGTATTAATGCGGGGAGTTCGGGACTGGAACTCTATACAAGCTACAAGGTAACACATTTGTTATTGATGGGTGTAACAATTCTATGGTTCCTGAAAGTGGAGCGGAAAGCCTAGCTATCTGCGGAGAAAAGACCATGTTATGGCATCGAAAGGCTTGGACATATTGGAGAGAAGGGCCTTCGGATCTTTTTGCATAGAAATGGTATGGTAGAAGGTATGTCTAATTTCTCTGCGGATTTCGATTTACGTGAACATTGTGTATATGGGAGACGAGAATAGGGTGAGTTTTCCTTTTGGTGCTAAGAGGGCGAACAAGATATTAGAACTTGTGCACGTGATGTGTTTGGACTGTGTGGGTTCCATCCTTTGGGAAAGTCGTGTCACTATGTTTCATTCATAGATGACTTCTCGAGGGAATACATGGATATATTTCTTGAGGGAGAAATCTGAATTCTTTGACAAATTTAAAGAATTTAAGGCTACCGGTGGAAAACCGGACGAGAGAAGAAGATAAAGGCGAGGACGAGATAATGGTGGGGAGTTATGTGAGAGGGAATTTGAAGAGTTTTGTAAGAAGTGTGGCATAGCCGGCTGAGGAAGACTACTCCATACACACCTCGGCAAAACGGGTTGCGAAAGAATGAACAGAACAGCGATGGACAAGGCAAGAAGCATGCTCAATGATGCCGGGTTAGGACAAGAATGCAGGCAAAGACGCGTGGAGGCGCATGTTACTTAGTTAACGAGATCACCTTCATCGAGCGTTGGAGGATAAGACTCCCATGAGGTATGGGTAGTAAGAAAACCCTCTCTTTCACATCTAAGGGTATTTGGATGTGATGCATATATACATGTTCCAAATGAGAAAAGGACCAAGTTGGATAATAAATGCGAAGGTGCATCTTTATTGGGTATAAGGATGGTTTGAAGGGTTACAAGCTTTGGAACAGGAAACAAGAAGGTTGTGTGCGATCGAGATGTGGTGTTTAGAGGTGAAAGATGTTGTTAAACATGAAATCATACCAAAGGAACATGAGAATATAGAGTTTGAGCTAAAGGAGGATGAATCGGACTCTACGAGTGAGGAAGATTCGAGAAGAGGAAGAGCACGCAAACTCCCGGCTTTGAAGATCGGTTCGGGAAAGAAGGCAACGAGAAAGGTATAGTCCATGCGCTGCATTCGCTTTTAGCGTTAACTATAGCGATGACGATCCCGGAAATTTTTCGAGGAGGTAGTAGATTCGAGAGGATGGAAAACTACGGGAAGGAGGCCATGGTTGATGAAATGGCATCCTTGCAAAAAAATGAGGCATGGGATGCGGGTAGGTGCAGTGGAAGGAAGCCCATTGGGGAGCGAAATGGGTGTTTAAGAAGAAGAATGTAGAAGGCAAGGTGGAGAAATACAAAGCTCGGTTGGTAGCAAAAGGTTATTCCCAAGTGCGGGAATTGATTTGTGGTGATATTTTTTTCTCCTGTTGCCAAAGTTACTTCTATTAGATTACTTTTATCTACTGTTTTGCTACATTTGATTTTGAGATAGAAGAGATGGATGTGAATACTACATTTCTTCATGGGGATCCTAGAGAGATCTACATGAAGCAACTTGAAGGCTTTATGGGAAGGGTAAGAAAGAACTAGTGTGCGGAGTTGAAGAAGTCTACGTATGGTTTAAAACGAGTCACTAAGGATGTGGTATCGAAATTTGATACCTATATGCGGGGACTTGGCTTCACCGAAGCGAGGAGGATCACTTGTGTTTATTTTAAATTAATTGGTGACGTATTTATATATTTGGTCTTGTATGTGGATGATATGTTGTTGATTGGAAATGACAAAGAAATTATCCAAAATTTGAAAGACCAGATTCGTTCTCAAAATTCGACATGAAGGATCTTGGTCTTGCAAACTATATTTTGGGCATGGAAATTAAGAGAGATCGGGGAAAAGAGGAAGCTACGGTTAAACCGGAGGAAGTATGTCGAGACTATATTGCAGGGAGGTTCAATATGCGGGATAGTAAAGCGATGAAAGTTCCTATTCCTGTAGGTGTAAAGTTGTCTGTGCGAGCAGTGTCCCAAGACACAAGAAGAAAGGGAGAATATGTCTGTGTTCCATATGCAAGTGCGATGGGTAACCCGATGTATGCAATGATTTGTACTAGACTAGACATTGCAAATGCGGTGGGAGTATTGAGCGGAGTTTATGTCAAACCCCGGGGAAGGAGCATTGGACGGCGGTGCGCGGGTGTTCGAGATATTTACGTGGCACTAGTGATTATGGCTTGTGCTACGAGGAAGACCAAGATTAGAAAGAATGCTTTGAAAATTCATGGTTTTGATGCGGGCGGGCTAGAGATGCTGGACCAAGAAGATCTGCAAGTGGGTATGTGTTTAGCCTATTTGGAGGCCCGATCGAGTTGGATGAGTAAAAGACGGTCTTTGTAGTGGCACTTTCAACTGCGAAGCGCGAATACATAGCGCCTCAACTGCATGCAAGGAAAGCTTGATTTGGTTCGCGAAGATTGTGTTCAAGTATGGGGTTGGTACTGGCAAGCTATAAGGATGAGGCTTGTGATAGCCAAAGTGCAATTTTCATGGCTAAGAACCACACTGCCTATCCTTCGAAGATGAAGCACGTGATGTATGCAAATATCACTTTGTTAGAGATATGGTTGAAGCTAAAGAGGGTGTTCTTTCGGTAAAGGGTGGACACTTTGAAGAATGTTGCGGATGCATTCGCGAGTGCTTGGGCACTCATAAGTTCTCTTGGTGTAGAGAGAAACAATGGGTGTTGAAGAATTGGCCAAATTACTAAGCTCTCCTGTGGCTTTGTGGAAAGAGACAAGTGGGAGAGAATGTTGGGTATGTGTTATATTCTTTCCACGACTAGCCCCACGTGTTGTACGTTGCACGAGCGCAGCGGCGGCGTCACTGTGAGCGGCAGCACATTGTTGGGGTCGCGGGCGGCACCCCGGCGAAAAAATTTTCGTGTGTGCGGTCCCACTCATATGCGGACCCACCCATGTTTTGTGCATGAGTTTGCACATGGTTTTGGGGTACGATGGTTTTCGGCCGCACGGTATTTTGTATGTCCGGTCGAGGAAACTACGGTTATGTTCTAATCCGGGGGTTAATGGATTGGGGTTTATGTATGCTTCGGCATGTATATATATGTGTTGTAACACTAAAAGGAATAGAATGAAAAATCAAGGCCCAAGTGCAATCCCGATTTGGGATCCGGGGGAAAAATCTCTTGTGTTTATACGTTTTATGTTTTATGCTCTCGCTATTGTTTATTTTCTGTTATAAGATTCATGTGTAGATAATTTTTGTTCAAGGTTAAAACCTACGAAAAAGGTTTCACACTTTGTCTAATGGGGGTAGGCTAGGTTTCCCTAGCTTCCCATAGCCTATGATACCCCAAAAAACAAGAAAAACTTTGTGTTTTAGAATCCAATTGTGGAAATTCATAATTTAATTTAAAATATGCAGTCAAACAAAGAATATAAATCATACTTTGACTTCACTAGTTCCATGAGAGAGCCTTCTCTCAAGCCTTCCAATATCTATTCTCACCTCATTTAACTCACATGGAATTCACTTGACCACATGGCATAACTCGCATGCAAAAATATGCTTCCAAAAGCTCATACGCAACCCTATTTTTTTTTTTGGTGTAGGCATTGTGAAATATTTTCGTAGCACCCCAAAAACTCTCTTTTCAGATTTTGGGGAAGTTGAAAAGTGTCACCCTTGCCCCAATTGACTTCTGAATCGCATGTTCATGTCTTAGATTACCTCTTAACATTCCACATGACTTCACACCCCTTTCTTCACCGGGATTTTCATACTAACTCAAATTTACTAGTCAAAAACAAATCCATAGTGTTTTGATAGTAGCAAAGCAGGGTGCTCTGACTTTCTCTATAGGCTTGTAGCTACAATGCTAAACTGTGCAAACCATAATATATAGGTAGGTTTTCTATATTATCAAGGAAAAATTACCCCGTAGGGGGATACATAACCAACAATCACATCATAGTCCAGTCAACAGGGCCTAACTACATCCCAACAATGGTGCTATGTTCTACTTTAACAACACTCAATCACAACAAAATTTCCTACTACAGCTCAACAACCACTCCGTCACAGGTTTTTTGAACCATTCCAAAAAATCACAAATATTTATGGCTTTAATATGCCAGTTATTAATATAACTTGATGGGATAAGAACACACTTTCAAGGATACGAAATACACAGAGATCAAACCAAAATGGACCACAGTCCATAAGGAGACAATGACAGAAATAATTATTCCTGACACAACTTACGAACCATACATACAAGTAAATATATATTCAGTCCCAAACTACACTTGAACAAGGAATCAATCATGTCCCTAAGGCATACAACCACCACATTTCACAACATACTCAAATTCTTAATAAGTTTAGACAACCAAGCTAATTAATAATAGACAGAAGGAGGAAAATAAAACCATAGAGGCACATAAAAACATTTTCTCATTGATCACATTCAATTTACACTAAGTTGGCCATGTCTAAAATGTGGGAATGTGCAACCCAAGCCTCTCATCCTTTGGCTCTCCTCCTAGTGCTAGAGCTTCACCTCTTTACCATTGCTCCACTTCTTCCTACTCTCTTCTCAAACACTCCTTTCGTATATAGAAAGCTAACATGGGTAATCAAGAGCCACAATATGAATCATTTCCCCTTCTCACAAAATATGGAAAATAAAATTACATCTACATTAGGAAATAATTCCTCTAAATAACAAAAATCATTTTCAATTGTAAATATCTACAAAAAAATTACAATCTCTCCTAGCATCATCATGTGACAATCCCATCATATTGGAAAGCCTTCGTGTAGTCTTCACTAAAATTTGTGCCCCATATATGCACCTGCATTAGACTCCAAAGGTATGAAAATATATGACATCCTAGTCAAATGCATCTGGTATTCTCCAAAAAATTCAACTCGTGAGCTACAATAGACATCTACGGTAACAAATCTCCACCTTGCTACATGATACATCGCCAAACTTTCTCTCGAGTTTGGGATTTTGGCATCTTCCTAGTTCTCTTCTCCAAAATTCTGTAGTAAATCCTTTCTCTAGTTTTCTACAAATTTCCTCAGCTCCCTCAACTGTCACCTGTAGAGTGAAACAAATCTCTTATGATATATTTACTCAACTTGTGCCTTCTTCTACCACTTCTTCTGTGAACTATGACCTTAATTTATTGTTGGTTTATTCAAACGTGCTAATAATATTCTCAAAAATTTCCTTATAATCACATATTGTCTATTCAAACACTCAACTACACCTTCCTACTTTCCTTTTTTCAATCTCATCCTACAACTCAGTCCTTAGCTGAAATTTAATGTCTTTATGTTTCTCATCAAATATTCATCTCCTTCTTCACATATGTTCATCATCCATATGCTTTTTTTTCCATGGCTAAATCTCAACTCCCTTAAGCATTTCCTCCTATGGAGCATTTAACTCCATCTCAGATTCAACTGCAACAAATCCAATTTCACTCTCTTCCAAAGATATCATCTGTAACCCAATTCTTACTCATGTTTAAGTAGTATTCCTCTCATCATCTCTAGTTGTAATTTGATTTCAGCTACTTCTCTATGAAGTTTGTCCTAACTTTATCTATTATGAATTCTGTCTAAACCTTTAATATGACTCTTACTAGTCACAAATTTCCTTCTTTTATGAGCTTCTCCCTAGTCACTATGAGCTACACACAAGGCCCTACAAGGTTGATTGCATCAACCTATTCATAAATACCATACCAAGCTCTTCCAATCCTAGTATTCTCTCAGTATTTCTAATATCTCCTTTCTCTAGAATCTTCATCTAAAAATTCTCTACTCTTCTATATTATAGATGTAATTAACTCAACTTCTTCCTTTGAGAAATTTTTTGTTCTTATCCACTTTAGCCCACAATGTTACTTGCAATCATCCTCAACTTTAAACACTCATCATTTCTACCTGCAATTGACAATGAATCCACACTTAAATAAAAATAAATACCATTACCTCTAGTTCAATTTTCACTTGAACATGCAACTGTTGATGAAAATTTCTCCTTACTGTTGCCATCCCTTCGTTGTTGCAAACCTTCCTATTCTTTAAATCAAGGCCATTCTTCTTGCTCATAAATTTTTTCAGGTTGAATTTCTTGTAGCAACTATTCCACATGTTTGAGTTGCGGGTAGTTCTACCCCAACTCAACCATATCCTTCTCAAATGCGTCATCACTCATTGATTTGGCATTTTTCTTCTTGTGCTTGTGAATTTTATCTGAACCCTTGTTATGACTAAGAACAATCATCTTCATCTCACTCTCTTGTGAATTATCCTTGTCTATTAGTGTGCTACAACAATCCCTTATTTTCCCTGTAACAAGTTTGATTCTTGTAACTCATAGGAATTCATCCTCTTCATATCTTATCTTCTCTAGGTTCTCTAAAATAAAACCTCTTCTTGATCACTTCAACTTTTAAAGGTGTCAGTTGTTGCATATTCAACTACTTACTCTACTTAGTTTTGTTGGCGGGTTTTGTCACCATTTTTCATATAAGAGACTTTCATGCTCCATCTCCTTTCACATAGCTTACTTGCTATGATAGATACTATAAATTCATCCTTGCAAACAAAATTATCTTAATGAACAAAACATCACATTCAATTTTATAAGACATATAAAAATATCCCATCTTCCACTACTTGCTAAACCAATTCCTCTTTAACCAATCCACTTTTTCTTTCTCAAGAGAATATGAACTATTCACTCCCCTACAATCACCTCACTTACTAATGTAAGGTTCCTTTTCTCTTTAGCCTCTTTTTACTATCAAGTTGTCTTAAATCATGCAAGCATCTCCAATATCCAATCTCTGCTATTATGAGTGCATCACCAAGGAGAAATTTTTTATACTTTAATCTAGACACTCTCCATTATTTCTGTACAACACCTCACAAAAAAAAAATCTCAATTCAACAGAGATTTACCTTAACCTGTTATAAAATATGCTTCCTCCAAGAGCTTCTTGTATCTTCCTAAAAGAGATGTAAAGGTAAAAGCTTTATGTGGATCTGACATTATCCAAAAACATAGTTGAGCTCTGATACCACTTGATGGGGATAGGTAGGGTTTCCAAAGCTACCCATTACCCAGGATACTCCAACCCAAAAGAAAAAATTTCTGTTGTAGAATCCAATTTTGTAAATTCAAAATATAATTTAAAATATGCAGTCAAACAAACAATATATATTTGGCTTCAACATCACAAGTTCCATGAGAGGGCCTTATCTCAAGACTTCCATATTTATTTTCACATCATTCAACTCAAATTGGATTCATTTAAACACATGACACAATCTGAATGAAAAAACAGGATTCCAAAACCTCATACACAGCCTTGAGAAATTACTGGTTGTAGGCGTTGTGAAATATTTTCACAACACTGTAAAATCATGTTGGCACTGTCAAATATTTTCATAGCGCCTCAAAAGTTGTCTTTTCGGATTCCAGGGAAGTTGAAATACCCTGAAATTGATTTAATAGACTTCCTAATAACATATTCATGTCTTATTATGCCTCTTAAAATTCCGCATGACTTCACACACCTTTCTTTATGGGAATTTGCATACTAAATCAAATTTACTAGTGAGAAACAAATTACATTTACATTAGGAAATAATTCCTCTAAATAACAAAAGTCATTTTCAAATGTAAATATCTATAAAACATTTACAATCTCTCCTAGCATCATCATGTGAAAATCCCATCACATTGGAAAGCCTTTGTGTAGTCTTCACTAAAATTTGTGCCCCATATATGCACCTGCATTAGACTCCTAAGGTACGAAAATATATGACCTCTTAGTCATATGCATCTGGTATGCTCAAAAAACTTCAATTCGTGAGCTGCAACAAACATCTATGATAACAAATCTCCACCTTGCTACATGATACATCACCAAAATTTCTCACGAGTTAGGGCTTTGGCATCTTCCTAGTTCTCTTCTCCAAAATTCTACAAGAAAATCCTTGCTCTATTTTGCTACATATTTGCTTAGCTTCCTCAACTCTCACCTGTAGAGTGAAAAAAATTTCTTATGATATATTTACTCAACTTTTTCCTTCTTTTACCACATCTGTTGTGAAGTATGACCTTTACTTGTTGCTGGTTTATTCAAACGTGCCAATAATTTTCTCAAAAATTTCCTTAGAATCACAGATTGTCTATTCATACAACCAAATACACCTTCCTACTTTCTTTTTTTCAATCTCGTCCTAACTTTGTCCTTGGATGAAATTTAATGTATTTATGTTTCTAATCAAATATTCATCTCCTTCTTCACATGTGTTCATCACCCTTACACTTTTTTTTCCATGGCCACATCTGAACTCCCTTAAGCATTTCCTCCAATGGAGCATTTAACTCCATCTCAGATTCACCTGCAACAAATCCCATTTCACTCTCTTCTAGAGATATCATCTGTAACCCTAGTCTTACTCATGTTTTAGTAGTAGTCGTCTCATCATCTCTAGTTTTAATTTGATTTCCTCTACTTCTCTATCAAGTTTTTCCTAACTTGATCTGCTATGAATTCTCTCTAAACCTTTAATATGACTCTTACTAGTCACAATTTTCCTTCTTTTATGAGCTTCTCCCTGGTCACTGTGAGCTACACCAAAGCCACTATAAGGTTGATTGCATCTAACTATTTGTAAATACGATACCAAGCTCTTCCAACCCTAGTATTCTCTCAATATTTCTACTAACTCCTTTCTCTAGAATCTTCATCTAAAAACTCTCTACTCTTCTCTATTCTACATGCAATTAACTCAACTTCTTCCTTTGAGAATTTTTTTTTCTTATTCACTTTAGACCACAAGGTTCCTTTCCATCATCCTCAACTTCAAACACTCATCATTGCTAGTTTCAATCGACAATGAATCCATACTTAACTAAAAAAAAATACCATTACCTCTAGTTCAATCTTCAGTTGAACACGCAACTGCTACTGCAAATTTCTCCTTACTGTTTTCATCACTTTGTTGTTGCAAACCTTCCTATTCTTTAAATCAGGGACATTCTTCTTGCTCATAACTCTGGTCATGTTGAATTTCTTGTAGCAACTATTCCACATGGTTAAGTTGCGGGAATTTCTACCCCCAACTCAACCATATCCTTCTCAAATTATTCATCACTCATTGCTTTGGAATTTTTCTTCTTGTGCTTGTGACTTTTATCTGAACCCATGTTATGACTAAGAAAAATTATCTTAATCTCGCTCTCCTGTAAATTATCCTTGTCTATTAGTGTGCTACAAAAATCCCATATTTTCCCTATAAAAAGTTTGATGCTTGTAACTCATACGAACTCATCATCCCGGGTATCTTATCTTCTGTTGGTTCTCTAAAATAGAACCTCTCCTTGAGAAGTTCAAATTTTAAAGGTGTCAGTTGTTTCATATTCAACTACTTACTATCCTTAGTTTTGTTTTCGGGTTCTGTCACCATTTTTCATCTAAGAGACTTTCCTGCTCCATCTCTTTTCACATAGCTTACTTGTTATGATAGCTGCTATAAATTCATCCCTGCAAACAAAATTTTCTTAATAAACAAAACATCACATTCAATTTTATAATACATATAAAAATATCTCATCTTCCACTACTTATTAAACGAATTCCTCTTTAACCAATGCACTTTTTCTTTATCAAGAGAATTCTATTCACTCCCCTACAATCACCTCACTTACTAATGTAAGATTCCTTTTCTCTTTAACCTATTTTCACTATCAATTTGTCTTCAATCATGCAAGCATCTCCAATATCCAATATGTGCTATTATGACTGCATCGCCAAGAGATTTTTTCTACTTCAAGCTAGACACTCTCCACTATGTTTGCACAACACCTCACAAACAACAAATCTCAATTCAACAAAGATTTACCTTAATCTGTTATAAACTATGCTTCCTCCAAGAGCTTCTTGTATCTTTATCAAAGAGATGTAAAGTTAAAAGCTTTCTGTGTCTATGACATTATCCAAAAACATAGTTGAGCTCTGATACCACTTGATGGGGACAGGTAGGCTTTCCATAGCTACCCATTACCTAGGATAATCCAACCCACAAGAAAAAATTTATGTTGTAGAATCCCATTTTGTAAATTTAGAATTTAATTTAAAATATGTAGTCAAACAAAGAATATAAATTTGGCTTTGACATCACAAGTTCCATGAGAAGGTCTTCTCTCAAGACATCCATATTTATGTTGAGCCCTAAAATTGTCTTCTTTGTTGCAAACCTTCACTTCATTTCATCATTTCCTTATCACTTCATAAGCCTAAGAGTCAATGAAGTATGATTAAGAATGCTCAAAGGTTACATACAAATGATTAACATGTTGTATTTTCATGATTTTTGTTGTCTTAAAAATTTTGAACAGTTTTAGCCATAGAATACATGGATTTTGTAGCTAGTCAAGCGTTCCACCATTGTTTTGTGTTAAAGTATGATGCAGGTGTCAATTGGAGAAAATGTGCACATGGGTAGTTTCCAAATCTTCCCTACATGACTCCTTCTTGTCCATGAGGATTGAATCGACAACTGGATGTGTCTGATCCAATTTTCAAAGCGAGAGTTAAAGAGACTCTATTCTATAGGAATTAGGACTCCTGATTTGCTTTGCAGCAAATCACGAGTCTCAAAAGAGTCTCAATTCAATTTTAATTAGAAGAATACACCTATACCTATTTTTTCTCAAACATTTGTTATGAATTTTCATATAACTTAATCTTTGTAGAACCGAGAAAGGACGGTTAATAACTCATTTAGAATCATAGTAATACTCTGTTTTTCAAGCAATGTTTTAATAAAAAGGAAATTAGCCTTGATGTTGTTCTGATTACAATTTTAAGGAGCTAAAGGATTGTACCGAATTGATAGCAAAGGGCCCTTGCTATTCGAGGAGTTTTCATGCATTTTCTATATAAGTTCATTCTAGTTTCTATTTACCATTTCTCTATATTTTATTTACTGCTTTCATAAATTGAAATTATTGTATCCAACTGAGAAAAGTTTGTTAATGAATGGATAGTGAATCATAGGTTTAGTATTTTCTTAGGTTTCATTTCTTGTCTTTCATGGTTTAACAATTAATGTGATCGACCAAGTAAATACCAGCTAAATCTTAAATTGAAATGGTTAGTGACTTATAGATATAGTAATTGTCTAGGAGATCCTCATACACTTCACTTAATCCTTTTCTAAAGCTCTTCCAATAAATATCAATTATATGAATTGGATTCAGTTGCAAGGTTTGAGTTATTAATTATCTTAGTATTTCATTTCATATTATAGGAGATCCTCATACACTACACTTAATCTTTTTCAAAATCTCTTCTAATAAATCTCAATTATATGAATTGGATTTAGTTGTAAGGTCTGAGTTATTAATTTTTTCAGTATTTCATTTCACGTTATAGGAGATCCTCATTACACTACACTTAATATTTTTCAGAAGCTCTTCCAATACATCTCAATTAAGTGAATTGGATTCAGTTGTAATGTTTGAGTTATTATTTTTTTTCATTTATTGAATTCTCAATTGAGTTGCAATATCCATGGAATAGGATTTCTAGTTTTCACCATTTCTTAATTAGAAAACAAACTTCAAAAACTTGTGAATAAAAATCTGCTTTAATTCATTTGATAAAAATTTTCTTCCCTTCCTTTTTAAATAGATTAATTTCATCTTTTTCATAGAATTCTAAGAATCAAAATATAAAAACTTCCAAAAACATCAATAAAACCTTAAAACAACGAAGTAGGAAAAAGGGATACTTAGGCACATATAGTGCATTACACTTCATCAGTTTACTATCCCTAGTCAATAATTTATGTTAACAATTTACGACACTAAATTGTCTAAACATTTTGGTGCCATTGTCAGGGAAGTGTAACTAGGTAGGCTTATTTCATGCATCCCAAAAACAATGACATGCGTAGAGAAAGAGATTATAGGGGTAGATTTATAAGAGGTAGAAGCTTAATTCCCACAACAGCACTCACTCCACCAAGACCAAGAAGTAGCACACCTCCAACTCAGACCCATATTCCATACTATACTGGTCATAGGCTTCCAGAAGTTTCAAGATCATATATCCAATAAGGAAGATCTCCCACTTCATATACTGAAGCAATTTTAGAATAAGAAGAGGATCCAAGGACTCCTGCAGGAGGAATAACCTTTTTCACTTCCATAGGAGAATACATTCCAACAGAAGGATTAGAATTCCTTAGTGAAGAGGAACAAGAGGAATCTTTCTTCCATATTCCCTTGATAGAAGAACCAGAAGAACAATTATTTCTCCATGCTGAACCTTATATTAGTTTGGAGGAATCTATCATGGCAGGAAGAGGAGAAGAAGGAGGAGAAGGGGAAGGAGAAATCTTTAATGGATAAAACTTGCTATTTGGAGGAGGTAGAGGTAGAGAAGGAGACAGAGGAAGAGGAATAGAGGTAGAGGAAATGCAGAAGGAGATATAGGTAGAAGGGGAATTGAAAGCTCCTTTGGATTATCTATAATAGATGAAGAAACAAATGCTACCATGAAAAATATCTCACCCTCTGTTCTTCCAAATTCTCATGGACTAAAAAGTGAAGATCCTGAAACATTTTTATTGGAATTTGAATTCTATGCAGAACTTATGACTATCTTCAGGATGCTAAAAAACTTAAACTGTTCCCTTCAACATTGAAAGGAGCAACATTAAAATGGTTTATGAGCCTAGTCACTAGGTCTATTGGGACATGAAATGATATGAGGAAAGTATTTCCAGAAAGATATTTGGATTACTATATACCAGTCAACCATAAGGAATAAGTTTTCAAAATGATGCAAAAAGAGGATGAAAATCTGGAAGATTTACTTGAAATATTTAATTATAACATTAAAAGGGAAAAAATGCAAAATTTAGATCAAGACACCTTGAAATCTCTTTTGTTGAAAACAATTAGGGATGAATGGATAGTTATCCTGAACATCATGGGGAAAGGAGATATATCTCAACTTTCATTACCTGATATAGTATAACTATATATTAATCTCTCAAGAGGAAAATCTAAAATCTTGAAAGGACCAAGAGACCCTACTCTTGTAAGGGCAAACAAATCTACAACTGGAATAGTAAGTAGGACAGAAATAGGGAATATGCTTGATGAATTCAAAACTGATATTATAGGGTGTCTTAGTGAACAAATAGATACCCTTAAGCTGCAAAACAAGCATAAAGCCGAAACTGATGCCTTAGCAATATTTTGTCCCAAATGTAGAAAGAAGCATGCCTTAAGAGAGTGTCCTCTTGATGCAAAAGTAATAGAAAATTGTGCAATTTGTTCAGAAAAACATGAGACCAAGAATTTTCCTTCAATCCCTAGCCTTAAAGCTATATTCCAAGAAGAAACAACCAGAAATTCCATAGAGTCTCTTAATTTTGTCTCTAGAAGACCTTGGCAGGGACCTCAAACACAAGGGTTTAATAATCGCATGTATAATCAACCCCCACCAAATTGGAATTCTTGGCAGCAACCTTGGCCCCAATTTCAAAATCAGTCTCAATATTGGGCTTAAGGAGCACAAAATCCTTATGGTAGGTTCTCTCAGTATTATCAATATCCACCACCTTATCCATCTTATCCATCATATCCAAATCTTCCTCTTCAAAAAAATCCTCATCACAATTCACAACCTCAAAATCAGAATCAAAATTCACCACTTCCATTACCATTTCCTCATAAATCAAACCAATTACCCACCTAGCCAATATCATAACCCAATAATAAAAATCCTCAGAATACATATATGATAGAAGGACAACAGTTCCCAACTTATTTGATTACTCTGTTAGACCTTAATGATGTCCAACTTAGGTCTGGAAGAATACTGAAAAAAAGAAGCCTTCTGTAATTATACAAGAACAAAATAATTATGAGGAATATTCTCTACGAGTGAATGAAAATTTTGAAGGAAGCACATCTCTTCAAAATAAAATTATTGAAAAACAAAAACAAAAAGAACCAGTGATTTCAACTCCTATGTTAGAGCAACCATCAACATCTACTACTACACCTCCATTTCCTAAAAGATTAGAAATTGATAAAGGCGTAGAGAAACAAATTATGATGCCTAACTATGATTTCCTAGATGAAATGAGAAATTTTTGTATTAAGATTCCATTATTACAAACGATCAAGGAGATCCCAATCCTAGCAAAAACAATAAAGGAGTTCAGTATGAAAAAACCAAGAAGAAAAATCAAAGAGATAAAAATAATACAACTGGTAGGAAAAATAGTAGATATAATGATGGGAAATATTGCTATTCCAAAATATCTAGATCCCAGAAGTCCAGTTGTCAAAACACATGGAATTTAGATACCAAACACGTTAATTGTTCTAGGAACAACAATAAATATCATGAGTAAGTAAACCATAGAAAAACTAAAGCTTCCTAATATTATTTGTACACCTACATTACTACAGTTAATAGATAGATCTGTAATCAAACCATATGGGGTATTAGAAGATATTTCAGTGTCCTTAGATTCTTGGGAGTACCCTGTGGATTTCATGATCCTAACTCCTAAAAATTATCGAGGAGGACATCCTATTATACTAGGAAGACCTTGGTTAGCTACAGCTGATGCCTTCATTAGCTATAGATCCGGTGATATGTACATCTCTGATGGTATTTCAACCAAGAAATTCACCTTGTATCCTCCAGCAAGAACAATCATAGAAATAGATGATAATCAATCGATTGACAAAGAAGATATACAACCTCTCTTCACTATTTCAAAAATCAGTGAAGATGATCAGATTCTAAATGTCCTAGAAAATCATGAATCTTCTTCAGAATAAAAACATGAACAATTTCAAGAAGAATCAAACATTGAATTTTTTTCATGAAGACAAATGTCTCTTTACTCCATGCAAGAATTTGGCAGTTCTACAATTGAAATATTCCCAGGAAAAACCTTAAACATAAATAAAAACCTAAATGAAATCTCAACAAGAGAAGCTAGTCGAAATATTACAAAGACATTCCTCTGCATATGGATGGGAATACATTGATATGAAAGGGATTAACCCTAAGACTTGCACTCATAATATCTACATAGAGGAAAATTGTAAACCAATCAGACAGCCTCAGAGAAGGATGAATCCAAACCTTAGGGAGATTGTTAAGGAAGAGTTGCAAAAAATTTTAAATGTCAAATTTATTTATCCCATTTCAGATAGTCAGTTGGTTTCACCTTTGGTGATTGTACCCAAGAAAAATGGTAAATGGAGGTTATGTATTGACTACCAAGAATTAAACAAACCTACTTTGAAAGATAATTTTCCTTTACCTTTTATAGATAAAGTATTAGATACATTAGCAGGCAAAAAGTACTTTTCATTCTTGGATGATTTCAGTGGTTATAATCAAATTCAGGTTTCACTTGAAGATCAAGACAAAACCACATTTACCTATCCTTGGGGAACTTATGCCTACCGAGTATTACCTTTTGTATTGTGCAATGCACTTGAAACATTCCAAAGGGCAGTATAGGGAATATTTTCTGATCTAATACATGATTGTGTAGAAGTATAGATGGATGATTTCACATTCTATGGTAATACAGTTGAAGAAGACTCAGAAAACTTGGAAAAGGTTCTAAAAAGGTGTAAAGAAGAAAACCTTTCATTGAGTCATGAAAAATGTTTCGTGATGTTTACTAAAGGGATTTTACTAGGACAGCATATCTCAGGAGATGGGATTAGAGTTGATGAGTCAAAATTTGAAGTCATCTCTAGACTATTAGTTCCAAGTTGTCAAAAAGATGTTAGGAGTTTTCTAGGATTTACAGGATACTATAAAAGATTTATAGAAAAATTCACCAAGATATCATATCCACTTTTCAAACTACTTACTAAAGACTGTGAATTCAAATGGAATTCTGATTTCCAGTTAGCATTTGAAACCCTAAAAAAAAAAGATATCGGAAGCACCTATTTGAAGGGGACCTAACTCGAAATTACCTTTTCATATCTCAACGGATGCCTCAGATACAGCCCTAGGAGCTATGTTGGGACAGAAAGACTTGATCCCTTATGCCATCTACTATACAAGTAAAAATTTAACTCCTTCAGATTTGAATTATACTATAGCTGAAAAAGAATTCTTAGCTTTTGTTCATGCTATAAATAAATTCAGACATTATATAATAGGATACGAAACCTTTTTTCACACAGATCACTCTGCAATTAGGTATTTAATGAATAAATAAATCACTAATGGGAGAGTCATAATATGGTTATTACTTTTACAAGAATTTAATATCACCATTCTAGATAGGCCTGGGAAAAAAATACAGTAGTTGATTTCCTATCTAGAGTCCAAAAAATTAAAGACAATACTCCAGTTGAAGATAAATTCCCCGATGAATATCTATTTGCAATAACTACTCAAACTCCCTGGTTTGCAGACATTGCCAATTATTTGTTTTCAGGAAAATTTCCTTCAATTATCAATGTAAGAGACAAAAGAAAAATCATTTATGAAAGTGCAAAATTTTCACGGATTTCTAATGAATTATACAGGACAGGTCCAGATCTTATTATCAGAAGGTGTGTTCAGGAAGATGAGATTCCTGAGATTCTTAAGGCATGTCATGATGAACCTTGTGGCGGACATTTTACTGACAAGAGGACAACTTATAAAATCCTTCATCTAGGATATTATTGGCCATCCATCTTTAAGGATGCTAAAGAATATGTCAAAAGGTGTGACAGTTGCCAAAGGGTAGGGAAACCTTCTCCTTCAAGTGAAATTCCATTGCAACCTCAGGTACATATTGAACCTTTTGAGAAATGGGCTTTGGATTTTGTAGGACCTATTAATCCTCCATCAAAACAAAAGAAGCATATCCTATTTTGCACTGATTATGTCACTAAATGGGTAGAAGCCAAGACCTTACCTTCTACTAATGAACCATCTGTAGTTAATTTTCTTTTTGAGGATATTTCTCCTCATTTTGCTGTCCCAAGAGAAATTGTCACAGATCAAGGAGATCAATTCACATCAAATTTGGTGGAGAAAATGGTAGAAAAGTACAAAATCAGGCACAGGAAATCTACTCCCTACTATCCACAAGCAAATGGCCAAGTGGAATCTACCAATAAGGTGATTGAAGGGATTCTTACAAATAATATTCATTTACATAGAAGAGATTGGGCAGAAAGGCTTCTTCAAGCCTTATGGGCCTACAGAACTACATGGAGAAACACAATAGGGCACACTCCTTATGAACTTGTTTATGGAAAACAAGTACTGTTTCCCATATAGTTTCATATCCAAAATTTCAAGATGGCAGTCCAACTAGAACCTGATTTGACTGAAGCACAGAAGCACAGGCTGGAGCAAATTAATGAATTGGATGAGATCAGACAAGATGCAGTCAAAAGAGAAAGCATAGTCCAACAAAAAATGGCTATATGGCATGATAAATATATCAAAGAAAATAAATTTAAAGAAGGTGACTGTGCACTCTTGTTTGACTCAAAATTTAAGGATTTTCAAGGTAAATTTCAAAACCATTGGCTTGAGCCATATGAAATTGAGAAAATCTTTGATAATTGAGCAATAAAGATCAAAACAATAGATGAAGGAAAGGTATCATTTCTTGTAAATGGACACAGGCTGAAATTGTATCATAAACCACTTTCAAGAGAAGAATTTGTCAAAAAATTCAAGAGAACATTGATATGAAGTTACTGCAGAACAATCCTTCTTATTCACTAACTTAGTTTGTATTTTTCTTCAACAACTTAAAAAAAAAACAATTAAAAAAAAAGGTATAAATATGAAACCAATCAGTGATTGGCATATTTATGCAGAAAGTATAGGGTGAACATCATAATTTTTATGACACTCTATACTTTCAATTTTTTTCTTTTTTTGCAACCAAGTATTGGTAAAATCAAGTTGCAAGTTCATTTTTCACTCCATACTTCACTTCATTCATATTTCATTCAATTCCATACTTACATTTCATTTCATTTCATACTTCCATTACATTCCATTCCACATTTATGTTCCATCTCATTCCACATTCATGTTCCATCTCATTCCATTCCATATACACATTTCATAATCTTCTGACAGACACATTCTGCAGTTTTCTGTTCTGTAGAAAATTTTGTTCTGCAACCAATTCAACTCTGCAGCCTACTTCAATAAAAAAAAGGATGATAATCAAAGGAGACTATGGAGCTTCGAGGATCGACATTCCACAAATGAAGGACAAACACAACAAGCAACAAAATCAAAAAAGGTCTGAGGTAAATTGTGAAAATTGTTTTTGATAGAGAAAATATAAAAACATGAAAAAGATACAATATGCTTAATCATATGTCTCCTAAGTAAATCTATCATTCAAATTGATCTTGTTTCATAATAAAACACCTCGACCATATCCCTTACCCTACGCTCCATAACGGTTCATCATTAATTAAATGAATAACGGTCAAGATCTTAGATGTGACCTATTAGGTGACGTCTTTAAAAGATTGTATCATTTAGTTATGATCCTGAAGATTGTCATAAATCTCTTCACATCCATTTCATTCTATATCAAACCCTCAACATTTTTCATCATTTTCCCATCACTTTGTTTGTTCACCACCTCATTCACTCACTACCATTATATTCTGCAGTTAGTTCATCTGCAGAAACATACAAGTCACTTTAAGGGCAAAACATCCTTCAGCAACTACTCTTTCTTGATACACAGGATTATAAGCAGAGCATCAGACCCTATAGCTCAGAGAAGGAAGTAATCTGAACGGAAAAGAAATGTAGTTAATTGGGAGAACATAACCAATTGGAGTCAAATACTTAGAAGGATACCCACAAGTTAAAGGGTTATTAAAGCATGTTGGGTGTTTGATTTTTGTAGAAAAATTCAATTGGTTCCATAAAGAAATTACAAAATCATTTGCTATATCATTTGATGGATCAGAAGTAGAAATTGGAGACATTCAGTTTACCATAACAGAGTCATTTGTAGCTGAAGCGACATAATTTCCAAGACGAGGAGAACGTTGGTTCAAGAATAAGGAGTTTCATAATGAGTCTTGGAAACAAATGTTGAAGAACCTAGGTATGGACATTACAGTATTTAGAAAAGGAATTCTGAGCACAACTTTAAAAAGTAAATGGAGAAACATGTTATTAATTTTGCAAAAATTTAAAACATGTGAAGGCAGATTTGGTATAATGTATGTTTATCATATCAGTCTGTTGATGAATTTCTTAAATAATGGATAAATAAATCTACCTTTCTTCTTGCTTAATAGCCTGAAAAGAATGGCTTCCAATGTTCAGAAAAGAGCCCAATTTCTAGAAACTACTCTACACCAGCATGGTTTAGTTAAAATTCTGATTGAATTCCATTTGAAGAAAATATGAGATAACTGGGAAGATTTTCTGCTAAGAAATATTTTCAAGAGTTAGAAGAGGCATCATCTAAAGAAGAGACTGTTAGGAGAAGCAAGAGAAGAAAAACTAATAAGGTTGTTGAAAATAAACATGATACATCATCACAAGAAGAAAGTGAAGAATTGATTTCTGAAAAGTTGGAAAAAATTAGGAAACAGGTTAGGGTCAAGAGAAAAGAGAAGATATCAATTAAATATACTGATGAAGGAAATGAAAATCCACCAAATTTAGGGAGAAGTTCTAGACTTGAAGGAATAATGAAGAAGACATTGGTCAAGAACACAAGAATTATAAATATTGATGATGAAGAAACTTTGGTTCAAACACCAATTGATAGATCTCCTTTACATCAGTTTGAAGAAGATCCTCATAGAAAAATTCCTAATATAGACCCAGTTCAACAAAAAATCTATGATTACGTGGAATATTTGGAAAGGAAGGACTCAAAAAATCAAGAAATATCCCTCAGTCCACAAGAACCTCCAATAGAAACTCTAAAGAGAGATAACTATGAACTAGAGATACTGAACAGACATATCAAAAATGAGAATGAAATCTTGAGAGAACAAATTAAATTGAAGAATGCTATGAATGATACTCTCACTCTACAATTGGGTACACTGCATAAAGAAAACAGGAAGCTAAAGAAGAGAAATAAGAAACTGAACAAGGCCCTCATAAATCTTAAGTTCAAATTATTCATGAGAAAACCCAGAGTAACACTGACCACCAGAAGAAGCTGAAAGATAAGGCTAGATGTTCTAGTAGAGGTTTCAGAGCACATGGAATAAAGTTTTGATGGAATTGCTTGAGGAAATGCAAGAGTTTTGCAGTGGGGTTATGTTGAGCCCTAAAATTGTCTTCTCTATTGCAAACCTTCACTTCATTTCATCATTTATTTATCACTTCATAAGCCTAAGAATCAATGAAGAATGATTAAGATTGCTTTAAGCCTAAGAATCAATGAAGAATGACTAATATTTCTTAAAGGTTACATACAAATTATTAACATGTTGTATTTTCATGATTTTTGTTGTCTTAATAATTTTGAACAGTTTTAGCCACATAATACAGGCATTCTGTAGCCAGTCAAGCATTCTGCATTTTTCTTTGTGTTTAAGTATGATGCAGGTGACAATTGGAGAAAAGGCGCACATGGGTAGTTCCCAAATATTCCCTACATGATTCCTTCCTATCCATGAGGACAGAATCAACAACTAGAGGTGTTTGATCGAATGGTCAAAGCGAGAGTAATAAATACTGTCTTCTACAAGAATTATGACTCTTGATTTTCTTTGCAGCAAATCACAAGTCTCAAAAGAGTCACAATTCAATTTTTATTAGAAGAATACACCTGTACCTATTTTTTCTCAAAAATTAGTTATAAGTTTGCATATAAATTAAGCTCTGTAGAACTGAGAAAGGACGGTTAATAAATCATTCACAATCACATTAATACTTTGTTTTTCAAGTGCTACTTTAATAAAAAGTATATTAGCCTTGATGTTGTTCTGATTACAATTTTAAGGAGCTAAAGGATTGTACCGAATTGATAGTAGAGGGCCCCTGCTATTCAAGGAGGTTTCATGCATTTTCTAGATAAGTTCATTCTATTTTATGTTTAACATTTCTCTGTATTTTCTTTACTGCTTTCACAAATTGAAATTCTTGTATCCAACTGAGTAAAGTTTGTTAATGAATGGATAGTGACTCATAGGTGCAGCAGTTGCTTAGGTTTCATTTCTTGTCTTTCATGGTTAAATAGTTATTGTGCTCGACCAAGTAAATACCATCTAAATCTTAAATTGAAATAGTTAGTGACTTATAGATACAGTAATTGTCTAGGAGATCCTCATACACTACACTTAATCATTTTCTAAAGCTCTTCCAGTAAATCTCAATTATATGAATTGGATTCAGTTGTAAGGTTTGAGTTATTAATTGTCTTAGTATTTCATTTCATGTTACAGGAGATCCTCATACACTACACTTAATATTTTTCAAAATATCTTCCAATAAATGTCAATTATATGAATTGTATTTAGTTGTAAGGTCTGAGTTATTAATTGTTTCAGTATTTCATTTCATGTTATAGGAGATCCTCATTACACTACACTTAATTTTTTTCACGAGCTCTTCCAATAAATATCAGTTAAATGAATTGGACACAGTTGTAATGTTTGAGTTATTAGTTGTTTTCATTTCTTGAATTCTCAATTGAGTTGCAATATCCATGGATTAGGATTTCTAGTTTTCACCATTTCTTAATTAGAAAATAAACTTCAAAAACTTGTGAATAAAACTCATCTTTAATTAATTTGATAAAAAATTTCTTTCCTTCATTTTTAAATAGATTAATTTCATATTCTTCATAGAATGCTAAGAATCAAAATATAAAAACTTCCAAAGACATCAATAAAACCTTAAAACAACGAAGTAGGAAAAAGGGATCCTTAGGCACATATAGTGCATTACACTTCATCAGTTTACTAGCCCTGGTATATAACTTATTTTAACAATTTAGGACACTAAATTGACTAAACAACTACCCATTACCCAGGATACTCCAACCCACAAGAAAAATCTCCATTCTTTTCCCCTTTTATCCAATGTCATACTTATCAAGTCACACTTCTACACACCTATTTGTGATATTTATAGAAAAGCGACCCCCTCTCAAGTGTTATTTGTTATATTGGAGTTCCAAAGAGAATTGAAGGCTCTAAATTTGACTGTAGAATCCAATTTTGTAAATTTAGAATTTAATTTAAATTATGCAGTCAAACAAAGAATATAAATTTGGCTTCGACATCAGAAGTTCCATGAGAGGGTCTCCTCTCAAGACTTCCATCTTTATTTTCACATCATTCAACTCACATGGGATTCAATTGAACACATGGCACAATCCGAATGCAAAAATAGGGTTCCAAAATCTCATACACAGCCCTAAAAAACTATTGGTTGTAGGCACTGCGAAATATTTTCACAATGCTATAAAATCATGTCCGCACTATGAAATATTTTCATAGTGCCTTAAAATTTGTCTTTTCATATTCCATGGAAGTTTAAATGCCTTGAAATTGCTTTAATAGACTTCCCAATAACATATTCATGTCTTGGTATGCCTCTTAAAATTACGTATGGCTTCACACACCTTTCTTTAGGGGAATTTTCATAATAACTCAAATTTACCAGTGAGAAACAAATCCAAATTTTTTTGGCGACAACACAGAAGGGTCCTACGATTTTCTATGTACACTGGCAACTACATTGAATCAACCATGCAATACATAATCTACAAACTATTTTTCTCTATTATCAAGTGAACCATTACTAACCGTAGGGGAATACATAGGCAAGAAACACATCGTATTCCAGTCAACATGTGTTGACAACATCCGAGCAATGGTTCTTTGTTATTATTTAATGATCAATCACCACACATTTTCTTACTAGAACATGACAATAACTCCTTCACATGTTTTTTGAACCATTCCAAAAAATCACAACAATTTATGGTTTCAATATGAAGATTCTTAATATAACTCTATGGGATAAGAACACACTTTCGAGGATAAACGATACAGAGAGATCAAACAAAAATGGAACACAATCCGTAAGCAAACAACGATGACACAAATGTTTCCCTACACAAATTTTGACCCATACGCACATGTAAATATATATTCAACTCCATACTACACTTGAACAAGGAATCAATATTGTCCCTAACCCGTATAGCTACCACATTTCACAACATACTCAAATTATTATAAGTGCCAACATGTAACCTCATTTGTAACAGACAAATAAAGGAAAATACAAACACAGAGGCATATAAACACATTTTATCATTAATCACATTCCATTTAAATTAAACTTACCATGTCTACAATGTGGGCATGTGCATCTGAGACCTATGATCCTCTCCCTCTCCTCCTCCCACTTGAGCTTGTCCTCTCTTCCTCTACTGCACTTCTGGTTACTCTCTTCTCAAGTGCTCACTTCTTATAAACAAAGCTAACATGGGTAACATAGAGTCACAAGATGAATCGTTTTACCTTAAAACAAAACAGGGAAAATAAAATTACATTTTCATTAGGAAATAGTTCCTTTAAATAGCAAATCTTATTTCCAAATGAAATATCTATAGAACATTTAAAATCTCTCCTAGCATCATCATGTGACCATCCCATCACATTGGCAAGCCTTAATCTAGTCTTCATCAAACTTTGTTCCCAACCTATGCACCTCCATAATTATCCCTCCCTCCTTCACATGACACACTCTCCTTAGTCACCATAAAGAACTAAGATCCAATAACTAACACTCACTGAGATTTACGGTGTAAAAAATTTGTCACTAGTATTAAAGTATTAAAATAAAATTGTAGAGGCGATAAAATCATACTAGCATTATTTTCAAGTCGTAATATCTTTAAAAGAAGCTAATTTATAGTATTAAATGAAGTCTTAAAGCGGATGAAGAATCAATTATTTTGTACAATAATAAAGTGTATGTTCCCAATTTTTAGAAGCTAATAAAATTAGTTTTGAAAGAGATGTATAATGTGTCTTATGTTGCACATGTAGGGTACCAGAAATCTATTACAATTATTAGAGACTAAGTTTTTTTTGTCTTGGAATGAAAATAGATGTGGTTGATTACATAGCTGAGTGCAAGACACGTCAAAAAGTAAAGGCTAATCATACATATCTAGTTATATTAATTTATTGATTTTGTATTCGTAAGTGAAAATGATATATTGTTATGGAAAATCTTAGGGGCTAATATTCAGATGTGGGCTATTTTTCTATGGATTTTCAAAAAAAATATTCACCAATTTCTAGTTTTTCTAAAATGAATTTCCCAAAATTCTTTAGTATGAAATTAGTTTACTTTAAAAATTGCCAAAATTTAATAGATACTATATAAAATCACTATCAAATTGAACATTTTTACAAAAATATTTCAAGAGATTTACAATTTTCATATTAGATAATAGTAATATTTTCCAAGGTTTATAAAATTTAAGAAGAGCCTCCATCCTTCAAATTTATCTTCATTCTTACTCTAAAATTGATGATCGAATTTCCCAATATGGTAAGAAGAATTATTCCATCATTGTAGTCATGGATATGATTACAAAATCTACACATTTTATTTCAATGAACTTGGATTATATGATATCCAACATTGTTAAATTGACCCATAAGCTCATTAAAGGTTTATTAAACCTACTATAATACTGAGGATAATGCATATGAGCATGAAAATGTAATTCAACCGAGTCAAAATGTTTTATTAATAATTATGCTTATTATTTTATTTTATTTTCACTTCTATTTTTATTTTTATGTATTTTGACCAAGTGAAAATGTTTAACAAGATATAACATTTTAAAATATCTTCCATATTAGGTTGAAGAGTGTCTCTCTATGCAAGAATTTTCATTACATATTATTATATAATACACTTGGGAGTTATATTAACAAGGGGCACATGAAACATAGTGCTTGCCACACAATGTTGGAAAAATATATTACTTAATTATTTGGTTGAACCAAGTGATTACAAAAACATTTACTTTAATTTATGCATGAATTTTTATGAATTCAATATTTATGACCTTATCTTAATGATTTTGTATAGTATATTTACAAATAACTAAATGAACTTTAACGATGAGTTCTATAAGAATAGTTGGTGATATTATTATGATAGCCTAGTGAAGCATGCAATCCAAGTCTTTTTACCTAGTTCCAAGAAAAGTATTATGAAAAATTGATTGCTTTGTTGTGTTATTCAAATTTTAGTTGTTGCATATTTGTTTCTTACATTTCACTAATATTTATTTAAATTAAAAACGAAAAAAATATTATATTTCTTGTGAATTAAAAACTTCATTATCAACTATACTGCCTATGCTTCCATGATATGTATTTTCTATTACATTACATGTACATAATTTTGAATTATAAAAGATTTTGTATTTCTTTTATTAATCAAACAAAAGACTGATTAAAATAGGTAGATGATTTACAAATAATTATTTTCCTTTTCAATAAATTATTACCTACATTTTGTAGATTCTTGAAAGTATCTCGGATTAATAAATCAAGATGACAGTGAAGGTGCATAACAATTACACACTTGGATACCACTAAGCTTAACTTAGTATATCACATCAATAACAACTTATACATATTTTTTCATAAAAGATTTGTAGAGCCTATATGCTACTATAAGAAATCATAAATTCATTTTATAGACCAATATTTGAAAATAATATTTGTTTATCACATTAAAAAAATAAATACATCTCATTTATAAAATGAAAACTTAGATATATTAATGGTCAAAGTTAAATTATTAACGATGAAAAGGATCAATTGATAACTAAATAAAACACCTTCTACTAATGGTCAATTTGTTCTGCTTCTCCGAGACTAGCTTAGATATAACCAATATTGTACACTGGCACTCAAATCAAAGGCTTAAGGAGGTAAACATTGGAGAAGTGGGGATGCATTATTTGATATAGGAGGATTGATACAGTAGTAGAACAAGAGATATCTGAACCAAACAAACTTAGCCATTCTCACAACACTTTTGATGACAGGTTCAAACTTCATAACTTCTCTCTATGTGAGGAATTTTCTCAATTGTGTAAGTATTCTTTCCCTTGCACAATTTCATAATTCCCTGTAAAAATATACAAACATGTGAATCAATTGACAATTTTGGGCCAAATAGATATAATTAGGTACAATTTAAACTAATTTTCTTGAAAATTTTAGACAATTTGTATCATTACATTAGGCTTAACTCTCTCCAGCTTCATTTAGGTAAATTAAGAATGGAATTTAAAATAGTCAAGTATTTTCTGAAGATTTGCTTCAAAAAGCCTACATTTGACAAAAACATATGTCCAGACTTGATTAAGAGCAATTATTTCTTTACAAATATAGTTAGGACAGGTTTGAGTGACACTATTCCAAAAAATATAATAATTATTGTTATAGCTTCTACAATTTTTAGCGGAAAATCTATGTAGACAATTATAAAAAATATGTATATATACAAAACTAAAATTTTCTACATTAAATGTCCACAATACTTCCATATTATGTTTCTATTCAAAGCGTTGTTTAACAAAAAAATAGGGGTTAGCAAATTGATTGTTTGTTTATACATAAATTTTTGGAATTATATTTTCTTTTAAAAAAGAACTAAGTTTAGGAGAAATAGACTAGGCAATCATTAACTTGGTAATTTTCCCATTGTGAATACTACTGGGCTTACCCAATTTAAAATTAAAAATAAAAATAAAAGTTGAGAAACCATATACCAACACATGTATCGAGAGAGTTGTCAATATTATCAGAAAACATCAAATCTATTTTTCTTATGTTTCGTATAATAAGACATATCTATTATAGTAGGATTAATTTAACTTTGTGTGCCATTGTTTCACATATTTGCGTCACCTGCGCTTTTAAAAGGTGAGAAACAAGCATATGGTTAAATCCTATATAAACAAGGAACATTAGATTTAAAATTAAAACCATGGATTCAATCTTCTTTTCTAGTTGATTTTGGAGAATATATTTCCAACCACTTGCTAGGTGTTGAAACCATCCATCCAAGTGTCCCAGTTCAGTTTCACTCAGTCCAGTTTTAATTCAATCTCACTGAAGTCATTTAATGTTGATGTCTCCAATGTAATCTTATTTAAATCATTCTTAATATTGAGAAGAGAAGTCCTTTTCTCCACCTCTTTTCAGTTTTCAATTCTTGTCATGATATCAGAGCTAGTTTGCATAAGAATCCCTGTGAGATCAACAATGTGAGCCAAGTTGGAGCAGCAGATAGAAGAGGCAAACATGCATAAGACTCTTTGAGAGAGTAGCAGAATTCTGAAGACACCTCCTGCAAAGAAGAAACACGATAACAAAGAAGAAGCCAGTTAAAACTAAGATTTTGTAAGATTCCTTGAAAAAATCCAAGATCAAAGATCGAAGCTACATTGTATAAGAATATAAAGAAAAGACATGAGTGTGTGTGAATTATTGAAATACTATTGATTTGTAGAGATCCAAAAAAAAAAGTATCGAATAAGCCAGCAAAAGAAGTGCGAAGAACAAGCAAAGGAACAAATAATTGAGTGATTTTTTTTTAATTTGAAAAAAATTTGATCAACATGTTTATTGGAGGAACAGAGGCAACGGTCAGACGATCAACGTGAAACCTGTAAGGCAGGGTATATATAACTAGCATGAAACTTGTAAGGAAGGGTAGATCCAATTAGCGCGAAACTCGTAAAGTAGGGTAGAGTCGATCAATGCGGATCTGAAGGATTAATCATGATGATCTATTGAAAACTTAGATCCCAATGTGATCAACGTGGAAGAGGTGTTACAAAGGCGCACCGATGAAGGAGGAAGAGATCTGAAGGATCTGCTACCAGTGTGAGATCATTGCGAAAGAGAGATCTGCAAATGCACTCCCTCTTGGTAGTCTCTTTCAGAGTAGAGATGAACAATATTTGTGAGCATTTCTTAAATTGGTTCTCGGCATTGTGAATTTTTTTGTGAAAGTGTTGTGAAAGTGTCGCCTCTGTAAAGTTTTCTTTTTGGAAGCAATCTATTTTTTGAGCATTTGTAGACTCGTTTGTTTGTGACATCCAAGCAGCATCATCATTTTTTATTTAATTTAGTTGCAATATCTACAATTTGTGTTACTTTTTGAGTGGAAGTGAATCAACACTCAACAATGGGAAAAGCCAAGAGGCTAAAGCGACAACAAAAGATCTAGAAGTGAAGAGGCAAAAATATGCCTTTGCATTAAAAAGCATAAAATAATGTGTGGATGACAACATTATTCCACTAATTTTAGATGCCAAGAGAGCCAAGGAGGCCTGGGATACCCTTGAGATGTGTTTTAGTGCAAGGGGGAGCATTTAAGTTGAAGATAAAGGTGGAACTATAGCAGCAAATCTACAACGAGATGAAAAGACTCAGCCATAAGTGGATGATGTCTATGGAAAAATTACAGAAGAAGACGAAGATTCTTCTAAGCCCCACTGTGCACAACCACAAGTGGATGAAATTTTTTTGAATCTAGCAACACATATTTTTGATGACGACTTGGTGATACCAGTAATAGAACTTCTTGATGATGATTTGATGAATCCAACAACGAAGCTTGCTCATGAAGATTTAATGAATCCAACAACGGAGCTTGCTGACGAAAACTTGGTGAATCCAGTAACACAACTTGCTGATGATGACTTGGTGTTACCAGCAACAGATATTCTTGATGATGATTTGATGAATCCAACAATGGAGCTTGCTGATGAGTATTTGGTGAATCCAACAACACAGCTTGTTGATGACAACTTGGTGATACCAAAAACAGATCTTGTTGATGATTATTTGGTGATTCCAACAACAGAGCTTGCTGATGAAGATTTGGTGAATCCATCAATTGGGCTTGCTGATGAGAGTAAAAATACTACGGTAAATCCAGTAATTAATGTTTTCGATGTAAAGTCTGATAAAGAATTTTTGGCTAATGATGATTGCCTGCAGATGATGCAACAAAAACATCATATCGACATGTTGTTATTCAATGATAAAATCCCACTTGAGTCAGTGGAAGACAACCTGTTTGTGGAAACATAGGTTATTGAAGAAGAGACAAAGAGAGAGAGACAAAGATAAAGACAAAGACAAAAATAGAGATAGAGGAAGACAAGGAAGCACAACAGGATAAAGCTTCCATAATAGAGCAAAAGGAACAAAACCAATGTGGTTTTGAAGATTTTTTTAAACTTACCATTGATTTCCAATGTACAGGTAAACAAAATGATTACGAAGAGGACTTGAAGTTCCTTGAAACATGTCTTGCAACACCATGTCTAGTTGAGGTCTACACAGAAGCTGTAGATATGAATGTTGAAGACAACATGCATGATGAACACATCAATGAAATTTTCAATTATTGGATTTTCGAAGAGATAAAATATTATTCTCATGTTATGTCGCAGCAGATTGATGATGAAAAGTGGACTACAAAAGAAAATATGCGGCGACAACCCACATACAAGTCATTTATTGGAGAATTAAAAGACATGCTGAGACGACCTGGAGCAATAGAATACCTACCCCAAGAAATCAAGAAACAAATTTCTCAAGGATACAACAAAGAGAAAAAGTTGAAACAATTTCGAGGCTATAGAATCTGGAAGAAGAGAAGAAGAAAATTAGATCTAGTTGAAGTCAATTTTTTAAATTGTAAGCCTCGCTGAGACATAGAACAAAAGGTATATTAATTAGTTTTTTATGCAGTTGTAATTAATGGGGAGTGTTGGATATTCTCATTCCAACAACTTGCTAGGTGTCAAAATCGTCCACCCAATTGCCCCAATTCAATTTCACTTAGTCCAGTTTTAGTTCAGTCTCTCTAAAGTCAGTTAATGTTGATGACTCCAATGTAATATTATTTAACTCTTTCTTAATATTGAGAAGAGAAATCCTCTGTTCCATTTCTTTTCAGTTTTCAATTCTTCTCAATTTTGTCGAACCTTCACACCTAGGCAAGGTGAGTAATAAGTATTAGGATGGATTTTATCTTATTTATAATATTTTATTTATAAATTCACTCATTAAAATTTATTTAATAGTTAAAATTTCAAATTTAATATAAAATTTCATATTTTGTAAGTGAATATTTGTTACTTGCATTTGTTAAAGTGAAAATGTTTTGATTTATTGATAAGTGGTGTTAGATGTGTATGTTGACATGGTCATTTTTATTTTATTTTATTTGATGGAATATTTTCAAAGTTTCATAAATAGAATGTGATAAATAGAATTGAAATTGTTTAATTTCATTCATATTTTCAAAATATTTTAAATTAGAAAAAATAAAATAATTCATCTTAACAAAAATGAAATGCTTAAATTTTTTTAATTACATGTTTTCGTTGATTTAGATTGCATAAACCTATGATGTTATAAAATCAGATTCAATAATATACAATCTCAAATAACTGAAGATGAATACAAACTTCACCTCTTGTATAGTTTCTACAATGAATTCATATGATATAGAAATAGAGCCAAAAGACAGCGTGAGCATTGATAAAGATTTTTGTAGCTATGTAGTTCTTGTTGTGAAGAATTCTATACAAAGAATCTCACTTACCGAGATATGATTATTTATTTTTCTAAAATTATATTATATTTAGGATCAATAAATTATGTGCATGTCTTTAAAATCGTAATTTTCACTATTTCAATTCGAAGTATAGCGTACATTCCATAGTCTCACATATTTTATAAATTTATTACAATTTTTTAGCTATAAAGAAACTACAAGTTTTAGCTATAGAAAAACTAAAATGATGACATATAAAGTTGTTGTTGCTGCAGAAAACATGACTCAAAATGGTCATTCATAGCGACCTATGGATGGATTTGGTTACTAGAATGGTGTACGGTTTCATGATGGGTTGGGTTCAGATCTATATGGGACTCTTTGATGATTTTCTTTCTCCTCTTAATGGATTTCCACAATGTTCAATCAAAGTGTCACCAACTAATATTTTGGTTGTTCCGATTGGGAAATCTACAATTAGAAAAAAATCAACACTTCGTTAGTTAAGGAAAAGAAAGGAATAACCTACAAATTATGTTAAATTTTTTAAAAATGACACTTGGTTAGTTCAAGGAAAGGAAAGGAATAACCTACAAATTATGTTAAATTTTTTAAAAATGATGAAGATAATGAAAGTGCAATTAAGTTTGGGTCTCACTTACTTGCAAATGACTTTGGTCAGACATGTACAATTTCAATGATAAGCTTGACAATATCTCTTTGCTTCCACACTTTGGGATACTCGCATGTCAAGAATTATCGAGGTCGTATTGAAAATGAAAGTGATAAACAAAATAAACAAAATATTAGATGTTAGGGAAAACTTTTAGCATTAGACGATGGTTTAGCAGAATTGGGTGGAAATAATGATTAGAGTAATAATAGTGATGGAAGTTGCACAAACCTCCCGGTCGCATAGAATACAAGTGAAAGAAAAATACTTTTACAATGCTTCAATGCACTTGTCATGAAGGTGGAAATAAGACCTTCAAAATAAGAGCCAATATAACAATAACAAATTGGATATATATAAAAATTAGAAAATATATTGGTTGGATATATATTTAAATTTGAAAATATATTGGTTGAAGCTCAACTAATGGGTAGTAAAAAACAGATCGATTATTAGAATGATGCATTGAGAAGGATGAATATGAAAAAAAGAAATGTAATCCATTCATAAAAGAGTGAATTAAATCCGTTGAAAAAATTGTTATAAATTTTTTAATTATTTTATATTTAAATTTATAATCAAACTACTTATATAACTTTTTCTTTTTAAATCAATATAGTTATAGGTTTTCTCATATTTGATAAGAAATATATATAATTAGGAAGTTGGTTCATTATTTTAAATTTGTGCTTTTATTATTAATATTAATATTTTTATATTTTTCATATAATATATAACATTGTTATTTTAAAAATGGAGATAGTGATATTTTGATAGTATTCGTACAAAATAAAATATCAAAGATCACTCAAATAATTGTAAATCTAAATTTTTTTATATTTTACAAAATATATGGGAGAGATTTATACATATTTTTTAATATAAGAGAGATGTTTTATAATGATAAAAGGGAAATAGTTTTTTCCTATCATTCTCTCTCTCCATCTTTATCTCTTATGTATTTATTATTACCTCTCTCTTTCCCCCTCCATCTCCATCTCTCTTTCCCTATCTCTCTAAACTCTCTCACATCCTCTCTCTTCCATTCTCTCCCACTTCTCTCTCTCTCTCTTCACCTTCCAACTTTGTTATTATATGCCTCTCTCTCTCTCTATCGTTCTCTCCCCCTTATTTCCATCTCTCCTTCTTTATCTCTTAATATTACCCCCAAATATACACACACACTCTCTCCATGTCTCCCTTGTCACTCCCCCCCTCTCTCTCTCTACACTTCTCACTCTCTATTTCTTTCTTCTTCCCTCCCACTCTCCTCCTCTCTCTCAAGTCCTCTCTCTTGTCATTCCTCTCTATCCCTCTCTCTGTTACCTCCCTATGTCTTCCCTGATCACTCTCTCTCTCTCTCTCTCTCTCTCTCTCTCTCTCCCCTACAATCCTCTCTCTTTCCCCGTAACTCTCCTCCTATATCTCAATTCCTCTCTCTCGTTCTTCCTCTCTCTCTCCATTTCTCTCATGCTTCCCTCTATCCCCGCCTCTCTCTCTCTCTTCCCTCCAATCCTATCTCTTCTCCCATCACTCTATCTCTCTCTCCAATTATGTTACTATATCCCTCCCTTTCTCCTTCTCTCTCCTTCTCTCCCCCCTTGTCTCCATCTCTACTTCCATGTATATTTATCTCACCCCCAAACATACACACTCTCTCTCCATCTCTCTCTTTCCACTCCCTCCCTCTCCACTTCTCACTCTTTATGTATTTCTTATTCCATCCTTCTCTCCCCCTCAAATTCCATCTCTCTATCCCTCCCTCTCTCCTCCTCCTCTCATCCTTCCTCTCCTACCTCTCTCTCTCTCCCCCCTTTTTTTGTCTCTCTATCTCTATCTCTACCCTCTAATTCTCTCCCCTTCTCCCTCCCTCCCTCTCTTCTCCCTCCCTCCCATATTTATCCACCTCTATCATATATCTTAGTTCTTCTCTCCCGTATATCTAGAGTTAATATCTATATATATATATATATAATTTAATATTGTATTAATCCAAAGTTATTAAATTTAATAATATTAATATGAATATTAGACTTAATAATAATAATATTAATAATATTAAGATTATTATGTAATTTTTTTTTAGCATGGTATTAATAATAAATTAGTCCATGGTACCGCGATGCTAGTGACAAAATTGACACGCTTGACAATCAAATCCCACACTCCCCAAGAAACAAAGATCTCCTACACAGAGCTTCATCTGCTATGGATACTCATACCATTAGTCACTTGCACGAGACTCACAGAATAAAAAATGATGACGAGAGGACGAGAACTGCGTCACCATGTCCTGAGCATCACCTCGCATCCATCACCATTAATGACCATCATGATTAACCTGTATTGCAACCACCCCCCTTCCCTCGAGCCTGCTCAGGTTCTCAATCATAGCACACAGATGCATGTGAAGCCCATTGATTGCTAACCTCATTGCACACATTCCCGCTCCTTTAAAAATATGAGCTCTTAGCCGCTTTCAGTACTCAATCTGTTATCTTAGCCTTTTGCCTCCCTAAATCCATTCTGGCTTCTCCCTGACTTCAAAAGGTTACGAAGCTCTACTCTCAGCGCAACGCTGCGTAGACTCCTTTAGGCTATCTCTCCCCTTTCTACGCCTCTAACCCCTAGATATTCCTTCCCCTTGAGCCCCAATGTTGCTCGCCCTTTTGTGCTAACCTTCTTCTTGAATTGCTCCCCCCTACCTCGGTGTGCAATGGCTCCAAGACTTCACCAATGAACTATCGGAGGAGGACAGAGAGGCGCTCTCCCTACCTGTTATCATTGTGGGGAGGATAATCGTCCCAACTCGATGGAAGGCTCCTCTTTTAGCACTTTTGCGTGTTAGATTCCCGATCCCGAGTATCATGCAGAAGCCTCTGGGCATGCTGCGTAGAGAGGAAGACATGGTCCAAGGAAGTCCACCATCTCTCCCCAGACACACCCCAACACCAAAAAACTAACCCGTTGCCAGTTCTGTAGAAGGAAGATGAGGATACGAACATCTGGGTGATGGACTCTGAGGGCATCTGGACGTGTGTTCCCGATGGAGTAGATCCAGACTTCCTCATCCTCTGCGCACTGACCTGCAAGCCCAGGTGTATAGTGGAAGATGTGGAGGAGGCTTCTTCTTTCACCATTGAGGAGGAGGCCCCCAATAGTGATGATGAAGATGAAAAGTGAAGCCTGTTCAACCTGCACAACTGCATAGTTCTCCTATGTTTTTTGTCATGCTCACCATCAATGTCTTTCTGCTACCATTTACTTTATGTTTCTTAGATATGCCAACTCTACTGCGCATAATGTAATTCTCTATTTTAAGTTTTGTTTGGGTTGGTTTCCTCCCTTGAGGCAACCCAGAAACCGTGTAAAAAAGGCTGGGATCGACTAAACGTAGCTTGCCAACCTAGCCTATAGCATATGTAACTTTATGTTTTCAAATTAATAGAGTAGCCCAACTAAAAAATAAAAATAAAATTAGTCCATGGTGTTTAGACCATATACATGGTATATAATTAAATGTTGATTTCTAATCCTATTTGATATATTTTTATTTATTTAGCTTATCTATTTATCCCTCTTTGATATTTGTTTATTTACCATACCCCTTTTATAAATATGCTATTTTGCCCATGGTATTTGGTCCATAGGCTTGACCTAAATAAAACTTATTAGGTTTTTGTAAATATAAAGAGGCTTATGGAGTAAATATAAAAATAGGTTTTATTTATTTACCAACCTCTAGTTTATTTATATTTTTATTTATTTACCATATCTCTTTTTGTGTTTTCATAAACCTCTTCATATTTTAAATTTATATTGTTTAAATTTATTTTTAATGAATTTTTAATTGTTTATTTATATTATTATGTAAGATATTGTTTAAGCAGACATTATTTAGATTTTAATTTTAATTTTTGTTTTTTATTTTCGTAGATATTAGTGAACTTCAATGCGCATTAAAAAGAATATGTTTTTGGTCAAAAGCTGAGATTGTTATGGGTCAAAATTTCTTAAGATGCAAACTTAATTTATAGTGAAAATATATTTGATTTATTCAAACTCTTAGTACATCCAAATTTAAGATGAATATAGGCTAGTTTCTTTGATAAATTCACTTGTATTCCACATTCAATATTATTCAATGTATTATTTCTTTAAATTTAAAAAATTGTTAAATCTCTCTCCAACTTAAGAAATTTCTCACATAAGAATATTCCAGGTATCGTTGTGTGTGAATTCTATGAGAACAGAGCCTTCGCATCACTAAAACCGCAAGCCATTTCAAAATTAAGTCATTATCGCTTACAATTGTGTTTGCACTAGGTTAGTTATAGATTGGGATGAATAGAATATCAATTTTGTCGTTTCCACTCAAAACAAAATATGCCAGAAATTTCATGAATCAAAGAAAGGGTTGTGATTTCTCACCTTTGCCTTCCTGCATTTTGATTGGGGTTATGAGTCAATGACGATCATAAAGCTTCTCCTGCTTGTGCTCTGCTTATTTTGTAATTCCTTGGCCATTTTTATGGACAGATACTATGCAAACAAATACATTCGACTCTTCTTCTCCAACGAAAACCGACATCAATTTACACTCCTTTCCGGTGTGTAGAGATCGAATGACATGACATGATACTACTTTTATGACATGAAGAACACCTTGAGCTCTTCGAATGAATTCACATTTGTGCTTAACAGTAGAAATTACAAAGGAACTGTAACGGAGCTGATCCAATCCATAAAAAAATGCAGAGATATATAGAGCTCAAGGTGTTCTTCATGTCATAAAAGTAGTATCATGTCATGTCATTCGATCTCTACACACCGGAAAGGAGTGTAAATTGATGTCGGTTTTCGTTGGAGAAGAAGAGTCGAATGTATTCATTTGTGATTACATGTTCGTATAGTATCTGTCCATAAAAATGGCCAAGGAACTACAAAATAAGCATAGCACAAGCGGGAGAAGCTTTATGATCGTCGTTGACTCATAACCCCAATCAAAATGCAGAAAGGCAAAGGGGAGAAATCACAACCCTTTCTTTGATTCATGAAATTTCTGGCATATTTTGTTTTGAGTGGAAATGACAAAATTGATATTCTATTCATCCCAATCTATAACTAACCTAGCGCAAACACAATTGTAAGCGAGAGTGACTTAATTTTGAAATGGCTTGCGGTTTTAGTGATGCGAAGGCTCTGTTCTCATAGAATTCACACACAACGATACCAGGAATATTCTTATGTAAGAAATTTCTTAAGTTGGAGAGATTTAACAATTTTTTAAATTTAAAGAAATGATACATTGAATAATATTGAATGTGGAATACAAATGAATTTATCAAAGAATTATATATATATATATATATATATATATATATATATATATATATATATATATATATATATATATATATATAAACTAGCCTATATTCATCTTAAATTTGGATGTACTAAGAGTTTGAATAAATTAAACTCTAATGAAGCATAATCACTTTTGTTTTCATTTATTGTCTTAAAGTTTTGATATTTCTGCGACTTTCTCTTTAATTTCTCCATCTTATTTCTCCATCTTCTTATTATCTTCTTTGAGTTAGAGAATTGTGCTTTGCTCGGCTACATATGAGATAACATAATTTTCTTTAAATAATGAAATAGTCTACATGTGAGTAGGTTTCTCTTTTGTTTGGAGTCGACTCACGAACCTCGATGGTTATTCTCGTGACTGTGAAAATAGGAACACTATTTATGCTTCCATGAGTGTCATCGATGGCATGTTTTCTTAGGATGGTAGAAAATGTTTCAAGAAATAGCTATCCTTACAACTTGATTAAAAAAGTATTCTAACAGTCTTAAACAACATTGTAATGTCTTTAACCAATGGGTCTACTTTAGCCCTTGATGCTCATTCCCTTTATTATGTACGTTCATCACCCTTGTGGCATGGGGTTGTACCATTTGCATTTCGTTTCTGCTTGAAAGGGATTTGTCATTTTGATATTTACAACATTTTGAATGTTAGGGGAAACATAGAAGGCGCCTCTATTTAGATGTTTAAAATTTGACCAAATTCATATTCCAAGATATCAAAGATGTTATTATCAAACCCGTCATCGATTTGAACATAACCATTTTCTATTTTGGGCCTGAAATAATCTCAAGATCCTTCAAAATGTAGGCGTCTTACTCATCCTTGTTGCTTGTGTGTTATGGGTGTTCTCCTTCCATAAAAACGACTTTATGCTCTTGACATTTGTTGTTGAAATTTCCAATTCCAGTCTCTATTTTGATTGCAACAATAATTTTATGTTAGAATTTCAAATATAAACAATTGTCTCTTTCTATTTCTGATTCTCAAAAACATATTTCGAGTCACCAATATTTATAACCTCTTGGTCAATGGATTTTTTACTTATGCTCCAATTAGCTTCTAGTGCATATTGTGTGTCATCTAAGACAAGGGATCTCACTGCATCTTGTTCTACATGTTTTCCATTGCGATTATCAACCCCCATATTAATATTTCCACCATGAATTTCAACATCCACATCATAACAAGGGTCTTCATCAATGTCTTTGGAATTAAATTTTTCTTCACTTCTTAATTCACAGATATTTCCTTCAATCATATTAATTTTGAAGCCCTAAGTGGGAAAATCATCATTTGTATCTTTTTTTGTTGGATGCTCCTCTCTATCCACATCACTTTTCTTGCTCATTGTCCAACATGGAGATATGTTACAGTAATTCTTGTTACCAATAGGAAGTGGGAGGATGGATTTATCTGTGGAGAAAAGAACATGGCTCAGTGCAAATTATGGGCACGATTTTTCCTTCAGGAATGGGAATTTTTGGGAAGGAATTGATTTTCATTAAATTATGGAAGGTGTAAGCACAAAACCAAACAAACAAACTAATGATAAATGCGAATTTTGATCTGTCATGTTTTCAAGACAACACGGAGAATTTTTTTGACTCTAATTTGCTTTCATTATTTTTTGAATTTTCACTCCTTGAAGGAGTGAATTCAATCTAGCCACCAGTTTATAAAATCAAGCCAAAATAGAATGAAGTCATTATTTCTTCACCTGTGGTTTTGATCAGTATACAGGATATTGTTAATGTACATAGGGGCACAACTTCTTCTAATTTTCAGATTAAAAAATTCATTTTATATGATTCTTTTTCCCCAGCATGCTCTGTTCATGATTTTTGTTGACTGGAATCCTTCAAAGTTGGTTTGATTGCCTTGTGTTGAATTTCCATGACCTTGGGTCTAGGATAGAGTCTTAAAATATCTGGAGCTACCAAACCAAGTATCTCAACCATGAACTACTTTACACAACGGAAATTTAAAGCAGTAAATCACACATGCACATAATATAGAATTTTTTTAATATTTTGAACCTGGTGTAATACAACAGTATAGGGCTCCCATACTAAGGAAAATGGCCCTCATACATCCACTAGTACAAGATACAGAACAAGATACTTTGACCATATGGATGTAGCATGTTCTCACAACTCCTCTTAGTCATACCATTTACCTGCCCAGTCCTTCAGCTCCCGATCTGCAACTCCTACCTCTATCAATGATCCAAATCCATATGGCCACTGAATCTCGATCATCCAATATTCTCTCTAGTTTTCCATTCGTTCATCAAGGGCATAGCACATCGAGACTCCTGTCGAGTTATCCACAGCTCCATTTGTGAACAACTCTCAATTTACCTATTGTTTCTCCTCAGATACATAGGGACTTTAGCTCACTATGGTCTTCCTGCGCTAATCCAATGAATACCAATATAGGGTATGGAGAGATGCCACCTATTACTACAATATTTCCATCTCCCACAATGAACACGGGTTAGGAGGACTACCCATAATTTTCCATATAAGTCCTTCTCCACACACAAGTCTCGAGCTCCACAATCCTTCTCCTGGTTGATGAAACCCTTGAGCTCATCACTTTCCACTATAGTAACCACTTTTTTCCATCAAGTTGTTGCACACAGGGCTGTAACTTGGACACTATCATGTTTTCCTCTAGCAAACCATAAATACCTATTCTATCTCCACACTTGTTCCACTCTCACGCTTCCCTCCAACGATCCATGAGTGACCAAGTCCATGCTATACAATCTGCATCTAGTTAGGGAATCCTCGCAGCTAGGAGACCCTTATGCACAACTTCCAACAAACGTCTCATCAACTTGACCTTTACTTTGCACTAGAGGAGCTATTGCACAAATCTAGGCACATCAATATGTCCTCACCTAGGACACTATCAAGCCATCATCCAAGAGGCCATCTGCAACTTCCTATGTTTCTTTCTTCTTGCCTAGGAATGTGTGCTTCCTAATATAGCATATTCCCACTAAGAAATCCTTTTTTTGAGCTGCCACAGTCATCCAAAAAATTTCCAACCTAAACACTACATCCCTAGCATCAAACTCACCATCAATACACACCTCTATGCTCTTTTGGACTGATGTGATTGCTCTCACCTTGGTTGCCTCATAGGGGCTTCCTAACATTCCTTGTTAGGCCCCTTCAAATATCTCTTAAGGCCTCCTACAACTACTCATCAACTGATCCAAGTCTGGTCCACAAATCACAGACTCTTGACACATCAAGTTGTGGCTCCAACTCGGATTGCTTTTTGTTGTTCCTAACAATGACTAGTTAGGGCATCACATATGCTACAACAACCCTAATAATTTGACTAAACAGACCTTATAAATTTTCGTCCTAGGCAAGGACGATTCATCTACAACCGTTTTGTTTTTCTAGGCACAAGTCTGCCCAAAAACCTCTCCACACTGCCCTTGTTCCAAGGTGGTTAGGCCAGTGGCCTACCACAATTCTTTTGTGACCTACAACCCACATCAAAAGAAGGACTCCTTACCTCACTTTCTTTCCAAATAAACCATTATAGACTCCTGAAGATGCTCAGCATCCTTGCTGAAGCAACAACCCCACAAGTAGCTCCTAAATGGCTCCAAAAAGCCTCTTCTTCCATGTTGTAGTCAACTCTCTTCTGCATCCCTCAACATAAATTCGCTAGTTTCCTTGACCAAGTAATTCTTGCCTCCAATGATCTTCTTTTCTCTTGTGTGTGGTGTAAAAGTGGATCAAATATTTGACTTTCCATCATCCTCTATTTATACTAAAGAGAATGGCTCCAAAATTTCATGATCTAGGGGCTTCCAAAACTTGTCCATGTTAACTTTACACCAAGAGAATCTTGATGCATAAGTGAAACACCAACATATAGCTTCAGAAATTCATAACTCTTCAATGAAAAATTGGAATCAGATGATTATTGTTGTGCTAGAATCATCTCGCCAAGAGATACCATCCTGATCTATCGTAGGTCTAAGACTCATCATGATTTTTTCCCTAACATCTATGGGTGAAACACCCCATGCTTGGGTTCTAAGACTAGAAGCCTAATTTTGGTGCTTTGACTTCCAACTCTCCAACACTAGGGCTTGGAGTACCTCCCAGGCTACACAAAAATTAACATTCCCTCTTAGTGAGGGAGATACTTCCAAGGCTGGGAAGAAACCATCAGCATCTACAATGACACTAGCCCATCTGATGTCCATTGCTGCAACAAAATCTATCGAATGAACTTGATAATCTCAGTAGTGCCTCTGCCTCATGACATTTGATCCTAAAGATCCCAAACCTCCAAGTCCTACTCCCTCCGAAGCTAAAATCCCTTTGAGCAAACATTATCTCCATTGGCTCAATCCTACAAGCACTCATCCTCCTGATCAAATATAACTTGTGTAAATCCCAGCAATCTTGGATATCCAACATCACGATCTAATGAATACTCTAGCATTCCAATATCTAGTCCATCAAATGAATCCATCTGGATCAACCTGATCTCATCCAAGCCAAAGAAACTCTCGAGTTGTCCCAACAATCCATGGCACATCAAAAAAATTTCCTTACAAAAAAATGTTGTTCACCAAGCTCACCAACAATCCACTAGAACTCCCAGCCAATATTGTTGCCAATCCAGTCAAGACCACATCTCCATTTCTTCTCCATGATCTAGACATGCACAACTCCCTTTGAGTTACTTTGTTGTGCACAATTTGAGTCATTGTCCCTCAAAGTAGCTCAAATATGCTCTAATGTCATGTTGAATTTCCACGACTCTGGGTCTAGAATAGAGCCTTAAAATCTCTTACGCTACCAAACAAAGAATATCAACCATGAACTACTTTTTATAGAGGAAATATAAAGTAGTAAATCACACATGCAAAAAATATAGACAAAATTTTAATTTTTCAACCCAACATCATTATATTATTCAACCTGATGTAATACAACAATCTAGAGCTCCCGTACTAGGGATAATTGCCCTCATACATCCACTAGTACAAGATACAAAACAAGATACTCTGACGATATGGATGTAGCATGCTCTCACAACTCCTCTTGTTCGTACAATGTACCTGCCCAGTCCTTTAGCTCCCAATTTGTAGCTCCTCCCTCTATCAATGCTCCAAGTCCATCTCGCCACTGAATCTCAGTTATCCAATCTGCTCTATATTTGGCACTTCGTCCATCAATGTAACAACACATCGAAACTCCTATCGAGTTTTCCACAACTCCACTTGTGAACAACTCTCAATCTTCCCACTACTTCACCTCAACTACTTAGGGACTTTATCCCACTATGTTCTTCTGCGCTACTCTGATGAAGACCAACATAGGCCATTTGGGGCTACCACCTATCACTACAAGATGTCCATCTCCCATAATGAACACGGTCTAGGAGAATTTCCCATCATTTGTCGTAGAATTCCTTCCCCACACAGAAGTCTTGGGCTCCACAATACTACTCCTAGTTTATCATACCCTTGAGTTCATCACATGCCACTGTAACGACCACTTTTATCCGTCAAGGTGTTGCACACCGTGCTCCAACTTGGACACTATCACGTGTCCTCCAACAGACCAAAAATGCCCAAACTATCTCCACACTTGGTCCACACTCACCTTTCCCTGCAATAGTCCATGAGTTACCAAGTCCACGCTATACCATATGCACCTAGTTAGGGAATCCTCACACCTAGGATACCCTTACACACAAATCCTAACAAAATTCTCATCAACCTTCCCTTTTCTTTGCAATATATTTATTGTAGAATTCTGGTCACATCAATATTTCGTCACCTAGGAAATCATCAAGCCATCATCCAAGAGTCCATATGCAACTTTTTATTATTATTTTCCTCTCACCTACGAATGTGTGATTCATATTGTATCATCTTCCAGCTAAGAAATCATTTCTTCTAGATAATACAGTCATTCAATAACTGTCCAACCTAAACACTACAACTCTAGCATCAAACTCACCATTAATACATACCTCTCTTCTCTTATGGACTAATGTGCCTACTGTCACCTTAGCTGCATGGTAAGGGCTTCCTAATAGTCCTTATTAGTCTCCTTCAAACATCTCCTAAGGCCTCCTACAACTTCTCAACAACCGACCCAAGTTTGGTCCACAAATCATGGACCCACCACACATCAAGTTGCAGCTCCAAGTCTGCTTACTTTCTACTATTCCTAACAATGACTGGTTAGGAAATTACACATGATGAAACAACCCTAAAAATTATAAATCTGTGGCATGGGAAAGTATCATTATTATACATATGATTTTTTGTTCCAGGCACAAGTATGGCCCAAAACCTCTCCACGCTATCCTTTTTCTAAGGTGGTCATACCTGCAACCTACAACAATTTTTTTGTCACCTACAACCCACCTCGAAACAAGGTTTCCTTACCTCGCTTGCTACCCAAAGAAACCTGTATAGACTCCTCAATATGCTTAGCCTCCTCGCTAAAGCAAAAACCCTGCAAAAAAATCCTAAAAGGCTGCACGCAGCTTCTTCTTCCATGTTTTAGTAGACTGTCTTCCATGACCCTCAACGTAAATGCCCTAACTTCCTTGACGGATTTCTTCTTGCCTCAAACGAGCTCCTTTTCTCTTGTGTGTGATGCACAAATGGATTAGAGAAATGACTCTCCATAACCCTCTATTTATACTAAAGAGAGGGGCTCCAAAATTTCATGATATAGGATCTTTCACAAATTATCCATTTCAACTTTACACCAAGCCGACCTTCACACATAAGTGCAACCCCAACATATAACTTCAAAAATTCATAACTCTTCAATGAAAACATGGAATTGGATGATTCTCATTGGGTTAGAATCATCTCGCCGAGAGATACCATCCTCATCCATCACATATCGAAGACTCGTCACAGTTTTGGCCCAAATATCTATCGGTGCAAAACCCTATGCTTGGGTTCCATGCCCACAAGCCTACTTGTGGCACTTTGACCTCCAACCCTCAAACACTAGGGCTTAGGGTACTTCCCAAGCTACAAAAAAATCACTATAAAATTAATTTTATATAATTAATTTTTCCCAACATGCTCTGTTCATGTTTTTTGTTGAATGAGAATCCTTCAAAGTTGTTTTGGTTGCCTTAGAGAATTGTCATCCCCTTTATTTTCATTTTCAAAAAGTTAAGTTGGGATGAAAATTTATTGGTGAAAGCATGTTTTTATTTGCATCCATAAAAAGTGAGTGGTTTGGACATGTTTTCAATATTTTTGTTAGAGTGCTATTAGAATCCAAAAAATCTTCTAGTTTTGGTTGAACTAGTGTTCATTATTAACAATCACATGTAACACCATTGTCTAGGGGATTGGTGTTCAAAAAGAAAAGATGCTTCATTACTGGAAGGGTTGTAATGTGATATACTTTTTAAGCACAGACTTAAATAGAAGTATGCATAATTATGGGGATCCAAATTTCTAGATGTGCATATGATTTTCAAGCGTCATTTGATATTATTGCTTAATCTATTTATTGCATGGAAGCTTGTAATGTATTTTTTGGAAATCTTGTATTGTCTTGTTTTTTCATGCTCACAAAAATATGAATTTACTTAGAAGAAGTAGAGAACTATGAATTTTTCCCTCTAAACTTTAAACATAGGTGAGAAGAGTGAAAATGTATGCATTGAGAGTGTCCAATTATTTTTTAAAATTCCTTATTCTAGCATGATTTTGATTGGCTAAATCTCATCTATAAATATACAAGTCTCTAAGAATAGTATGGAGCATTGCCATGGAGCACTTTTTCCACTCTAATGAAATGAGTGCTAGGAATATGGTTGTCCCATATGTTCTTTATTTCATTTCAAACACATCCAATTGTCCTCGAATATGGTCTTTAGTAACTGTAATACTAGTAATCAATTGGGACATCTCTACGTGGATGATAGTTTGGAAAATAATATATCATATACGAAGGTACAACCAGTGGTTTTTGTATTTTAATTTTCTAACTTGCCTGATTCTAATGATCAAATCCAATATGTCATGCCAACTCTCTGGTTGGGAACATTAAAATAAATAATTTAGCAATTTTCCAATTACGAATGTATTCTTTACTTACATATCACCATACTATAATATGGCACATTATTAGAAGCATTGGTTTGATCTAATGATCTAGGGACAATTCTATGTATTTTGTGAATTGTTTGTTCATATGATTCTTGCAAGGCTCGAGGACCATTTTTGAGTTATTTTCTAGAATGGAAAATAATGAATTGAGGAATACGTTTTTCAGAGAATTGTCTCAAGTGACCTATCAACCAAAGTGCTCTATGTGTGGGTAATAGAAATGCACACGTTTGATTGGCTTAGATTTTCCACTAAGAATTAAATGGAAGCAATTAAAAAATCTCAAATGACTTTTCAAGAGCTACCGAGCTGAAATAATGAAACTTTTTATTGAGGGACTAAATTTTAATGTTTTATTTGATAATTTCATAAGCCTGATTAAAACTCCTATGAGGTTGCACATACCCTTGAAAGGATATTCATATTATTATTAGCATATATCCATATTAAACATGTATCTATTAAGGACAAACCTGTTCATCCATGGAAAAATGTGCCAAAAATTTGACACGTTTTCCATGCTCTCTAACTTCTTGAACTGGTCTTCTTGCTCGGTCTTCTCTTCTTCTATCATGGTCCCTTGATCCACAATAGAAGAGTAGTTTTTATTGAATTTTATTTCAATATTTATTCTTTATTTATTCTTTTTTAAGGTCTTAAGTTCCTTTTTGATATTATATATTAATCCAATGCATGATAAAAAATACATGTCTAGCTACTACTCTTCTACTAGGGAAAATAAACTAGTCTTTTTGTCCAAGAGAACAAATCTTCCAGAATTTTGTTATAGCTAAACTTTGATCTATTTAATTTAGATGCTAAAATAAACTAAATAGATTCCATATTATTTTTATAATCATAGTTTGTTCTACCCATCATAACTATACTAGTTTATATATCATTTATACTATGAAATAGACATATATCAAAAAAAAAATATATTGTGCATGCCTAATCATATATTGTGACATCAATCACCTTATTCGGTTTATCCTCTTCTCCAGAATTTCTAAGCCTTATATTAGCTATTTTTTTTTTTATTTGGGTTACGTTGTTGTCCAAATTCTACACCTGTAGTTGTATATATAGACAGAAAAATCTCTTGTGTGGTTTGATTCTTTCAACTAGGACCTTACACATCATTGTTTTTATTTGCCAGTATATGTCAACTAATTACACGTATATGTGAAACATTACCTCTTCTAGTTCCTATATATTGAATATAGTGACAATGACCTTATCATCCTATAAAAATATGTACTTTGGCCTCCTATGTATATTTATATCCTTCTGATCTATTTGAGCATTGTTACCATGACTTTGGTAGAAGTTGTCTTTCCGGATTCCATGGAAGTTGAAATACCTTGAAATTGATTTAATAGACTTCCTAATAGCATATTCATGTCTTAGTATGCCTCTTGAAATTCTGCATGACTTCACACACCTTTCTTTATGGGAATTTTCATACTAACTCAAATTTACTAGTGAGAAACAAATTACATTTACATTAGGAAATAATTCCTCTAAATAAAAATAATCATTTTCAAATGTAAATATCTATAAAACATTTAAAATATCTCCTAGCATCATCATGTGACAATCCCATCACATTGGAAAGCCTCTGTGTAGTCTTCACTAAAATTTGTGCCGCATATATGCACCTGCATTAGAATCCTAAGGTAAGAAAATATATGATCTCTTAGTCATATGCATCTGGTTGCTTAAAAAACTTCAACTCGTGAGCTGCAACAAACATATACGATAACAAATATCCACCTTGATACATGATACGTCACAAAAATTCCCCCGAGTTTGGGCTTTTGGCATATTCCTAGTTCTCTTCTCCAAAATTTTGCAAGAAATCCTTGCTCTAGTTTGCTACATATTTCCTCAACTTCCTCAACTGTCACTTATAGAGTGAAAAAATTATCTTACGATATATTTACTCAAATTTTTCCTTCTTTTACCACTTATATTGTGAATTATGACCTTTACTTGCTACTGGCTTATTCAATCGTGCCAATAATTTTCTCAAAAATTTCCTTAGAATCACAGATTGTCTATTCATACAACCAAATACACCTTCCTACTTTATTTTTTTCAATATCGTCCTAACTTTGTCCTTGGATGAAATTTAATGCCTTTAGGTTTCTAATCAAGTATTTATCTCCTTCTTCACATGTGTTCATCACCCTTACACTTTTTTTTTCCATGGCTACATCTCAACTCCCTTAAGAATTTCCTCCAATGGAGCATTTAACTCCATCTCAGATTCACCTGCAACAAATCCCATTTCACTCTCTTCCAAAGATATCATCTATAACCCTAGTCTTACTCATGTTTTAGTAGTAGTCCTCTCATCATCTCTAGTTGTAATTTGGTTTCCTCTACTTCTCTATCAAGTTTGTCCTAACTTGATCTGCTATGAATTCTCTCTAAACCATTAATATGGTTCTTACTAGTCACAATTTTCCTTCTTTTATGAGCTTATCCCTAGTAACTGTGAGCTACACACAAGCCATTGTAAGGTTGATTGCATCTACCTATTTGTAAATACCATACCAAGCTATTCCAAGCCTAGTATTCTCACATTATTTCTACTAACTCCTTTCTCTAGAATCTTCATCTAAAAACTCTCTACTCTTCTATATTCTAAATGCAATTAACTCAACTTCTTCCTTTGAATTATTTTTTTTTCTTATTCACTTTAGACCACAAGGTTCCTTTCCATCATCCTCAGCTTGAAACACTCATAATCGCTACTTTCAATCGACAATGAATCCACACTTAACTAAAAAAAATACCATTACCTCTAGTTCAATCTTCACTTGAACACGCAACTGCTGCTGCAAATTTCTCCTTACTGTTTTCATCACTTTGTTGTTGCAAACCTTCCTATTCTTTAAATCAAGGCCATTCTTCTTGCTCATAACTCTGGTCATGTTGAATTTCTTGTAGCAACTATTCCACATGGTTGAGTTGGGGGTAGTTGTACCCCCAACTCAACCATATCCTTCTCAAATTATTCATCACTCATTGCTTTGGCATTTTTCTTCTTGTGCTTGTGACTTTTATCTGAACCCATGTTATGACTAAAAAAAATTATCTTAATCTCGCTCTCCTGTAAATTATCCTTGTCTATTAGTGTGCTACAAAAATCCCTTATTTTCCCTGTAACAAGTTTGATGCTTGTAACTCATACGAACTCATTGTCCTGGGTATATTATCTTCTCTAGGTTCTCTAAAATAGAACCTCTCCTTGAGCACTTCAACTTTTAAAGGTGTCAGTTGTTTCATATTCAACTACTTACTCTCCTTAGTTTTGTTTTCGGGTTATGTCACCATTTTTCATCTAAGATACTTTCCTGCTCCATCTCCTTTCAGATAGCTTACTTGCTATGATAGCTGCTATAAATTCATCCTTGCAAACAAAACTCTCTTAATGAACAAAACATCACATTCAATTTTTTTAATACATATAAAAATATCTCATCTTCCACTACTTATTGAACGAATTCCTCTTTAACCAATGCACTTTTTCTTTCTCAAGAGCATTCTATTCACTCCCCTACAATCACCTCACTTACTAATGTAAGATTCCTTTTCTCTTTAACCTCTTTTCACTATCAAGTTGTCTTCAATCATGTAAGCATATCCAATATCCAATATTTGCTGTTATTAATGTATCACCAAGAAATTTTTTCTACTTCAAGCTAGACACTCTCCACTATGTTTGCACAACACCTTAGAAACAACAAATCTCAATTCAATAGAGATTTACTTTAATCTATTATAAAATATGCCTCCTCTAAGAGATTCTTGTATCTTTCTCAAAGAGATGTAAAGTTAAAATCTTTCTGTGGCTATGAAATTATCCAAAAACATAGTTGAGCTCTGATACCACTTGATGGGGAGAGGTAGGGTTTCCATAGCTACCCATTACCTAGGATACTCCAACCCACAAGAAAAAAATTATGTTGTAGAATCCAATTTTGTAAATTTAGAATTTAATTTAAAATATGCAGTCAAACAACGAATATAATTTTGGCTTCGACATCACAGGTTCCATGAGAGGGTGTCCTCTCAAGACCTCCATCTTTATGTTGAGCCCTAAAATTGTCTTCTCTATTGCAAACCTTCACTTCATTTCATCATTTATTTATCACTTCATAAGCCTAAGAATCAATGAAGAATGATTAAGATTGCTTAAAGGTTACATATAAATGATTAACATGTTTTATTTTCGTGATTTTTGCTGTCTTAATAATTTTGACCAGTTTTAGCCACAGAATACAGGCATTTTGTAGCTAGTCAAGTGTTCCGCAGCTGTTTTTGTGTTTAAGTATGATGCAGGTGTCAATTGGAGAAAAGGCGCACATGGGTAGTTCCCAAATCTTCCCTACATGATTCCTTCCTATCCACGAGGACTGAATTGACAAATGGAGGTGTCTGATCCAATGGTCAAAGCGAGAGTCAAAGAGACTGTCTTCTATAGCAATTAGGATTCCTGATTTTCTTTGTAGCAAATCACGAGTCTCGAAAGAGTCTCAATTCAATTTTGATTAGAAGAATACACTTATACCTATTTTTTCTCAAACATTAGTTATGAATTTTCATATAAATTAAGCTCTGTAAAACTGAGAAAGGACAATTAGTAACTCATTCACAATCATAGTAATACTCTATTTTTGAAGCATTGTTTTAATAAAAAGGAGATTAGCCTTGATGTTGTTCTGATTACAATTTTAAGGAGCTAAAGGATTGTACTGAATTGATAGCAGAGGGCCCCTACTATTTGAGGAGGTTTCATGCATTTTCTATATAAGTTCATTCTAGTTTCTGTTTAGCATTTCTCTGTATTTTCTTTACTGCTTTCATAAATTGAAATTATTGTATCCAACTGAGTAAAGTTTTTTAATGAATGGATAGTGACTCATAGGTGTATTAGTTGCTTACGTTTCATTTCTTGTCTTTCATGGTTTAACAGTTACTTTACTTGACCAAGTAAGGACCATATAAATCTTAAATTGAAATGGTTAGTGACTTATAGATACAGTAATTGTCTAGGAGATCCTCATACACTACACTTAATCTTTTTCTAAAGCTCTTCCAATAAATCTCAATTATATGAATTGGATTTAGTTGTATGGTTTGAGTTATTAATTATCTTAGTATTTCATTTCATGTTATAGGAGATCCTCATACACTACACTAAATATTTTTCAAAAGATCTTCCAATAAATCTCAATTATTGAATTGGATTTAGCTATAAGCTCTGAGTTATTAATTGTTTCAGTATTTCATTTCATGTTATAGGAGATCCTCATTACACTACACTTAATATTTTTCAGAAGCTCTTCCAATAAATCTCAATTAAATTAATTGGATTCAGTTGTAATGTTTGAGTTATTAGTTCTTTTCATTTCTTGAATTCTCAATTGAGTTGCAATATCCATGGATTAGGATTTCTAGTTTTCCCCATTTGTTAACTAGAAAATAAACTTCAAAAACTTGTGAATAAAATTTTGCTTTAATTCATTTGATAAACATTTTCTTTCCTTTATTTTTAAATAGATTAATTTCATCTTCTTCATAGAATGCTAATAATTAAAATATAAAACTTCCGAAAACATCAATAAAACCTTAAAACAACGAAGTAGGAAAAATGAATAATTAGGCACATATAGTGCATTACACTTCATCAGTTTACTAGCCCTAGTCTATAATTTATGTTAACAATTTAGGACACTAAATTGACTAAACATTTTGGCATCGTTACCAGGGAAGTGTAACTAGGTAGCCTTATTTCTTGCATCCCAAAAACAATGACATGCGTAGAGAAAGAGAGTCTAGGGGTAGATTTATAAGAGGCAGAAGCTTAATTCCCACAACACCAATCACTCCACCAAGACCAAGAAGTAGCACACCTCCAACTCAAACCCATATTCCATACTATATTGGTCATAGGCTTCCATAAGTTTCAAGATCAGATATCCAATCAAGAAGATCTCCCACTTCATCTACTGAAGCAATTTTAGAAGAAGAAGAGGATCCAAGGACTCCTGCAGGAGGAATAACCTTTTTCACTTCCACAGGAGAATACATTCCAATAGAAGAATTAGAAATCCCTAGTGAAGAGGAAGAAGAGGAATCTTTCTTCAATATTCCCTTGATAGAAGAACCAGAAGAACAATTACTTCTCCATAATGAACCTTATATTAGTTCGGAGGAATCTATCATGGCAGGAAGAGGAGAATAAGGAGGATAAGGGGAAGGAGACAACTTTAATGGATAAAACTTGTTATTTGGAGGAGGTAGAGGTAGAGAAGGAGATAGAGGAACAGGAAGAGCAAATGAAAAAGGAGGTAGAGGTAGAGGTAGAGGTAGAAGGGGAATTGAAAGCTCTTTTGGATTCCCTATAATATATGAAGAAACAGATGCTACCATGAAAAATATCTCACCCTCTGTTCTTCCAAATTTTCATGGACTAAAAAGTGAAGATCCTGAAACATTTTTATTGGAATTTTAAGTTCTATGCAGAACTTATGACTATCTTCAAGATGCTCAAAAACTTAAACTGTTCCCTTCAACATTGAAAGGAACAACATTAAAACGGTTTATGAGCCTAGTCACTAGGTCTATTGGGACATGGAATGATATGAGGAAAGTATTTCCAGAAAGATATTTGGATTACTCTATACCAGTCAACCATAAGGAAGAAGTGTTCAAAATGATGCAAAAAGAGGATGAAAATCTGGAAGATTTACTTGAAAGATTTAATTAGAACATTGAAAGGGCAAAAATGCAAAATTTAGATCAAGACACCTAGAAAGCTCTTTTGTTGAAAACAATTAGGGATGAATGGATAGATATCCTGAACATGATGGGGAAAGGAGATATATCTCAAATTTCATTACTTGATATAGCAGAACTATGTATTAATCTCTGGAGAGGAAAATCTAAAATCTTGAAAGGACCAAGAGACCCTACTCTTGTAAGGGAAAAAAAATCTGCAACTGGAACAGTAAGTAGGGCAGAAATACGGAATATGCTTGATGAATTCAAAACTAATATTCTAGGGAGTATTAGTGAACAAATAGATACCCTTAAGCTAAAAAACAAGAAGAAAGCTAAAACTGATGCCTGAGTAATCTTTTGTCCCAAATGTAGAAATAAATTGCCTTAAGAGAGTGTCCTCTTGATGAAAAAGTAATAGAAACTTGTGCAATTTGTTCAGAGAAACATGAGACCAAGAATTGTCTTTCAATCCCTGGCCTTAAAGTTGTCTTTCAAGAAGAAAAAACCACAAATTCCACAGAATCTCTTAATTTTGTCTCTAGAAGACCTTGGCAGGGACCTCAAACACAAGGGTTTAATAATCATATGTATAACCAACCCTGACCAAATTGGAATTCTTGGCAGCAACCTTGGCCCCAATTTCAAAATCAATCTCAATCTTGGGCTTAAGGAGCACAAAATCATTATGGTAGGTTCTCTCAGTATTATCAATATCCACCATCTTATCCATCTTATCCATCATATCCAAATCTTCCTCCTTAAAAAAATCCTCAGCAAAATCCACAACCTCAAAATCAGAATCAAAATTCACCACTTCCATTACTATTTCCTCATAAATCAAACCAATTACCTGCCCAGCCAATACCAAACCCCAAAAATAAAAATCCTCAGAATACATATATGATAGAAGGACAACAATTATCAACTTATTTGATTACTCCTTTAGAACTTAAATATGTCCAACTTAGGTTTGGAAGAATACTTGAAAAAAAGAAGCCTTCTGTAATTATACAAGAACAAAATAATTCTGATGAAGATTCTCTACGGGTGAATAAATTTTTTGAAGAAAGCACATCTCTTCAAAATCAAATTATTGAAAAAGAAAAACGAAAAGAACCAGTGATTCCAACTCCTATGTTAGAGCAACCATCAACATCTACCACTACACCTCCATTTCCTGAAAGATTACAAATTGATAAAGGTGTAGAGAAACAAATTATGATGCCTAACTTGATTTCCTAAATGAACTGAGAAATGTTTGTATTCAGATTCCATTATTACAAGCCATCAAGGAGATCCCAATCCTAGAAAAAACAATAAAGGAGTTGAGTATGAAAAAACCATGAAGAAAAATCAAAGAGATAAAAATAATACAACTGGTAGGAAAAATAGCAGATATAATGATGGGAAAGATTGCTTTTCCAAAATATCTAGATCCGAGAAGTCCAGTTGTCAAAACACATATCAATGGAATTGAGATACCAAACACATTAATTGATCTAGGAGCAGCAATAAATATCATGAGTAAGCAAACCAATAAAAACTAAAGCTTCCTAATCTTCTTTATACACCTACATTACTACAGTTAACAGATAGATCTGTAATCAAACCATATGGGGTATTAAAAGATATTTCAGTGTCCTTATATTCTTCGGAGTACCCTGTGGATTTCATGATCCTAACTCCTAAAAATGATCTATGAGGACATCCTATTATACTAGGAAGACCTTGGTTAGCTACAACTGATGCCTTCATTAGCTGTAGATCTAGTGATATGTACATCTCTGATGGTATTTCAACGAAGAAATCACCTTGTATCCTCCAGCAAGAACAATCACAGAAATAGATGATAATCGATCGATTGATGAAGAATATATACAACCTCTCTTCACTATTTCAAAAATCAGTGAAGATGATCAGATTCTAAATGTCATAGAAAATCATGAATCTTCTTCAGAATACCAACATGAAGAATTTCAAGAAGAAGAAAACATTGAATTTTTGTCATCAAGAAAAATGTCTCTTTACTCCATTGAAGAATTTGGCAGTTCTACAATTGAAATATTCCCAGGAAAAATCTTAAACATAAATAAAAACTTAAAAAAATATCAACAAGAGAAGCTAGTCAAAATATTACAAAGACATTCATTTGCATATGCATGGGAATACACTGATATGAAAGGGATTAACCCTAAGACTTGCACTCATCATATCTACATAGAGGAAAATTGTAAACCAATCAGACAGCCTCAGAGAAGGATGAATCCAAACCGTAGGGAGATTGTTAAAGAAGAGTTACAAAAATTGTTAAATGTCAACTTATTTATCCCATTTCAGACAGTTAGTGGGTTTCTCCTTTGGTGATTGTACCCAAGAAAAATGGTAAATGGAGGGTATGCATTGACTACCAAGAATTAAAGAAAGTTACTCTTAAAGATCATTTTCCTTTACCTTTTGTAGATCAAGTATTAGATACATTAGCAAGAAAAAAGTACTTTTCATTCTTGGATGGTTTCAGTGGTTATAATCAAATTCAGGTTGCACTTGAAGATCAAGCCAAAACCACATTTACCTATCCTTGGGGAGCTTATGCCTACCGAGTATTACCTTTTGGATTGTGCAATGCACCTGCAACATTCCAAAGGGAAGTATTGGGAATATTTTCAAATCTAATACATGATTGTGTAGAAATATAGATGGATGATTTCACAGTCTATGGTAATACATTTGAAGAAGCCTCAGAAAACTTGGAAAAGGTTCTAAAAAGGTGTAAAGAAGCAAAGCTTTCATTGAGTCATGAAAAATGTTTCATGATGTTTACTGAAGAGATTGTCCTAGGACATCATATCTCAGGAGATGGGATTAGAGTTGATGAGTCAAAAGATGAAGTCATCTCTAGACTATTAGTTCCAAGTTGTCAAAAATATGTTAGGAGTTTTCTAGGATTTACAGGATACTATAGAAGATTTATAGAAAACTTCACCAAGATAGCATATCCACTTTTGAAACTACTTACTAAGGACTATGAATTCAAATGGAATGCTGACTGCCAGTTAGCATTTGAAACCCTGAAAACAAAAATATCGAAAGCACCTATTTTAAGGGGACCTAACTGGAAATTACCTTTTCATATCTCAACAGATGCCTCAGATACAACCCTAGGAGTTGTGTTGGGACAAAAAGACTTGATCCCTTATGTCATCTACTATACAAGTAAAAATTTGAATCCTTCATATTTGAATTATACTGTAACTGAAAAATAATTCTTAGCTGTTGTTCATGCTATAAATAAATTCAAACATTATATGACAGGCTATGAAACCTTTGTTCACATATATCACTCTGTAATTAGGTATTTAATGAATAAATCAATCACTAATGGTAGAGTCATAAGATGGTTATTGCTTTTACAAGAATTTAATATCACCATTCTAGATACGCCTGAAAAACAAAATACAGTGGTTGATTTCCTATCTAGAGTCAAAAAAATTAAAGACAATACTCAAGTTGAAGATAAATTCCCTGATGAATATCTCTTTGCAATAACTACTCAAACTTCTTGGTTTGCATACATTTCCAATTATTTGGTTTCAGGAAAATTTCCTTCAGTTATGAATGCAAGAGACAAAAGAAAAATCATTTATGAAAGTGAAAAATTTTCATGGATTGCTAATGAATTATACAGGACAGGTCCAAATGTTATTATCAGAAGGTGTGTTCAGGAAGATGAGATGCCTGAGATTCTTAAGGCATGTCATGATGAACCTTGTGGTGGACATTTTGCTGACAAGAGGAAAACTTATAAAATCCTTCATCTAGGATATTATTGGCCATCCATCTTCAAGGATGCTAAAGAATATGTCAAAAGGTGTGACAGTTGCCAAAGGGTAGGCAAACCTTCTCCTTCAAGTTAAATGCCATTGCAACATCAGGTACATATTGAACCTTTTGAGAAATGGGCTTTGGATTTTGTAGGACCTATTAATCCTACATCAAAACAAAAGAAACATATCCTAGTTTTCACTGATTATGTCACTAAATGGGTAGAAGCCAACGCATTACCTTCTGATAATGAAGTATCTGTAGTTAATTTCCTTTTTGGGGATATTTTTACTCATTTTGGTGTCCCAAGAGAAATTGTCACAGATCAAGGAGCTCAATTCACATCAAATTTGGTAGAGAAAATGGTAGAAAAGTACAAACTCAGGCACAGGAAATCTACTACCTACCATCCACAAGAAAATGGTGAAGTGGAATCTACCAATAAGGTGATTGAAGGGATTCTTACAAATACTATTCATTTACATAGAAGATATTGGGCAGAAAGGCTTCCTGAAGCCTTATGGGGCTACATAACTACATGGAGAAACACAACAGGGCACACTCCTTATGAACTTGTTTATGGAAAAGAAGTCCTATTTCCCATAGAGTTTTAGATCCAAACTTTCAAGATGGTAGTCCAAGTAGGACTTGATTTGACTAAAGCATAGAAGCACAGGCTGGAGCAAATTAATGAATTGGATAAGATCAGACAAGATGCAGTCCAAAGAGCAAGCATAGTCCAACAAGAAAGGGCTAGATGGCATGATAAATATATCAAAGAAAAGAAATTTAAGGAAAGTGACTAGGCACCCTTGTTTGACTCAAAATTCAAGTATTTTCAAGTTAAATTTCAAACCCATTGGCTTGGGCCATATGAAATTGAGAAAATCTTTGAAAATGGAGCAATAAAGATCAAAACAGTAGATGAAGGAAAGGTATCATTTCTTGTAAATGGACATAGGTTGAAATTGTATCATAAACCACTTTCAAGAGAAGAATTTGTTAGAAAATTCCAAGAGAACATTGATATGAAGTTAGTGAAGAAGAATCCTTCTTCTTCACTAACTTAGTTTCTATTTTTCTTCAACAACTTAAAAATAAAAAATAAAATTAAAAAATTAAAAAAAATTAAAAAAATAAAATAAAATAAAATAAAGGTATAAATATGAAAACCAATCAGTGATTGGCATATTTATGCAAAAAGTACAGGGTTAAAATCAGAATTTTTCTGACACTCTACACTTTCAATTTTTTTCTTTTTCTGCAACCAAGTATTCATAAAATCAAGTTGCAGCTTCATTTTTCACTCCATACTTCACTTCATTCATATTTCATTCCATTCCATACTTACATTTCATTTCATTTCATACTTCCATTACATTCCATTCCAAATTTATGTTCCATCTCATTCCACATTCACGTTCCATCTCATTCCATTCCATATCCATATTTCATAATCTTATGACAGACACATTCTGCAGTTGTCTGTTCTGTAGCCAATTTTTTTCTGCAGCCAATTCGACTCCGCAACTTACTTCAATAAAACAAAGGATCATAATCAAAGGAGACTATGGAGCTTAGAGGATCAACATTCCACAAATGAAGGACACACATAACAAGCAACAAAATAAAAAATGTATGAGGTAAATTGCACAAAGTTATTTTGATAGCAAAAATATAAAAACATGAAAAAGATACAATATGCTTAATCATGTGTCTCCTAAGTAAATATATCTTTCAAATTGTTCTTATTTCATAATAAAACACCTCGACCATATCCCTCACCCTACGCTCCATAACGATTCATCATTAATTAAATCAACAACGGTCAGAATCTTAGATGTGACCTATTAGGCCACGTCTTTAAAAGATCGTGTCATTTAGTTATGATCCCGAAGATTTTCATAAATCTCTTCACATCCATTTCATTCTATATCAAACCCTCAACATTTTTCATCATTTTCGCATTGCTTTGTTTGTTCACCACCTCATTCACTCACTACCATTATATTCTGCAGTCAGTTCATCTGCAGAAATAGAGAAGTCATTTTAAGGGTGAAACATCCTTCAGAAACTACTCTTTCTTCAGACACGGGATCAGAAGCAGAGCATCAGACCCTACAGCTCAGATAAGGAGGTAATCTAAACAGAAAATAAATGGGGTTAATTGTGAGAACAGAACCAACTGGAGTCAAATACTTAGAAGGATACCCACAAGTTAAAGGGCTATTACAGCAAGTTGGGTGGTTGAGTTTTGTAGAAAAATTCAATGGGTTCCATAAAGAAATTACAAAATCATTTGCTAGATCATTTGATGAATCAGAAGTAGAAATTGGAGACATTAATTTTACCATAACAGAGTCATTTGTAGTTGAAGCCACAGAATTGCCAAGAGAAGGAGAACGTTGGTTCAAGAATAAGGAGTTTCATAATGAGTCTTGGAAACAAATGCTGAAGAACCCAGCTATGGACATTACAGTATTTAGAAAAGGAATTCTGAGCATAGCTTTAAAAAGTAAATGGAGAAACATGTTATTAATTTTGCAAAAAATTATAACATGTGAAGGTAGATTTGGTACAATGTATGTTTATCATATCAAGCTATTAATGAATTTATTAAGTGATGGAGAAATAAATCTACCTTTATTCTTGCTTAATAGCCTAAAAAGAATGGCTTCCAATGTTCAGAAAAGAGTCCAATTTCTAGAAACTACTCTACACCACCATGGTTTAGTTAAAATTCGGATTGAATTCCATTTGAAGAAAATAGGAGATAACTGGGAAGAGTTTCTGCTAAGAAATAATTTTCAAGAATTAGAAGAGACATCATCTAAAGAAGAGACTATTAGGAGAAGCAAGAGAAGAAAAAGTGATAAGGATATTGAAAATAAACATGATACATCATCACAAGAAGAAAGTGAAGAATTAATTTCTGAAAAGTTGGCAAAAATTAGGAAACAGGTTAGGGTCAAGAGAGAAGAGAAGGTATCAATTAAATATACTGATGAAGGAAATGAAAATCGACCAAAGTTAAGGATAAGTTCTAGACTTAAAGGAATAATGAAAAATACATTGGTCAAGAACACATGAATTATACATATTGAAGATGAAGAAGCTCCAGTTCAAACACCAATTGACAGATCTCCTTTACATCAGTTTGAAGAATATCCTCATATAAAAAATCTTGATATAGACCCAGTTCAATAGCAAATCTATGATTATGTGGAATCTATGGAAAGGAAGGACTCAGAAAATCAAGAAATATCCCTCAGTCCACAAGAACCTCTAATAGAAACTCTAAAGAGAGATAACTATGAATTGGAGATACTGAACGAACATATAAAAAATGAGAATGAAATCTTGAGAGAACAAATTAAATTGAAGAATGCTATGAATGATAATCTCACTCTGCAATTGGGTACACTACATAAAGAAAACAAGAAACTAAAGAAGAGAAATAAGAAACAGAACAGGGCCCTCATAAATCTTAAGTTCAAATTATTCATGAGAAAGCTCAGAGTGACACTGACCACCAAAAGAAGCAGAAAGATAAGGCTAGATGTTCTAGCAGAGGTTTCAGAGCACATGGAATAAAGTTTTGATGGAATTTCATGAGGACATGCAAGAGTTTTGCAGTGGGGGTATGTTCAGCCCTAAAATTGTCTTCTCTGTTGCAAACCTTCACTTCATTTCATCATTTCTTTATCACTTCATAAGCCTAAGAATCAATGAATAATGATTAATATTGCTTAAAGGTTACATACAAATTAATAACATGTTGTATTTTCGTGATTTTCGCTGTATTAATAATTTTGAACAGTTTTAACCAAAGAATACAGGCATTCTGTAGCTAGTCAAGCGTTCCGTAACTATTTTTGTGCTTAAGTATGATGCAGGTGTCAATTGGAGAAAAGGCAGACATGGGTAGTTCCCAAATCTTCCCTACATGATTCCTTCCTATCCACGAGGAATGAATCAACAACAAGAGGTGTCTTATCCAATGGTCAAAGCAACTGTCAAAAAGATTGTCTTCTACAAGAATTAGGACTCTTGATTTGCTTTCCAGAAAATCACGAGTCTCAAAAGAGTCTCAATTCAATTTTTATTAGAAGAATACACCTGTACCTATTTTTTCTCAAACATTAGCTATGAATTTTCATATAAATTAAGCTCTGTAGAACCGAGAAAGGATGGTTAATAACTCATTCAGAATCATAGTAATACTTTGTTTTTCAAGCACTATTTTAATAAAAATGAGATTAGTCTTGATGTTGTTCTGATTATAATTTTAAGGAGCTAAAGGATTGTATCGAATTGATAGCAGAGGGCCCCTGCTATTCGAGGAGGTTTCATGCATTTTCTAGATAAGTTCATTCTAGTTTCTGTTTATCATTTCTCTATATTTTCTTTACTGCTTTTATAAATTGCAATTATTGTATCCAACTGAGTAAACTCTATTAGTGAATGGATAGTGACTCATAGGTGCAGTAATTGCTTAGGTTTCATTTCTTATCCTTCATGGTTAAACAGTTACTGTGCTTGACCAAGTAAAGACCATCTAAATCTTAAATTGAAACAGTTAGTGACTTATAGATACAGTAATTGTCTAGGAGATCCTCATACACTACACTTAATCCTTTTCTAAAGCTCTTCCAATAAATCTCAATTATATGAATTGGATTCAGTTGTAAGGTTTTAGTTATTAATTGTCTTAGTATTTCATTTCATGTTATAGGAGATCCTCATACACTACACTTAATCATTTTCAAAAGCTCTTCCAATAAATCTCAATTATATGAATTGGATTTAGTTGTAAGGTCTGAGTTATTAATTGTTTCAGTATTTCATTTCATGTTATAGGGGATCCTCATTACACTACACTTAATCCTTTTCACAAGCTCTTCCAATAAATCTCAATTAAGTGAATTTGATTCATTTGTAATGTTTGAGTCATTAGTTTTTTTCATTTCATGAATTCTCAATTGAGTTGCAATATCCATGGATTAGGATTTCTAGTTTTCACCATTTCTTAATTAGAAAATAAACTTCAAAAACTTGTGAATAAAACTCCTCTTTAATTCATTTGATAAAAAATTTCTTTCCTTCCTTTTTAAATAGATTAATCTCATCTTCTTCATAGAATTCTAAGAATAAAAATATAAAAACTTCCAAAAACATCAATAAAACCTTAAAACAACAAAGTAGGAAAAAGGGATACTTAGGCACATATAGTGCATTACACTTCATTAGTTTAATAGCCCTGGTAGATAATTTATGTTAACAATTTAGGACACTAAATTGACTGAACAAATACCCATTACCCATGATACTCCAACCCACAATAAAACATTTATGTTGTAGAATCCAATTTTGTGAATTTAGAATTTAATTTAAATTATGCAATCAAACAAAGAATATAAATTTGGCTTCGGCATCACAAGTTCCATGACAGGGTCTTCTCTTAAGACTTCCATATTTATTTTCACATCATTCAACTCACATGGGATTCAAATGAACACATGACACAATCTGAATGCAAAAATAGGGTTCCAAAATCTCATACACAGCCCTAAGAAACTACTGGTTGTAGGCATTGTGAAATAATTTCACAATGCTGTAAAATCATGTCCGCACTGTGAAATATTTTCATAGCACCTCAAAAGTTGTATTTTCATATTCCATGGAAGTTGAAATGCCTTGAACTTGCTTTAATATAATTCCCAATAACATATTCATGTCTTAGTATGCCTCTTAAAATTCCGCATGGCTTCACACACCTTTCTTTATGGGAATTTTCATACTAACTCAAATTTACCAGGGAGAAACAAATCCAAATGTTTTTGGCGGCAACACGGAAGGGTACTACGATTTTCTATGTACACTGGTAGCTACATTGAATCAACCATGCAATACATAATCTACAAACTAGTTTTCTCTATTATCAAGTGCACCATTACTAACCGTAGAGGAATACATAGGCAACAAACACATCATATTCCAGTCAACGGGGGTTGAAAACATCCGAACAATGGTTCTTTGTTATTATTTAACGCTCAATCACCACACATTTTCTTACTAGAACACGACAATAACTCCTTCACATGTTTTTTGAACCATTCCAAAAAATCACAACACTTTATGGTTTCAATATGCAGATTCTTAATATAACTCTATGGGATAGGAACACACTTTCGAGGATAAAAAATACACAGAGATAAAACAAAAATGGAACACAATCCATAAGCAAACAACGATGACAACAATGCTTCCCCACACAAATATTTACCCATACGCACATGTAAATATATATTCAACTCCATACTACACTTGAACAAGGAATCAATCTTGTCCCTAACCCGTATAGCTACCACATTTCACAACATACTCAAATTATTAATAAGTGCTAACACGTAACCTCATTTATAATAGATAAATAGAGGAAAATACAAACACAGAGGCGTATAAACACATTTTATCATTAATAATATTCCATTTAAATTAAACTAACCATGTCTACAATGTGGGCATGTGCATCTGAGACCTATGATCCTCTCCCTCTCCTCCTACCACTTGAGCTTGTCCTCTCAACCTCTATTGCACTTCTAGCTACTCTCTTCTCAAGTGCTCACTTCTTATTAACAAAGCTAACATGGGTAACCGAGAGTCACAAGATGAATAATTTTACCCTATAACAAAATAGGGAAACTAAAATTACATTTTCATTAGGAAATAGTTCCTCTAAATAGCAAATCTTATTTCCAAATGAAATAACTACAAAACATTTAAAATCTCTCCTAGCTTCATCATGTGACCATCCCATCACATTGGTAGGTATCAATCTAGTCTTCATCAAACTTTGTTCCCAACCTATGCACCTCCATCATTATCCCTCCCTCCTTCATATGACACACTCTCCTTAGTCACTATAAAGAACTAAGATCCAATAACTAATACTCACTGAGATTTATGGTATAATTTTTTTTTCACTAGTATTAAAGTATTAAAATAAAATTGTAGAGGCCATAAAATCATACTAGCATTATTTTCAAGTCACAATCTCTTTAAAAGAAGCTAATTTATAGTATTAAATGAAGACTTAAAGCGGAAGAAGAATCAATTATTTTGTACAATAATAAAGTGTATGTTCCCAATTTTTAGAAGCTAATAAAATTAGTTTTGAAAGAGATGTATAATGTGTCTTACGTTGCACATGTAGGGTACCAGAAATCTATTACAGTTATTAGGGACTAAGTTTTTTTTTGTCTTGGAATGAAAATAGATGTGGTTGATTACATAGTTGAGTGCAAGACATGTCAAAAAGTAAAGGTTGATCATACATATCTAGTTATATTAACTTATTGATTTTGTATTCCTAAGTAAAAATGATATATTGTTATGGAAAAGCTTAGGGGCTAATATTCAGACGTGGGCTATTTTTCTATGGCTTTTCAAAAAAAATATTCACCAATTTCTATTTTTTCTAAAATGAATTTCCAAAAATTCCTTAGTATGAAATTAGTTTACTTTAAAAATCACCAAAATTTTATAGATACTATATAAAATGACTATCAAATTCAACATTTGTACAAAAATATTTCAAGAGATTTTACAATTTTCATATTAGATAATAGTAATATTTTCCAAGGTTTATAAATTTAAGAAGAGCCTCCATCCTTAAAATTTATCTTGATTCTTACTATAAAATTGATGACCAAATTTCCCAATATGGTAAGAAGAATTATTCCATCATTGTAGTCATGGATATGATTACAAAATCTACACATTTTATTTCAATGAAGTTGGATTATATGATATCCAACATTGCTGAATTGACCCATAAGCACATTAAAGGTTTATTAAACCTACTATACTACTGAAGATAATGCATATGAGCATGAAAATGTCATTCAACCAAGTCAAAATGTTTTATTAATAATTATAATTACTATTTTATTTTATTTTCACTTCTATTTTTATTTTTATGTAATTTGACCAAGTGAAAATGTTTAACAAGATATAACATTTTAAAATATCTTCCATCTTAGGTTGAAGAGTGTCTCTCTATGCAAGAATTTTCATTACATATTATTATATAATACACTTGGGAGTTATATTAACAAGGGACACATGCAACATAGTCCTTGCCACACAATGTTGGAAAATATATTACTTAATTATTAGGTTGAACCAAGTGATTACAAAAACATTTAATTTAATTTATGTATGAATTTTTATGAATTCAATATTTATGACCTTATCTTAATTATTTTGTATAGTATATTTACAAATAACTAAATGAACTTTAACCATGAGTGCTATAAGAATAGTTGGTAATATTATTATGATAGCCTAGTGAAGCATGCAATCCAAGTCTTTGTACCTAGTTCCAAGACAAGTATTATGAAAAAATAATTTTTTTATGCAAAATTGATTACTTTGTTGTGTTATTCAAAGTTTAGTTGTTTCATATTTGTTTCTTACATTTCACTAATATTTATTTTAAATTAAAAACTAAAAAAAAAAAATTATATTTCTTCTGAATTAAGAACTTCATTATCAACTATACTGCATAGGCTTCCATGATATGTATTTTCTATTACATTACATGTACATAATTTTGAATTATAAAAGAGTTTGTATTTCTAGACTGATTAAAATAGGTAGATGATTTATAAATAATTATTTTCCTTTTCAATAAATTATTACCTACATTTTGTAGATTGTTGAAAGTATATGGGATTAATAAAATCAAGATGACAGTGAAGGTGCATAACAGTTACACAGTTGGATACCACTAAGCTTAAATTAGTATATCACATCAATAACAACTTATACATAATTTTTCATAAAAGCTTTGTAGAGCCTATATGCTACTATAAGAAATCAAAAATTCATTTTATAGACCAATATTTGAAAATAATATTTGTTTTATCACATTAAAAACATAAATACGTCTCATTTATAAAATGAAACCTTAGATATAGTAATGGTCAAAGTTAAATTATTAAGGATGAAAAGGATCAGTTGATAACTAAATAAAACACCTTCTACTAATGGTCAGTTTATTCTACTTATTCGAGACTAGATTAGATATAACCAATAATGTACACTGGCACTCAAATCATAGGCTTAAGGAGGTAAACATTGGAGAAATGGGGATGCATTTCTTGACATACAAGGATTGATACAATAGTAGAACAAGAGATATATCAACCAAACAAACTGAGATATCCGAACCACACAAACTTAGCCATTCTCACGACACTTTTGATGACAGGTTCAAACTTCATAACTTCTCGCTATGTCAGTAATTTTCTCAATTGTGTAAGTATTATTTCCCTTGCACAATTTCATAATTCCTTGTAAAAATATTCAAACATGTGAACTAATTGACAATTTTGGGCCAAATAGATATAATTAGGTACAATTTAAACTAATTTTCTTGACAATTTTAGAAAATTTGTATCATTACATTAGGCTTAACTCTCTCCAGTTTCATTTAGGTAAATTAAGAATGGAATTTAAACTACTCAAGTATTTTCTGAATATTTTCTTCAAAAAGCCTATATTTTACACAAACATATGTCTAGACTTGATTAAGAGAAATTATTTCTTTAAAAATATAGTTAGCATAGGTTTGAGTGACACTATTCCAAAAAATATAATAATTATTGTTATAGCTTCTACAATTTTGAGCGGAAAATCTTTGTAGACAAGTATAAAAAATATGTATATATACAAAACTAACATTTTCTACATTAAATGTCCACAATACTTCCATATTATGTTTATATTCAAAGTGTTGTTTAACAGAAAAATAGGGGTTAGCAATTTGATTGTTTGTTTATACATAAATTTTGGAATTAAATTTTCTTTTAAAAAAGAACTAAGTTTAGGAGAAATAGACTAGGCAGTCATTAACTTGGTAATTTCCCCCCTGTGAATACTACTGGGCTTACCCAATTTAAAATTAAAAATAAAAATAAAAAGTTGAGAAACCATATACCAACACATGTATCGAGAGAGTTGTCAATATTATCAGAAAACATCAAATCTAATTTTCTCATGTTTCGTATAATAAGACATATCTATTATACTAGGATTAATTTAACTCTGTGTGCCAGTGTTTCACATATTTTCATCACCTACGCTTTTAAAAGGTGAGAAACAAGCGTCTGGTTAAATCCTATATAAAAAAGGAACATTAGATTTAGAATTAAAACCATGGATTCAATATTCTTTTCTAGTTTATTTTGGAAAATATATTTCCAACCACCTACTAGGTGTTGAAACTATCCATCCAATTGTCCTAGTTCAGTTTCACTCACTCCAGTTTTAGTTCAATATCACTGAAGTCATTTAATGTTGATGTCTCCAATGTAATCTTATTTAAATCGTTCTTAGTATTGAGAAGAGAAGTCCTTTGCTCCACTCCTTTTCAGTTTTCAATTCTTGTCATGATATCAGAGCTAGTTTGCATAAGACTCCCTGTGAGAGTAGCAATGTGAGCCAAGTTGGAGCAGTAGATAGAAGAGGAGAAACTACATAAGACTCTTTGAGAGAGTAGCAGAATTCTGATGACACCTCTTGCAAAGAAGAAACACGATAACAAAGAAGAAGCCAGTTAAAACTAAGCCTGTGTAAGACTACTTGAGAAAAACCAAGATAGAAGATCAAAGCTACGTTGTATAAGAATCCAAAGAAAAGACGTGAGTGTGTGCGAAGTATTGAGATACTATTGAGTTGTAGAGATCCCAAAAACAAATATCGAAGAAGCCAGTGAAAGAAGTGCGAAGAAGAAGAAGAGGAACAAATAATTGAGTGAATTTTTTTTTTAAATTTGAAAAAAACTTGATCAACATGTTTATTGGAGGAACAGAGGTGTCGGTCAGAAGATCAACGTGAAACCTGTAAGGCAGGGTATATCTAATTGGCATGAAACTTGTAAGGAAGGGTAGATCCAATCAGCGCGAAACCTGTAAGGTAGGGTAGAGTCGATCAATGCGGATCTGAGGGATATAGTCATGCCAATCTATTGAAAAATTAGATCCCAACATGATCAACATGGAAGAGGTGTTACAGAGGTGCACCGATGAAGGAGGAAGAGATCTAAAGGATCTGCTGCCAGTGTGAGATCGTTGCAAAAGAGAGATCTGCGAATGAAATCCCTCTTGGTAGTCTCTTTCAGAGTAGAGATAGACAGTATTTGCGGGCATTGCTTAAATTGGTTCTAGGCATTGTGATTTTTTTTGTGAAAGTGTTGTGAAAGTGTTGCCTCTGTAAAGATTTTTTTTTTCAAGCAATCTATTTTTTGAGCATTTGTAGACTCGTCTGTTTGTGAAATCCAAGAAGCATCGTCATTTTTTATTTAATTTAGTTTCAATGTCTACAATTTGTGTTACTTGTTGAGTGGAAGTGAATCAACACTCAACAATGGGAAAAGCCAAGAGGCTAAAGAGACAACAAAAGATCTAGAAGTGAAGACGAAAAAAGATGCCTTTGCATTAAAAAGCATAAAGGAATCTGTGGATGACAACATTCTTCCATTGATTTCATATGCCAAGAGAGACAAGGAGGCCTGGGATACCCTTGAGATGTGTTTTAGTGCAAGGGGGAGCATTTAAGCTGGAGATGAAGGTGGAACAATAGCAAAAAATCTACAACGAGATGAAAAGACTCAGCCACAAGTGGATGATGTTTGTGGAGAAATTGCAGAAGAGGACGAAGATTCTTCTAAACCCCATTGTGCACAACCACAAGTGGATCAAATTTTTTTGAATCTAGAAACAGAACTTGTTGATGACAACTTGGTGATACCAGCAACAAAGCTTGCTGATGATAATTTGATGAATCCAACAATGAAGCTTGCTGAAGAAGATTTAACGAATCCAACAACAGAGCTTGCTAACAAAAATCTGGCGAATCCAGCAACACAACATGCTGATGACGACTTGGTGTTACCAGCAACAGATATTGTTGATGATGATTTGATGAATCCAGTAATGGAGATTGCTTATGAGGATTTGGTGAATCCAACAACACAACTTGATGATGAAAACTTGGTGATACCAACAACAGAGCTTGTTGATGATTATTTGGTGATTCCAACAACAGAGCTTGCTGATGAAGAATTGGTGAATCCATCAATTGGGCTTGCTGATGAGAGTAAAAATACTATGGTAAATCCAGTAATTAATATTGCCGATGTAAATTTTGATAAATAATTTTTGGCTCATGATGATTCGTTGCAGATGATGCAACAAAAACATCATATCGACATGTTGCTATTCAATGATAAAATCCCACTTGAGTCAGTGGAAGACAACCTGTTTGTGGAAACATAGGTTATTGAGGAAGAGACAAAGAGAGAGACAAAGATAAAGACAACGAAAAAAATAGAGATAGAGGAAGATAAGGAAGCGGAACAGGATAAAGCTTCCATTATAGAGCAGAAGGAACAAAACCAATGTGGTTTTGAAGATGTTTTTAAACTTACCATTGATTTCCAATGTGCAAGTAAACAAAATGATTATGAAGAGGACTTGAAGTTCCTTGAAACATGGCTTGCAACACCATGTCTAGTTGAGGTCTACATAGAAGCTATAGATATGAATGTTGAAGACAACATGCATGATGAACACATCAATGAAATTTTCAAGCATTGGATTTTTGAAGAGATAAAATATTATTCTCATGTTATGTTGTAGCAAATTGATGATGAAAAGCGCACTACAGAAGAAAATATGCGGCAACAACCCCCATACAAGTCATTTCTTGGAGAATTCGAAGACATGCTGAGACGACTTGGAACAATAGAATACCTGACCCAAGAAATGGAGAAACAAAGTTCTCAAGGATACAACAAAGAGAAAAAGTTGAAACAATTTAGAGGCTATAGAATCTAGAAGAAGAGAAGAAGAAAATTAGATCTAGTTGAAGTCAATTTTTTAAATTGTAAGCCTTGTTGAGACATAGAACAAAAGTTATATTAATTAGTTTTTTATGTAGTTGTAATTAAGGGGGAGTGTTGGATATTCTCATTCCAACAACCTGCTAGGTGTCAAAATCGTCCACCCAAGTGTCCCAGTTCAATTTCACTTAGCCCAGTTTTAGTTCAGTCTCACTAAAGTCAGTTAATGTTGATGTCTCCAATGTAATATTATTTAACTATTTTTTAATATTGAGAAGAGAAATCCTCTGCTCCATTTCTTTTCAGTTTTCAATTCTTCTCAATTATGCCGAACATGCAAACCTAGGCAAGGTGAGTAATAAGTATGAGGATGGATTTTATCTTATTTAGAATATTTTATCTATAAATTCACTAATTACAATTTATTTAATAGTTAAAATTTCAAATTTAATATAAAATTTCATATTTTGTAAGTGAATATTTGTTACTTGCATTTGTTAAAGTGAAAATGTTTTGATTTATTGATAATTGGTGTTAGATGTGTATGTTGAGATGGTCATTTGTAATTTATTTTATTTTATTGAATATTTTAAAAGTTTGATAAATAAAATATGATAAATAGAATTGAAATTGTTTAACTTCATTCATATTTTCAAAATATTTTAAAATTAGAAAAACTAAAATAATTCATCTTAACAAAAATGAAATGCTTAAATTTTTTTACTTACATGTTTGCATTGATTTAGATTGCATAAGCATATGAAGTTATAAAATCAGATTCAATAATGTACAATCTCAAATAACTGAAGATGAATACAAACTTCACCTCTTGTATAGTTTCTACAATGAATTTATATGATATAGAAATAGAGCCAAAAGACAGTGTGAGCATTGATAAAGATTTTTGTAGCTATGTAGTTCTTGTTGTGAAGAATTCTATACAAAGCATCTCACTTACCGAGATATGATCATTTCTTTTTCTAAAATTATATTATATTTAGGATCAATAATGTGCATGTCTTGAAAATCGTAATTTTCACTATTTTAATTCGAAGTATAGCGTACATTCCACAGTCTCACATATTTTATAAATTTATTACAATTTTTTAGCTATAGAGAAACTACAAGTTTTAGCTATAGAGAAACTAAAATGATGACATATAAAGTTGTTGTTGCTGCAGAAAACATGACTCAAAACGGTCATTCATAGCGACCTATGGATGGATTTGGTTACTAGAATGGTGTACGGTTTCATGGTGGTTTGGGTTCAGATCTATATGGGACTCTTTGATGATTCTGTTTCTCTTTTTAATGGATTTCCACAATGTTCAATTCAAGTGTCACCAACTAATATTTCGGTTGTTCCGTTTGGGCAGTCTACAATTAGAAAAAAATCAACACTTGGTTAGTTCAAGGAAAAAAAAGGAATAACCTACAAATTATGTTAACTTTTTTAAAAATGATGAAGATAATGAAAGTGCAATTAAATTTGGGTCTCACTTACTTGCAGATGACGTTGGTTAGGCATGGGCAATTTCAATGATAAGCTTGACAATATCTCTTTGCTTCCACACTTTGGGATACTCGAATGTCAAGAATTATCGAGGTCGTATTGAAAATGAAAATGATAAACAAAATAAACAAAATATTAGATGTTATGGAAAACTTTTATCATTGGACGATGGTTTCGCAGAATTGGGTGGAAATAAGGATTAGAGTAATAATAGTGATGGAAGTTGTACAAACCTCCTGGTAGCATAGAATACAAGTGAAAGAAAGATACTTTTACAATGCTTCAATGCACTTGTCCTGAAGGTGGAAATAAGACCGTAAAAATAGGAGCCAATATAACAATAACAAATTGGATATATATAAACATTAGAAAATATATTGGTTGAAGCTCAACTAATAGGTAGTCAAAAACAAATCGATTATTAGAGTGGTGCATTGAGAAGGATAAATAAGAAAAAAAGAAATGTAATCCATTCATAGAAAAGTGAAATAAATTAGTTGAAAAAATTGTTATAAATTTTTTAATTATTTTATATTTAAATTTATAATCAGATTACTTATATAAATTTTCTTTTTTAAATCAATATAATTATATTTTTTCTCATATTTGATAAAAATATATATAATTAGCAAGTTGGTTCATTATTTAAATTTTTTTATTTTATTATTAATATTAATATTTTTATATTTTTCATATAATAGATAAAATTGTTATTTTAAAAATGGAGATCGTGATATTTTGATAGTATTCGTACAAAATAAAAATATCAAAGATCACTTAAATAATTGTAAATCTAAAATCTCTTATATTTTACAAAATATATTGGAGAGATTTATACATATTTTTTGATATAAGAGAGATGTTTTATAATGTTAAAAGGGAAATTGTTTTTTCTTATCATTCTCTCTCTCCTCTTTATCTCTCTATGTATTTATTATTACCTCTCTCTTTCCCCCTCCATCTCCATCTCTCTTTCCCTATCTCTCTACACTCTCACACATCCTCTGTCTCGTCCTTTCTCTCCCATTTATCTCTCTCTCTCTCTTCACCTTCCAACTTTGTTATTATATGCCTCTCTCTCTCTATCATTCTCTCCCCCTTCTTTCCATCTCTCCTTCTTTGTCTCTTAATATTACCCCCAAATATACACACACGCTCTCTCCATGTCTCCCTTGTCACTCCCTCTCTCTCTCTATACTTCTCACTGTCTATTTATTTCCTCTTCCCTCTCACTCTCCTCCTCTCTCTCAACTCCTCTCTCTTGTCATTCCTCTCTATCTCTCTCTCTCCTATCTCCCTATCTCTTCCCTGATCACTCTCTCTCTCTCTCTCCTAGAATCATCTCTCTTCCCCAGTGACTCTCCTCCTATATCTCAATTCCTCTCTCTCCATTTCTCTCATGCTTCCCTCTATCCCCACCTCTCTCTCTCTCTCTTCCCTCCAATCCTACCTCTTCTCCCATCACTCTATATCTCTCTCCAATTATGTTACTATATCCATCCCTTTCTCCTTCTCTCTCCTTCTCTCCCCCCTTGTCTCCATCTCTCCTTCCATGTATCTTTATCTCACCCACAAACATACACACTCTCTCTCCATCTCTCTCTTTCCACTCCCTCCCTCTCCACTTCTCACTCTTTATGTCTTTCTTATTCCATCCTTCTCTCCCCCTCCAATTCCATTTCTCTATCCCTCCCTCCTCCTCCTCTCATCCTTCCTCTCTCTCCCTTTCTCTCCTACCTCTCTCTCTCTTCCCCCTTTTTTGTCTCTCTATCTCTATCTCTACCCTCTAATTCTCTCCCCTTCTCCCTCCCTCCCTCTCTCTTCATTACTCCTCTCCCCTCTCGTTAAGTTTATATCCATCTCTCCCTTGTCACTCCCCATATTTATCCACCTCTATCATTTATGTTAGTTATTCTCTTCCATATATATCTAGAGTTAATATATATATAACAAATTTAATATTGTATTATTCCAAAGTTATTAAATTTAATAGTATTAAAATGAATATTAGACTTAATAATAATAATATTAATAATATTAAGACTATTAGGTAATTTTTTTTTTTAGGATGGAATTAATAATAAATTAGTCCATGGTACCATGATGCGGGTGACAGAATTGACGCGCTTGAAAATCACATCCCAGACTCCCCGAGAAACGAAGATCTCCTGTGCAGAGCCTCATTTGCTGCGGATCCTCATACTGTTAGCCACTCGCATGAGACTCACAGAATCAGAAATGATGACGAGAGGATGAGAACTACGTCACCATGTCCTGAGCATCACCTCGCATCCATCACCATTAATGACCATCATGATTAGCTTGTATTGTAGCCACCCGCCTTCCCTCGAGCCTGCTCAGGTTCTCAATGATAGCACGCAGATGCATGTGAAGCCCACTGATTTCTATCCTCATTGCACACATTCCTGCTCCTTCAAAAAGATGAGCTCTCAACCGCTTTCAATATTCAATCTGTTATCTTAGCCTCTCGGCTCCCTCACTCCGCTCTGGCTTCTCTCTGACTTCAAAAGGCTGCGAAGCTCTACTCTCAGCGCAGCATTTCGCAGTCTCCTTTAGGCTATCGCTCCCCTTTCTACACCTCTAACCCCTAGATATTCCTTCCCCCTGAGCCCCAGTGTTGCTCGCCCTTTTGTGCTAACCTTCTTCTTGAATTTCTCCGCCCTACCTCGGTGTGCAATGGCTCCAAGACTTTGCCAACGAACTATCAGAGCAGGATAGAGAGGGGCTCTCCCTGCCCATTATCATTGTGGGGAGGATAATCGTCCTGAGTCGATGGAAGGCTCCTCTTTTAGCACTTTTGCGTGTCAAAGTCCCGATCCCGAGAATCATGCAGAAGCCTCTGGTCATGATGCATAGAGAGGAAGACAAGGTCTAAGGAAGTCCACCATCTCTCCCGAGACACACCCCAGCATCGAAAAATTGACCCGCTACAAGTTCCGGAGAAGGAAGATGAGGATACGGACATTTGGGTGATGGACTCTGAGGGCATCTGGACGCATGTTCCTGATGGAGTAGATCCAGACTTCCCCATCCTCTGCACACTGACCTGCAAGCCCAGACGTATAGTGGAAGATGCTGAGGAAGCTGTTGCGCAGGCTTCTACTTGCCCCATTGAGGAATAGGCCCCCAATAGTGATGATGAAGATGAAAAGTGAAGCGTGTGCATCCTGCACAGCTGCATAGTTCTCCTATGTTTTTTGTCATGCTTGCCATCAATGTCTTTCTGCTATCGTTTCCTTTATGTTTCTTAGATATGCCAATACTACTGCGCATAATGTAATTCTCTATTTTAAGTTTTGTTTGGGTTGGTTTCCTCCCTCGAGGAAACCCAAAAACCGTGTAACAAAGGTTAGGATAGGCTAAATGCACCTTGCCAAGCTATCCTGTAGCATATGTAACTTTATGTTTTCAAATTAATGGAATAGCCCAACTTATAAAAAAAATAAAAATTATTCCATGGTGTTTAGACCATATACATGGTATATAATTAGATGTTGATTTCTAATCCTATTTGATATGTTTGTATTTATTTACTTTACCTCTTTATACCTTTTTGATATTTATTTATTTACCATACATCTTTTATAAATATGCTCTTTTGCCCATGGTATTTGGTCCATAGGCTTCACCTAAATAAAACTTATTTTTTAGGTTTTTGTAAATATAAAGAGGCTTATGGAGTAGATATAAAAATAGGTTTTATTTATTTACCGTACCTCTAGTTTATTTATATTTTTATTTATTTACCGTATCTCTTTTTGAGCGTTCATAAACCTCTTCATATTTTAAATTTATATTGTTTAAATTTATTTTTAATAAATTTTTAACTGTTTATTTATATTATTATGTAAGATATTGTTTAAGCATACTATTTAGATTTTAATTTTAATTTTTGTTTTTTATTTTGGTAGATATTAGTGAACTTCAAGAAGAATTAAAAGGAATAATCTTTTGGTCAAAAACTGAGATTGTTATGGGTCAAAATTTCTTAAGATGCAAACTTAATTTATAATGAAAATATATTTGATTTATTAAAACTCTTAGTACATCCAAATTTAAGATGAATATAGGCTAGTTTATATATATATATATATATATATATAATTCTTTGATAAATTCATTTGTATTCCACCTTCAATATTATTCAATGTATCATTTCTTTAAATTTAAAAAATTGTTAAATCTCTCCGACTTAAGAAATTTCTCACGTAAGAATATTCCTGGTATCGTTGTGTGTGAATTCTATGAGAACAGAGCCTTCGCATCACTAAAACCGCAAGCCATTTCAAAATTAAGTCACTATCGCTTACAATTGTGTTTGCTCTAGGTTAGTTATAGATTGGGATGAATAGAATATCAATTTTGTCGTTTCCACTCAAAACAAAATATGCCAGAAATTTCATGAATCAAAGAAAGGGTTGTGATTTCTCACCTTTGCCTTTCTGCATTTTGATTGGGGTTATGAGTCAATGACGATCATAAAGCTTCTCCCGCTTGTGCTATGCTTATTTTGTAATTCCTTGGCCATTTTTATGCGAACATGTAATCACAAATGAATACATTCGACTCTTCTTCTCCAACGAAAACCGACATCAATTTACACTCCTTTCCGGTGTGTAGAGATCGAATGACATGACATGATACTACTTTTATGACGTGAAGAACACCTTGAGCTCTTCGCATGAATTCACATTTGTGCTTAACAGTAGAAATTACAAAGGAACTGTCACATTCCCTGGAGCTGATCCAATCCATAAACCTCCCACCACAGATTTCCTTATGGCAAGACGAATCGCCACCATCTCTACCTATGCATACGAGGGCGAAGTTAAACTTTCGTCTCTGCATGAATATTACAGTCTATCAGTAGTACTGATATTATTTTCTACAATTGATCACATAATCCTCCAATTCTACTATTTTTTCCTGCCCACTCTTCATTTCTATGTTGACTTTAAATGAATTAGCTTCTCTGTCACTTGAAAATATGTGAGAGTAGATTGAAATAAATAGTAATAATGTTTTTATTTTAGATTAGGGATTTTCAGTCTGTCTGAGAAATCTCTGAGACTTAGATCCTTTGAAATCCTTTACCCGACATGTTTCTTTGATGGGGCGGTACATAACCTTAAATGCGGATGCGGTGCTTGGGTGATGATTACTACAAAATCCACTGGTTTTGTGGATAGGGGACTAATACAAGGGCAGAGATGTTGGTTCTGTGGGGCTTCTTGTTGTCCACAAAATAGTTTTATATTGACAAACTCTGGGTTTTTGGGGACTAAGGTTTTTATTGAACACCTGAATAGCCGGAACACATTGGCGCCCGGACACCTATCCAACTAGATGAACGAATTGCGCAGATCCTTCTCCAACATCTCTTTCACACAGATTTTTAGGGAGAAAAATGACACACAGATTATCCAAAAAAGGTTGGTTAGGGACATTCGGAAAAAAGTTTGTTGGGGACATTGGGAGAAATGCATTATGAATTGACAGATGCCTCTCGCAGCGAGGCAAAGGGCATTGTAAAATTTTTCTGATCTTCAGGTGCCAATTTTGCCTCGTTGATTTCTGATAACATGGGCACAGGACAATCACGGGGAACGCGAAGGTTACAACGGAGCTCAGGGATCTGCATTTTTTGCTTAAATATTGAACTACTCGAACATTTTGAGTTTTTGTTAATATGGAGACACGACTCCCATTGAAAACAGTTTTGGGAGTAGATACTGCCTTAAAATTCGTTTATGATATAACTGTATCTTATCTTGTTATAGCATCATAGATGAATTTTGTTGCGAATTACGGAGCAGATAATAAGCTTTTGTTTAAACGCTATGTAGGTTCAGGGCATACTTTTGTGGTCACAGAATTTAATTGTATACACATTTGAAATTTTTTGAATTTATACGGATAGATAATATAGACCAGAGATTTTTTTTCCTCTGAAAAAAAAAATATTTCATTGGTTTAAAATGGTTTTCACCCATTGTATTTAAATGCTTCTTTTTCATACACTTTTTTTTTTATTGGTTTAATATGACTTACACCCATGATTATAGAGATAAAGATTAAAAAGAACTAGATAATAATACATGGTCATTAAAGAAGACGAACACCAAAATAAACCTATAAAAAAGATAAAAAATTATGTATATGTAAAGTTGAATTAATGTGGTTATGAATTTTGCCACCCCCATCACATCAATGTAAATTAAGTCTCTATCAAATATTTTCTTAAAATTTTAAAAGTGATGATATTTACACATTAAAGCTTTTTGTTATTTATATGTCCAATTAATTATGAAATATAATTATGAAAATACACCAATGTTAAATTTAAATAGTCAATTAATATGGATTTTAATTTTTATATAATTTTAATTTTAAAATTAAAATTAAAATTTCATAAAATAAATTAAAAAATTTATATTATACAAATCATGGTTTTAAAGGATAATAATGACTATAATGATAATACATTCATATGGCCCTCGTCATAATAATTATTACCACCCAAATATATTGGAATTCCATTGTTTTTATTTGCTCCTTGTCATAATAATGATTACCACCCATATATATTGGAATTTCATTGTTTTTATTTGGCCCTCGTCATAATAATGATTACCACCCATATATATTGGAATTCCATTGTTTTTATTTGTGTGTAAGTGTATTTGTTTGTAATGTTTACCTAAAAGTAGTTTATAAGTTCGAGTAGTTGTGTGGTCATTTTTAATTCAATGAATATCAAATAGTTTGTTTGTATATTTGTAGAAGTGATTCTTTGAAATGCATTCACTGATTTTTTTACTGTCTATATTTTTTCTTATTTTTAATTGAGAATTAGTAAAATTATAAATTTTATTTTATTCTCTAAAAAGTAATTATTATTGACCAATTTTTACCATGGTTTATTTTTTTATTGAGACAATCTTTGTCAAAATATGACATTTGACCATGGTTGACCATCATTGATTTTCATATCGAGACATTCTTTGTAATAATGTGACATTGGATTATGGTTTCACATGTTTAACCATGATTATAAACCAAAGGGATTTATATTAAACTGTAGGATTAATATTAATCAACGTCTCTAGGGTGAACCATGATCAACAATGGTAAATCATGCTTGAATATGGTCGACCATTGTCAATGTCTTTATGGTCAACCACAATCAACCATGGTCAACCATGATAAACCATGGTTGAATTTCATTAACCATGATCAACCTTGATTAAAATCTCTTTCATCGTGATCAACTTTGATGGTCAAACATGGACATTCATGGTCAACCATAGACAACCATGGTCAACCATGGTCAGCCATTGTCAACCATTGTCAACCATGTTTTATAAAATCAAACATGGTCAACCATGATCAAATGCCACATTGTGACAAATATTGTCTTGATATGAAAATTAACCATGGTCAACCATGACCAACCATGGTTAATGATGGTCAACCATGATTAACCATGTTTGAGTTTCATCAACCATAATCAGCCTTGATTAAAATATCTTTCATAATGATCAACTATGATGATAAACCATGGACAATTGTGGTCAACCATGGTTAATCATGGTGAGCCATGTTTTATAAAATCAAACATGGTCAACTATGGTCAATCATGGCCAACCATGGTTGAACATCGTATTGTGACAAATATTTTCTGGATATGAAAATCAACCATGTTCTAACGCCGCATTGTGACAAATATTGTCTCAATTAGAAAATCAACCATAGTCAAGCATGGTTAATCATGGTCCAACGTTGCATTGTGATAAGGATTGTCTTAATATGGAAATAAACCATGGTCATACATGTTTATTTTAGGATTTATATACCTTGGGTTTATAATTTTTATCCCTTAGATTTATTAATCTAAGGGTTCATATTCGTAAGGATTATTATTATTCAATTAGGTTTATAGTCCCTTGGTTTTTTAGTATTAATCCCAACGGTTTTTTATTTACTTGATTTTATATTATCTATCATTTTCAACAATGGTCAACCATGTTTTATAAATTTAATCATGGTCAACTATATTTTATAAAATCAATCATGGCTAACCATGGTCCAACGTCGCATTGTGACAATGATTGTGTCAATATGAAAATCAATCATTATCTCAACCATGGTCCACTGTCGTATTATGACAAACATTGTCTCAATATGATCATCATGGTCAGCTATGGTCAACCATGGTCAATCATGCTCAACAATGGTCAACCATGTTCAACCATGTTTTATAAAATAAAATACGGTCATCCATTGTCAACCATGGTCGAACATTGCATTATGAAAAATATTGTTTTTATATGAAAATAAAACATGGTTAAGCATGGTCAACCATGGTCCAACCTCAGACTGTGACAAGGATTGTCTCAATATGAAAGAAAACCATTGTCAACCATCTTTATTTTAGTGTTTATAATATCTATCATAGGATTTATATACCTTGGGTTTATAATACTTATCCCTTAGGTTTATATACCTTAGTTTTATAATTTTTATCCTTTAGGTTTATTATTCCCTTTGGTTTATAATATCAATCCCTTGTGTTTATTAATCTAAGGGTTCATATTCCTAGGTTTTAATAATTTTCACTTAGGTTTATAGTCCCTTGGGTTCTTAGTATTAATCCCTAGGGTTTATTATTCACTTGGGCTTAAATATGTATCGTGGCAAACCATGGTCAACCATGTTTTATAAATTCAATCCTAGTCAACCATATTTTATAAAATCAATCGTGGTCAACCATGGCCGAATGTATCATAGTGACAATGTTTGTTTGAATATGAAAAACCAACCATTTTCTCAACCATGGTCCAACGTCGCATTACGACAAACATTGTCTCAATATGATAATGATGGTTAACCATGGTCAACCATGTTAAACAATGGTAAACCATGTCCAGCCATGTTTTGAAACAATAAACATGGTCATCCATGGCCAATCATGGTCAACCATGGTCGAATGTTATATTTTGACAAAGATTGTTTTGATATGGAAATCAACCATGATTAAGCATGGTCAACCATGGTTAATCATGGTAAACCATTTTTGAGGAGGTAAATCCCCTCTACGGACAGAGGCGATCCCTACTAGCCCAGATCGGGTCTAGCAACAATCAAACACGCTACAGTGCAGGTTCCTAATTGTAAATAAACCGACTTGCGAGGAAAGCTTACCTGGAATCCAACACTATCGTCTGTAGAAGAGGTGGTGCTCCCGTTCCTTTGCCCTGGAAGATCACAATCCTCACGATCTCCGTGATCGGACACCTGCACATGCAAGAAACAACACAAACGCAAGCATAAAATCCAGTGCATACAACTATATATCAGTCGAAGAGGATATGACTCATGAACATGATCAAGAACAAGAGTGGAACCATAACCGATAGTCGCCTATCATTAAAGATTCAAAAGAAGAATACAACCATAGCTTCGATGCAACACTCTCCTTTAGCGGGTCATCAGCACAACATGTCTCGGAAAAGCCTGTCAGGGATGGGACAAGCCTCTCTCTCCAGATACTTGGCAATAGTCTCCTTGCTTGGATTTGGCCTTAGGGAATCAAGAAGGCTTTTGCAGCATGAAAGCTCTTGGGAACTTAGAAATTCTGCCACTCTTTGGAACTAGCTTGCAATGGAAATGGACAAGCTTTTATAGAAGGAGGAAGGGGAGTTGGGATCCCTATAATTATGGGATTGGCCCTATCATCAAGGAAGCTTCCATGAGAGGTGGCAAACCACTTCCTCTCTATGGAAATCCGTAGCCAAACCTCCCAACTCAAGATAGAAATCAATCCAGGAATTTGTTAGGATGAAACTTCCGCCTTTTATTTTAAAAAAACACCTCTTAATATGGTTGGCGTGGGTGCGGCTCTATGACAGAGCACCAACTGGCACGCCCTCTTTGGAGGATTTCCCTCTTGGCGCGAGGGGTGAACTATAGAACCGCGCTAATGGAAAAAGAGCTATTTTTAGGGTTTTTTGCAGGGAGATGTCTTCAGGGTAATTAAAGCTCATCTTCAGAGGGATGCAATGAAAGTATTTTCAAGCCTTAACTCTGTCCATAGGTCATGGAATGAGCCCTCCAATGTGCGAGATGGGGATTGTAGGGACGGTGACAAATTGCTGTGTAACAACCATAGACCAACGTCGAATTGTGACAAGGATTCTCTCAATATGAAATTAAACCATGGTTAACCATGTTTATTTTAGTGTTTAATATTATTCCCTTGGGTCCATAATCCCTTAAATTTTTAGTATTAATCCATTGTGTTTATTATTACCTTGGGTTTATAATATCAATCCCTTGGGTTTATAAGACTAGTCATGGTCAAATGTGGTTGACCATATCTAGCCATGGTCAACCATGGTCAAATGTTTCATTGTGAAAATGATTTTCACAATATGAAAATCAACCATGGTCAACCATGGTCCAATGTCACATTGTAACAAATATTTTCTCAATATGAAAATAAGTCATGTTCAACCATGGTTAGCCATGGTCTAATGTCGCATTTTGACAAAGATTGTCTCAATATGGAAATCAATAATAATTAAGCATGGTCAATCATGGTCCAACATTTCATTGTTACAAGGATTGTCTTAATATGGAAATCAACCATGGTCAACCCTGTTCATTTTAGGGTTTGTATACCTTGGGTTTATAAGTTTTGTCCCTTGGGTTTAATATTCAATTGGGTTTATAATATCAATCCCATGGGTTTATTAATCTAAGGGTTTATATTCCTTGGATTTAATATTATTCACTTAGGTTTATAGTCCCATGGGTTCTTAGTGTTAATCCCTAGGGTTTTTTATTTCATTGGGTTTATAATATCTATCATGGTCAACTATGGCCAATAATGCTTTATCATGGTCAAGCATGGTCCAACATCACATTTTGAAAATGATTGTGTCAATATGAAAAACAATCATTGTCTCAACCATGGTCCAACGTCGCATTATGAAAAACATTATCTCAATATGATAATCATGGTCAGCTTTGGTTAACCATGGTCAATCATGGTCAACCTTGTTCAACCATGTTTTATAAAATAAAACATGGTCATCTGTGGTCAATCATGGTCAAACATCGCATTGTGACAAAGATTACCTTTATACAAAATTCAACCATGGTTAATCATGGTCAACCATGGTGCAATGTCGCACTGTGACAAGGATTTTCTCATTATGAAATAAACCATGGTCTACTATGTTTATTTTCTTGTTTATAATATTTATCTTAGGGTTTATATACCTTGTGTTTATAATATTAGTAGTGTTTATATACCTTGGTTTTATAATTTTTTTCACTTAGGTTTATTATTCCCTTGGGTGAATAATATCAATCCCTCAGGTTTATTTATCTGAAGGTTCATATTCTTAGGATTTAATATTATTCACTTAGGTTTATTGTCCCTTGTGATTTTAGTATTAATCCCTAGGGTTTTATTACTCCCTAGGGTTTATAATATCTATCATGGCCAACCATCGTCAACCAAAATTTATAAAATCATTGTCGTCAACCATGGTCCAATGTTGCATTCTGACAATGTTTTTCTCAATATGAAAACCCAACCATTGTCTCAACCAAGGTCCAACATTGCATTATGAAAAAAATTGTCTCAATATTATAATGATGGTTAATCATGGTCAACCATCATCAACCATGTTTAACCATGCTTTAAAAAAACAAACATGGTCATCCATGTTTAATCATGGTCAACCATGGTCGAATTTTGCATTGAGACAAATATTGCCTTGATATGAAAATCAACCATGTTTAAGCATGGTCAACCATTTTCCAACATCACATTGTAACCAAGATTGTCTCAATATGGAAATAAACCATGCTCAACAATGTTGATTTTAGTGTTTGATAGTATTTCCTTAGGTTTAATATTATTCTCATGGCTTCATAATCCCTTACGGTTTTAGTATAAATCCCTTGGGTTTATTATTACCTTGAGTTTATAATATCAATCCATTTGGTTTATTATTACCTTGGGTTTACAATATCAATCATGGTCAACAATGGTCAATCATACCCAGACATGGTCAACCATGGTCAAATGTTCCATTGTGACAATGATTGTCACAATATGAAAATCATCCATGGCCAACCATGCTCCAACATCACATTGTCACAAAGATTGTCTCCATATGAAAATAAATCATGATCAAGCATGATCATCCACGATCCAACGCCACATTGTGAAAAATATTTTCTTGATATGAAAATCAATCATACACTAGTAAAAAATGATGAAATTAGTCACTAGGTAACTAAAAAATTTAGCCACCTCAATTATTTCAAGTGAATTACTATTAATTTTGAGCAATTTTAAGTGGCTGAACTAAAAATGACTAACTTAAATGACTAATTTAGTTTAGGGATAAAATATACGACTAGATAATGAGTGGCTAAACTAAAATCGACTAACTTAAATGACTAATTTAGTCTAGGATTAAAATAGATGACTAGATAATAAGTGACAAAGTTAATGATAATTAACGTAAATGATTATTATAGTCCAAGAATAAAAATATGACGAAATAACAAGTACAAAAAGTATATGAATTAGTAATTTATGTTAGTAATTTTTAATTGTGTCACTCCATAAATGGAAAATTGCAATTTTTGATACTGAAGTGTTACATTTCACTATAGGGGTCTCTGAATCTAGTTGCAATGTTAAAATTTAGAGAAAAAGGGGTCTCTGAATCCATCTACAATTTTAAAATTATTAATATGCTTTTGTCTCTAAAGTTTGGATTCAAATACCCCCTTATTTGAATCCATATGAAGTGTTAAATTTAGAGACAAAGGGGTCTTTAATTCCATCTGAAGTGTTAAAATTTAGAGACCCTCGTCTGAAATCTTAAAATTTAGGTAGATGGATTCAACCACCCCCTTAAAGGGGTCCATGAATCCATCTATAATGCTAAAATTATAACACTTTTATACAATCACAACTAAACCAACATAAAAGTTGCTATTAAAGTGATTAACCACAAAACATATTAACATAGTCAATATCTTTTTCATAAATAGAAATATATATATATATATATATATATGATTCTTCTCAATGACAATCATGATCACTACATTTTCACTCTAATTTAGTTGTTAACAATTTAATATATAATATACATATAATAAGAAAATATATATATCAATGTGGAATAAAGACTTAAACATAAGAAATTGGTATTTTTTAACTATTAACATATAGCATTCGTAAAACTATAACCAAATTTCCTTCTCTCCATATTTTTTTTAGCTATCACACATTTATTTTATTTTTCATTTTAAATTTCCTTCCTTTATTTTTCATTTTCCCTCTACACATCTAGATTTATTTTTCATTTTAAATTTTCCCTATCGAGTTTCAATATATGTTTCCACTATTCAAGGGTTTCAATGTATGTTTCCATTGTCGCTTTCCCCATGGTTAGAACTTAGTAATTTTCCAAGGGCACCCAGTTGTTGGATTTCTCAAAACTTGTGTGTGTCTCCACTGGACTAGACCAGAGGGTAGCCTACATACATATTTGTACCTTTGGGTTATGTAGGGAGCATTTATAATCCATTTTTCTACAAATTCTCATTTCTGGAATTTGTATGTACTTTTCCGCAACCATGAATACTCTATGGAGCTATTGCATCTCTCCTTCATGCAAGCGAATCAGAGAGGAAAATTCAGAGTGTGGTTCAACGTGGGAAGAAAACATGGAGGTTTCTAGATTTTTTCTGTATTTTGCGAAAGCCATTAATACTTTGTAGCGCTATTGCAACTCTCCTTCATACAAGCGAATCAGCGAGAACATTTTATGGGGTGGTTCAACGTGGGAAGATAACATGGAGGCTGTTCTGGAAGAAAGAAAAAACTTAGCAAATTTGGGAGATTATATTGTGAAGAACTTGGTAATTTTCTATTCAGTATAAATCATTGTCAAATATTAAAATGGTTATGTATCATACTCTATTCATCTCAATGACACACTAGTTACATAAAATCTTGGAAGCTAGTGAGTGGCAAATGGTGGAAGAAAAAAAATATAAATGATCAACACTTCACCTGATTGTGATTATAATGTGTAATTACATACACTGTGGTGGGTCTAGGAGTCGAGTTGATAATTTTTCATTAATCGAAAGTACAAGAAGCGACAACATCAAGGGTTTGATTTCCTTTGGAAAATCTGATGAATTAACGGTGTTTCATACTTTTAAATGTTGAGGTAACCTTACCACCCTATATTGAATTAATTTTCCCTTGCATTTGAGCTTCTTTCCACTTTATTTTGAGTTGGAATCAGTTATATGCTAACAATTCTTCTACCAGGTACATGATGTTTTTTAGTATAATATTTGTTTTCATTGGAGCGCATTCTTTAGACTGTTGACAGATTTTAAAATTATTTAAAGGCACTCTATTCTTTTCAAACAATTATCGCACCAACATTTATTTTTCTGGGAAATTTTTTTATTTATTTTCCCCTTTTCCATAATGGCTCTTTGCACTGAGGGTTATTAATCTCAATCTAAAGGATTTTTCCTTATTGTATTGGATTCTCTCTTTTTTTTATTTGGTTTAAAATGGAGTAGATGTTGGCAGTAATTGAAGCTCAAATTTTTTCATAAGAATCATAAAGATATTCAAAGTTAAATGGACATAATTTGTAATTGTAAGGTATTTAAAGCAAATGACTAGTTCAAAATTTTATTTCTTTAAATTTTCTCTTATCTGAGCACTGTAAGAATCATTCATATACAAAAAATTCATGGTTCATCCATAGTAACAATTGGTAGATTTGCAGCATTCCTATCCAGTAAAATTTGAACCATTGATCCTTAAAATATAAGGCATACACTTTGGCAGGTGGCATACAGACGAACATTAATGAAGCATAATCACTTTTGTTTTCATTTATTGTCTTAAAGTTTTGATATTTCTATGACTTTCTCTTTAATTTCTCCATCTTATTTCTCCAGCTTCTTATTATCTTCTTTGAGTTAGAGAATTGTGCTTTGCTTAGCTACGTGTGAGATAACATACTTTTCTTTAAATAATGAAATAGTTTACGTGTGAGTAGGTTTCTCTTTTGTTTGGAGTAGACTCATGAACCTCGATGTTATTCTTGTGACTGTGAAAATAGGAACACTATTTATGCTTCCATGAGTGTCATCGATGGCATGTTTTCTTAGGATGGTAGAAAATGTTTCAAGAAATAGCTATCCTTACAACTTGATTAAAAAGGTATTCTAACAATCTTAAACAACATTGTAATGTGTTTAACCAATGGGTCTACTTTAGCCCTTGATGCTCATTCCCCTTGTAGTTTTCAATTTTGGCTCTACTAGGGAATCATGAGCTGGGTGTCACCACATAATTGAATATCAAAACATCTATATTCTGAAAGTAGACACATATTTATTATGTACCTTCATCACCCTTGTGGCATGGGGTTGTACCATTTGCATTTCGTTTATGCTTGAAAGGGATTTGTCATTTTGATATTTACAACATTTTGAATGTTATGGGAAACATAGAAGGCGCCTCTATTTAGATGTTTAAAATTTGACCAAATTCATATTCCAAGATATCAAAGATGTTATTATCAAACCTGTCATCGATTTGAACATAACCATTTTATATTTTGGGCCTGAAATAATCTCAAGATCCTTCAAAATGCAGGTGTCTTACTCATCCTTGTTGCTTGTGTGTTATGGGTGTTCTCCTTCCATAAAAACGACTTTATGCTCTTGACATTTGTTGTTGAAATTTCCAATTCCAGTCTCTATTTTGATTGCAACAATAATTTTATGTTAGAATTTCAAATATAACAATTGTCTCTCTCTATTTCTGATTCTCAAAAACATATTTCCAGTCACCAATATTTATAACCTCTTGGTCAATGGATTTTTTACTTATGCTCCAATCAACTTCTAGTGCATATTGTGTGTCATCTAAGACAAGGGATCTCACTGCATCTGGTTCTACATGTTTTCCATAGTGATTATCAACCCCCATATTAATATTTCCACCATGAATTTAAACATCCACATCATAACAAGGGTCTTCATCAATGTCTTTGGAATTAAATTTTTTTTCACTTCTTAATTCACAGATATTTGCTTCAATCATATTAATTTTGAAGCCCTAAGTGGGAAAATCATCATTTGTCTCTTTTTTTGTTGGATGCTCCTCTCTAACCACATGAATTTTCTTGCTCATTGTCCAATATGGAGATATGTTACAGTAATTATTATTACCAATAGGAAGTGGAAGGATAGATTTATCTGTGGAGAAAAGAACATGGCTCAGTGCAAATTATGGGCACGAGTTTTCCTTCAGGAATGGGAATTTTTGGGAAGGAATTGATTTTTGTTAAATTATGGAAGGGGTAAGCACAAAACCAAACAAAAAAACTAATGCTAAATGTGAATTTTGATCTGTCATGTTTTCAAGACAACACGGAGAATTTTTTTGACTCTAATTTGTTTTCATTATTTTTTGAATTTTCACTCCTTGAAGGAGTGAATTCAATCTAGCCACCAATTTATAAAATCAAGACAAAATAGAATGAAGTCATTATTTCTTCACCTGTGGTTTTGATAAATATACAAGATATTGTTAATGTACATAGGGGCACAACTTCTTCTATTTTTCAGATTAAAAAATGCATTTGATATGATTCTTTTTTCCCAGCATGCTCTGTTCATGATTTTTGTTGAGTGGAATCCTTCAATGTTGGTTTGATTGCCTTGTGTTGAGTTTCCATGACCTTGGGTCTAGGATAGAGTCTTAAAATATCTGGAGCTACCAAACCAAGAATCTCAACCATGAACTACTTTACACAACAAAAATTTAAAGCAGTAAACCACACATGCACATAATATAGAAATTTTTTAACTTTTTGAACCTGATATAATACAATAGTATAGGGCTCCCATACCAAGGAAAATGGCCCCCATACATCCACTAGTACAAGATACAAAACAAGATACTTTTACCATCTAGATGTAGCATGTTCTCACAACTCCTCTTAGTCATACCATGTACCTACCCAGTCCTTCGGCTCCCGATCTGCAACTCCTACCTCTATCAATGATCCAAATCCATATGGCCACTGAATCTCGATCATCCAATATTCTCTCTAGTTTTACATTCGTTCATCAAGGGCATAGCACATCGAGACTCTTGTCGAGTTATCCACAGCTCCATTTGTGAACAAATCTCAATTTACCTATTGTTTTTCCTCAGATACATAGGGGCTTTACCTCACTATGGTATTCCTGCGCTAATCCGATGAATACCAGTATAGGGTACGTAGAGATGCCACCTATTACTGTAATATTTCCATATCCCACAATGAACACGGGTTAGGAGGACTACCCATAATTTTCCGTATAAGTCCTTCTCCACACACAAGTCTCGAGCTCCACAATCCTACTCTTGGTTGATGAAACCCTTGAGCTCATTACTTTCCACTATAGTAACCACTTTTTTCCATCAAGTTGTTGCACACAGGGTTGCAACTTGGACACTATCATGCTTTCCTCTAGCAAACCATAAATACCCAATCTATCTCCACACTTGGTCCACTCTCATGCTTCCCTCCAATGTTCCATGAGTGACCAAGTCCATGCTATACAATCTGCACCTAGTTAGGGAATCCTCACAGCTAGGAGACCCTTATTCACAACTTCCAAAAAACTTCTCATCAACTTGACCTTTACTTTGCACTAGAGGAGCTATTACACAAATCTGGCCACATCAATATGTCCTCACCTAGGACACTATCAAGCCATCATCCAAGAGGCCATCTGTAACTTCCTATGTTGCTTTATTCTTACCTAGGAATGTGTGCTTCCTACTATAGCATATTCCCACTAAGAAATCCTTTTTTCGAGCTGCCACAGTCATCCAAAAAATGTCCAACCTAAACACTACATCCCTAGCATCAAACTCACCATCAATACACACCTCTATGCTCTTTTGGACTGAAGTGATTACTCTCACCTTGGCTACCTCATAGGGGCTTCCTAACATTCCTTGTTAGGCCCCTTCAAATAGCTCCTAAGGCCTCCTACAACTACTCATCAACTAATCCAAGTCTGGTCCACAAATCACAGACTCTTGACACATCAAGTTGTGGCTCCAACTCGGATTTCTTTTTTTTGTTCCTAACAATGACTGGTTAGGGCATCACGTATGTTACAAAAACCCTAATAATTTGACCAAACAGACCTTATAAATTTGCGTCCTAGGCAAGGATAATTCATCTACAAATGTTTTGTTGTTCTGGGCACAAGTCTGCCCCAAAACCTCTCCACACTACCCTTGTTCGAAGGTGGTTAGGCCTACGGCCTACCACAATTCTTTTGTGACCTACAACCCACCTCAAAAGAATGTTTCCTTACCTCACTTGCCTTCCAAATAAACCATTATAGACTCTTGAAGATGCTCAGCATTCTTGTTGAAGCAAAAACCCCACAAGTAGCTCCTAAAAGGCTCCACAAAGCCTCTTCTTCCATGTTGTAGTCAACTCTCTTCTGCATCCCTCAACATAAATTCCCTAGTTTCCTTGACCAAGTAATTCTTGCCTCCAATGAGCTCCTTTTCTCTTGTGTGTGGTGTAAAAGTGGATCAAATATTTGACTTTCCATCATCCTCTATTTATACTAAAGAGAATGGCTCCAAAATTTCATGATCTAGGGGCTTCCAAAACTTGTCCATGTTAACTTTACACCAAGCTAATCTTGATGCATAAGTGAAACACCAACATATAGCTTCAGAAATTCATAACTCTTCAATGAAAAATTGGTATCGGATGATTATTTTTGTGCTAGAATCGTCTCACCAAGAGATACCATCCTGACCCATCACATGTCTAAGACTCATCATGATTTTGTCCCAAACATCTATTGGTGAAAAACCCCATGCTTGGGTTCTAAGACTAGAATCCTAATTTTGGCGCTTTGACCTCCAAATCTCCAAAACTAGGGCTTGGAGTACCTCCCAGGCTACACAAAAATTAACATTCCCTCTTAGTGAGGGAGATACTTCCAAGGCTGGGAAGAAACAATCAACATCTACGATGACACTAGCCCATCTGATGTCCATTGCTGCAACAAAATCTATCAAATGAACTTGAAAATCTCAATAGTTCCTCTGCCTCATGACATTTGATCCTAAAGATCCCAAACCTCCAAGTCCTACTCCCTCCGAAGCTACAATCCCTCTAATCCTACATTATCTCCATTGGCTCAATCCTACAAGCACTCATCCTCCTGATCAAATATAACTTGTGTAAATCCCACCAATCTTGGATATCCAACATCACGATCTAATGAATACTCTAGCCTTCCAATATCCAGTCCATCAAATGAATCCATCTGGATAAACTTGATCTCATCCAAGCCAAAGAAACTCTCAATTTGTCCCAACAATCCATGGCACATCAAAAAAAATTCCTTACAAAAAAATGTTGTTCACCAAGCTCACCACCAATCCACCATAACTCCTAGTCAATCTTATTGCCAATCCAGTCAAGACCACATCTCCATTTCTTCTCCATGATCTAGACATGCACAACTCCCTTTGAGTTACTTTGTTGTGCACAATTTGAGTCATTGTCCCTCAAAGTAGCTCAAATATGCTCTAATGTCATGTTGAATTTCCACGACTTTGGGTCTAGAATAGAGCCTTAAAATCTCTTACGCTACCAAACCAAGAATATCAACCATGAACTACTTTTTATAGAGGAAATATAAAGTAGTAAATCACACATGCACAAAATATAGAAAAAATTTTAATTTTTCAACCCAACATCGTTATATTATTCAACCTGATGTAATACAACAATCTAGAGCTCCCGTACTAGGGATAATTGCCCTCATACATCCACTAGTACAAGATACAAAACAAGATACTCTGACGATATGGATGTAGCATGATCTCACAACTCCTCTTGTTCGTACAGTGTACCTGCCGAGTCCTTTAGCTCCCAATTTGTAGCTCCTCCCTCTATCAATGCTCCAAGTCCATCTCACCACTGAATCTTAGTTATCCAATCTGCTCTATATTTGGCACTTCGTCCATCAATGTAACAACACATCGAAACTCCTATAGAGTTTTCCACAACTCCACTTGTGAACAACTCTCAATCTTCCCACTACTTCTCCTCAACTACTTAGGGACTTTATCCCACAATGTTCTTTTGCACTACTCCAATGAAGACCAACATAGGGCATGTAGGGCTACCACCTATCACTGCAAGATGTCCATCTCCCATAATGAACATGGGCTAGGAGAATTTCCCATCATCTTTCGTAGAATTCCTTACCCACACACAAGTCTTGGGCTCCACAATACTGCTCCTAGTTTATCATAACCTTGAGTTCATCACATGCCACTGTAACAACCACTTTTATCCATCAAGGTGTTGCACACTATGCTCCAACCTGGACTCTATCACGTTGTCCTCCAACAGACCAAAAATGCCCAATCTATCTCCACACTTGGTCCACACTCACATTTCCCTCCAATAGTCCATGAGTTACCAAGTCCACGCTATACCATATGCACCTAGTTAGGGAATCCTCACACCTAGGATACCCTTACACACAACTCCTAAAAAACTTCTCATCAACCTTCCCTTTTCTTTGCAATAGATTTATTGTAGAATTCTGGTCACATCAATATTTCGTCACCTAGGACATCATCAAGCCATCATCCAAGAGTCCATATGCAACTTATTTTTTTTATTTTCCTCTCACCTACGAATGTGTGATTCATATTTTATCATCTACCAACTAAGAAATCATTTCTTCTAGATACTATAGTCATCCAATAAGTGTCCAACCTAACCACTACATCCCTAGCATCAAACTCACCATTAATACATACCTCTCTTCTCTTATGGACTAATGTGTCTGCTGTCACCTTAGCTGCCTGGTAGGGGCTTCCTAACAGTCCTTATTAGTCTCCTTCAAACATCTCCTAAGGCATCCTACAACTTCTCCACAACCGACCCAAGTCTTCTCCACAAATCATGGACCCACCACACATCAAGTTGCAGCTCCAAGTCTGCTTACTTTCTACTATTCCTAACAATGACTGGTTAGGGAATTACACATGATGAAACAACCCTAAAAATTATAGATCTGTGGCATGGGAAAGTATCATTATTATACGTATGAGTTTTTGTTCTGGGCACAAGTATGGCCCAAAACCTCTCCACGCTATCCTTTTTCTAAGGTGGTCATACCTGCAACCTACAACAATTTTTTTGTCACCTACAACCCACCTCAAAACAAGGTTTCCTTACCTCGCTTGTTGCCCAAATAAAATTGTATAGACTCCTGAAGATGCTTAGCCTCCTCGCTGAAGCAACAACCCTACAAAAAAATCCTAAAAGGCTACACACAACTTCTTCTTCCATGTTTTAGTAGACTGTCTTCCATGACCCTCAACGTAAATGCCCTAACTTCCTTGATGAAGTTCTTCTTGCCTCAAATGAGCTTTTTTTCTCTTGTGTGTGATGCACAAATGGATTAGAGAAATGACTCTCCATAACCCTCTATTTATACTAAAGAGAGGGGCTCCAAAATTTCATGATATAGGGTCTTTCACAAATTATCCATTTCAACTTTACACTAAGCCGACCTTCACACATAATTGCAACCCCAACATATAACTTCAAAAATTCATAACTCTTCAATGAAAACATGGAATTGGATGATTGTCATTGGGTTAGAATCATCTCGCCGAGAGATACCATCCTCATCCATCACATATCGAAGACTCGTCACGATTTTGGCCCAAATATCTATCGGTGCAAAACCCTATGCTTGGGTTCCATGCCCACAAGCCTACTTGTGTCACTTTGACCTCCAACCCTAAAACACTAGGGCTTGGGGTACCTCCCAAGCTACAAAAAAATCATTATAAAATTAATTTTATATAATCAGTTTTTCCCAACATGCTCTGTTCATGTTTTTTGTTGAATGAGAATCCTTCAAAGTTGTTTTGGTTGCCTTAGACAATTGTCATCCCCTTTATTTGCATTTTCAAAAGGTTAAGTTGGGATGAAAATTTATTGGTGAAAGCATGATTTTATTTGCATCCATAAAAAGAGAGTGGTTTGGACATGTTTTCAATATTTTTGTTAGAATGCTATTAGAATCCAAAAAATCTTCTAGTTTTGGTTGAACTAGTGTTCATTATTAACAATCACATGTAACACCATTGTCTAGGGGATTGGTGTTCAAAAAGAAAAGATGCTTCATTACTGGAAGGGTTGCAATGTGATATAATTTTTAAGCATATACTTAAATAGAAGTATGCCTAATTATGGGGATCCAAATTTCTAGATGTGCATATGATTTTCAAGTATCATTTGATATTATTGCTTAATCTATTTATTGCATGGAAGCTTGTAATGTATTTTTTGGAAATCTTGTATTGTCTTGTTCTTTCATGCTCACAAAAATATGAATTTACTTGGAAAAAGTAGAGAACTACGACTTTTTCCCTCTAAACTTTAAACATAGGTGAGAAGAGCGAAAATGTATGCATTGAGAGTGCCCAATTATTTTTTTAAATTCCTTATTCTAGCATGGTTTTGATTGGCTAAATCTCATCTATAAATATACAAGTCTCTAAGAATAGTATGGAGCATTTCCATGGAGCACTTTTTCCACTCTAATGAAATGAGTGCTAGGAATACGGATGTCCCATATGTTCTTTATTTCATTTCAAACACATCCAATTGTCCTCGAATATGGTCTTTAGTAACTCTAATACTAGTAATCAATTGGAACATCTCTATGTGGATGATAGTTTGGAAAATAATATATCATATACGAAGGTACAACCAGTGGTTTTTGTATTTTAATTGTCTAACTTGCCTGATTCTAATGATCAAATCCAATATGTCATGCCAACTCTCTGGTTGGGAACATTAAAATAAATAATTTAGCAATTTTCTAATTACGAATGTATTCTTTACTTACATATCACCATACTATAATATGGCACATTATTAGAAGCATTGGTTTGATCTGATGATCTAGGGACAATTATATGTATTTGGTGAATTGTTTGTTCATATGATGCTTGCAAGGCTCGAGGACCATTTCTGAGTTATTTTCTAGAATGGAAAATAATCAATTGAGGAATACGTTTTTCAGAGAATTGTCTCAAGTAACCTGTCAACCAAAGTGCTCTATGTGTGGGTAATAGAAATGCACACGTTTGATTGGCTTAGATTTTCCACTAAGAATTAAATGGAAGCAATTAAAAAATCTCAAATGACTTTTCAAGAGCTACTGAGCTAAAATAATGAAACTTTTTATTGAGGAACTACATTTTAATGTTTTATTTGATAATTTCATAAGCTTGATTAAAACTCCTATGAGGTTGCACATACCCTTGAAAGGATATTCATATTATTATTAGCATATATCCATATTAAACCTGTATCTATTAAGGACAAACCTGTTGATCCATGGCAAAATGTGCCAAAAATTTCACACGTTTTCCATGATCTCTAACTTCTTGAGCTGGTCTTCTTGCTCGGTCTTCTCTTCTTCTATCATGGTCCCTTGATCCACAATAGAAGAGTATATTTTATAGGATTTTATTCTCAATATTTTTTCTTTATTTATTCTTTTTTAAGGTTTTAAGTTCCTTTTTGATATTATATATTAATCCAATGCATGATAAAAAATACATGTCTAGCTACTACTCTTCTACTAGGGAAAATAAACTAGTCTTTTTGTCCAAGAGAACAAATCTTCTAGAATTTTTTTATAGCTGAAGTTTGATCTATTTAATTTAGATGCTAAAATAAACTAAATAGATTCCATATTATTGTCATAATCATAGTTTTTTCTACCATCATAACTATACTATTTTAGATATCATTTATAATATAAAATAGACATATATCAAAAAAGAAAATATTGTGCATGCCTAATCATATATTGTGACATCAATCACCTTATTGAGTTTATTCTCTTCTCCAGAATTTATAAGCCTTATATTAGCTATTTTTTTGTGATTTGGGTTACCTTGTTGTCCAAATTCTACACCTGTAGTTGTATATCATCTATAGACAGAAAAATCTCTTGTGTGGTTTGATTCTTTCAACTAGGACCTTACACATCATTGTTTTTATTTGCCAGTATATGTCAACTGCTTACACGTATATGTGAAACATTACCTCTTCTAGTTCCTATATATGTAATATAGTGACAATGACCTTATCATCCTATAAAAATATGTACTTTGGACTCCTAGGTATATTTATATCCTTCTGATCTATTTGAGCATTGTTACCATGACTTTGGTAGAAATTATCATTATCAATCTATGAAATGCATGCCAAAACATGAAATTTCTCAATTACATATGTCCTGACCACTTAAGGCCATTTATTAAAGGATTTTGGCTATGCTTCATCTGTCCTAGGGTACTCTGGAATCTAGATGAAACCCCATCTAGTGATAGTTTTATATTGACTTTGAGATGGTATTTTTATAACGTTGTTCAGGTGGCATAAATCTTACCTCATTGAATCATCAATTGTCTATGGATATCATGCAATGGTTTCTCATTTTTTTTTAGTTGGGACATCTCAACTTCTGACTTAGAGCTAGAGATGTTGGGACATCTCAATGTCTGACTCAATGTTGGAGCATACAGGAATATGATGTTCTTCTTGATGAGTTTATGTATGCTGCCAAACAAGCTTTTGGAGAGAAATTCCTTATCCATATCAAGTGCCAGGTAGCTGGTTTACTTTAGAAAATATTTGAATTTTTTATTTCTCTTTTTATTTCAGAAGATGTACTATGTTATCTGTAACAATTAACTGTTCAATTCATATCTAGTCCACAATGACTGATTGTTTAAATAATAAATGTATCGACCTTATATTTGATGCATAGATATAATATTTCAGTTCAATTTGATAAATGAGTATTTGCGAACCTTATAATTTTAGTGCATTATGCTTTGGAGAAAAATGTAAATGCAGGGAATTCTGGAACTGTGCTTTCTTGCGACAGTTTGAAGATTTTGCGAATTACAATGCCTTCAAATTTCTTGAAAAGTATAGATAAACACACTTGGTATTCATGATTTTATTTAGATATGTCTCTAATTCACTCGATTTTAATTATTTTCCATACTGCTAAAATTAATTACCTATTTATTTACCTGAAGTTGATCTTTTGGATGACTATAAGGACTTGGTACCTTACCTGCCCTGTTTACTGCAGACTTAAATTTTCCAAAATGTTTATCAGTACATAATGTCAACATTTTACACCAAAAATTTCCATTTATATTTTCGAGATTGTAAGAGTGCAGTATGGTGGGTAGCCTTTTATGGCGTGAGAAATATGTCCTCGAGGAAGTCATATAGATGTCAAAATAAAGAGGGCAATAAAATTATCTACAATAAAATCAATTTCTGAGAAGGTGCCAATACACTTTCTCATGGTGTCATCCAGCAAGTACGCATGGCTGAGGACCTGGTTCATACAAACAATTAGCCTAGCACTATTGTGACAAAGACTAGGTGGAAGATGACAAAACTAGATACAGAAGTGTACTTCCACCATAGTCAGGCTACATCTGTAATTTTTTGTTAGGTTTCATGACCTTAAAATACATTGTTATAAATGCTAATAAAAATAATTAAGGTTGGGTGTGTTTATTTTAGTGCACAATACATTAGAATAGTTTCAGTGCATATATCATTTTTTCCTCCTCTTGAAGATGGTGTTAGAGCCTAGTTTATTATGATATGGGAAATTTGTAGGTTTGCATTAGAATGTATGTACTTCAGTTCTAGAAGAGATTGAGATTTTCTTGTTGTTGTTGACATTGTTAATCAAAGGGGGGGAGGAGGGGGGGAAGATGACATTGACTTCATGCATTCCCTTTATGAACGTCAATTTGGTGTTAATTTTTGGGGTTACTGCAAAAGTGTTTTTTCTCTAGTTAGGAGAGAACTATATCTACTAGCTTCTTGATGATGCTTCATGGGCATATGGATGGATCAGTTGGGGTGGAGGCTTAACATTAGAGTGATGCCTTTGTGTTCTTACCTATGGGGTTCATGTTCTTGTGTGATGTTAGGGTTCTCTTGTGAAGAGGTACCTACCTAGGAGGAGCATTGGGCACTTAGTCCTTGGAGCTTATGACAGAAATTTACTTCTCAAAAACAAAAAAAATTAACCATAATTCACTTATCAACAACCCCAATATGCTAGGTAATCCAAGAGAAAAGATACCAAGCATATACCAACAAGTTTCATCCCTTCATACACACTTTTCCAAGCATAAACTAGATTTGAATTTATTTTACCAAGGACAGTGTAGAAACTATTTTGAAAAAAGAGATCTTCATGGGAACTGCATTCATGTTTCCTACCCTCAAGCTTTAGAATCTCAAACTCATCCTTCTAAGGTTCTGAATGTGGTTCAACAAATGTTTATTTCCCAAGTGGAAAGGCAACTACTTGGGAAGCTAGAAAAAGTTACTGACGTTATTTCTTCTTCAAGTTCCTTTTTCCTAATGGACAACAATGGAAATATAGTATGGTTTGTATTTGGTGAGAAAAAATATTTTAAGGGTTACTCCTAGTTTTGTAATTCAAGAATTAGTGCATGATTTATTTTCTTATTTAACTCCTCAAAAGACTTCTACTAACTCTTTTACAACTAAAGGGCCACATGGTGTAGAGTAGTTGGTGATGGGGTGCACTATCAAGGCACTCCATATGCAAGGTCAACGGTTCGAAACCTGTGGGTTTAGGATTAGTCTAAACTAAAAAAAAAAAAACTCTTTTACTACTAAAAACTAGTGTCACTCATTGTAATAGTGTGGAGTAGTATTGTTACTAGTGAAAATGAGGCTATGAATTTCCATAGGTATTATGTTTCCCCAATGGAATTCCTGATCTCATAAACATTGGTAGGCATTGACTACTTTGTGATCTCCATTTTCTTGGTAGGATATGCTGTTAGAATATTTTACAAACTTACGAGTTATTTAAGTTAAAACATGTTTAATATGTCTATTGGGTAAAAGTGTGTGTCTTAGTTTTTTTTCTTAGTACGTTTATTTATTATGTATTAGTTGCATTTTAATTATAATGTCACAATACTTTATAGCCATAGAGTGACCTAAAATGTCTTATTCTCCTCATTACTATTGGATTTTGATCCATATCTTAGCATCTCATTGGTCCATGGTTTCTATTTAAAGTTCATGGAATATCATGGATGATGATTAATTGCGAGAACTCTCTTATGTAAAATATTTTATTTGGCATTAATAAAATTGCCTTAACTATTTGAATTTGTTGGGGACATGAAATATTTCCCTATTTGAACATTTTAACCACACAAAAAGATTGGATTTGTGATATTTTATCTCACTATGTAAGTGGCTACTAAAGGTTTTATCCTACATGGAATACCACATTTTAGTAAAACATTACTTCAAAGCTCATTTGAAGAATTAATTTTATTAGTGATTGAAATATTGAAGCCCATGTTTCCACATTTATAGGATATACTATTTATGTATCATTCTTTCCTAAATGGAGAATGCCTATTTTTTCATCCAAAAAGGTGTCATTTTCACAAGATACAACATATTTTGTCAGAGCTTTAGATATACAATACAAATACACCCCCTTTTTTAATTTCCTTTATATATTTCATATTCTAGGATTTCTATCCATATTAGAAGTTTTCCACTCTTTGTGATATGTGTAGATCCCTTTCTTTGTGCTTTTTTTTAAACCCAGAGGAACCCAACAACCCGCTTAACACGTAACTACTAGCAAACCTCTAGGGGGCCATGATATGTTCTCCTCCCCGTAGCCCAGGTCACAACATGGGGATTTGAACTTGGTTCTTTCGAGTTTCAAAAATTTCACAATTTTCGGATTAACCAATTGAGTTGCGCCCCCACCCCGCACCCCCAAGGGACGTTCTTTATGATTTTTATTAAAAAAAATAACTTCAATTAATTTTTCAGTTTTTTATTTTCATGAAACATTTACGTATGAATGAACTTGATTATAAAAGTGAATCTCCGTTACTTTTATAAAAGTGGATCAATTCATAGAATATTTTTTCTTCTAAAAGTGAGCTTTTAGGAAAATATAGTGATGGAAATTATACTTTTAGCAACATGCATTTCCATATGAGGAAAATTATGACTGCAACATGGGTTGCTAGGTCCCTATAATTCTAATGTAGCCTCCTTATTATTATTTTTGTGTCCCATGTAGCCATCATTTTTTTATTGCTTTTCCCTAAAGAATCCCACTATTATTATTGTTGTTCCCTTACATTATTATTTTTATGTGGTCCCTAATTATATTGTGAACCTCTATAATCCTATATATACAAAGGAGGCTTTGTCACTTGTATCATCCAATAATTTTTCATTTATGCGATGTAAAGGAGGCTCTACCATCAAAGAGACTTATTTTTAAGTTTTTTACCTATCTATTCTTCTGTTTTGTGATTTGGTTACATAAAATTTGGTATCATAGCTTTGGATTCTAGGGTTTCACTGCTTCAAAGAGGTCAACTTGGAATTTTCAATATAAATTTTTTAAAGAGAATTAAGAAGCTAAAATTTCAAACACGTGGTCACGAAATTTTGGTGAAATTCTTGTAAAAATTCCATATATTGAATCACTATATTTTTTGAGATATGGTTCGAAGAAGATAGGGTTTCTGCATGCTCCAGAATTCAGTCTCAAACAAGTGACCTAGGTAAATTCATCATAACTTTCTCTTCGAGCATCATATTTGAATTTTTTCCAAAGTGATTGAAATTTTATGGATATTAGTTTCTCTTGTATCAATTTCATGGTCGAAGGTTGAAATAATGACACATGGAATCCTTTACAAGCTCAATCTACTACACCATACAATAATCAGGTCATCGTGGGAGATTTGGCATCACTTGAACTTGATGAATCCAATCTTGTTCTGTCTTATGACATTAGAAGAAGACTAAAATGAATGCTACAAGAGAAAATATGCATAACTTTTGTTTGAAAAGTCAGTCTAAAGTTATTCAAATAGAATATTGAAGCATACATATTGTCATTTGTTTCCAATATGTCTCAAAAAAATAAAATTGATACTTCCAGTAAGAAACCAAAAATATCTACTATGAATCATGAAGAAGAGGAAGAAATTCAACATGATATATCAAAATTACACGACCAAGTGCAACAAATATCACTCTCGCAAAGAGTAACAGAAATCAAATGGAAGCTAAGATGGATTGTTTGAAGAATGGTTTAAAAGAAAACATGTAAGGTTTGAAGGGTGACTTAAAATAAGACATGGAAGCTAATATGGATGGTTTTAAGAATGTTTTAAAATAAGACATGGACCATTTGAAATAATTCCCAACAAATTTGCTACAAAAAATGTTTCCTAGTGGTGACAAGGTACTCCATGAAAATCAAGATGAGTAAAAAAGGAATATGAAATATGATTCTAGAGACTCCAAAATTGGGTTTAATAACAACCACATTCCAAAGCTCAACATGAGGAAGTTTGATGGCAAGGATCCAATATAATTGATACTATAGATGGTGCAATTATTTGATCTACATGATGTGCAATACATAGAAAATATACACATTGAAACTTTATATCTAGAACCCAATAAGTTTGTTTCGTATTGATGGTATTTTTCTCATAAATCATTTGTCTCTTGGTTAAATTTTATGGTACAAATGATAGAAAATTACGAGTATATAAAGAGAAACATGTTCTTTATCCAATTAATAAATCTCAAACAAAAGGGTTCAATGGTGGAGCACATTAAGGACTTCTAATGATTTCATATGAAGGTAATTGATATTCCTAAAGAGAAAATGATTGATGTATTCATAGGGAGTTTAAAGGATAATATCCAATATGAGGTTCTCCTTTAGGAACCTAAGTCATTGGAGAATGAATTTAGGGTGTTAATAAAAATTGAAATCAAATTTATAGCAACAATGAGGTTTACCACTTAGAATTATAAAGAAACATTAGAGGAATTTTGAGGTCTAAATTGGCCCTCATAAGGAAATTATAGAATAGTAGTGGAAATAAAAAAATAATATTAGATTACATCATCAAATTTTAGAGGGAAAAAAGGAAAAACTATTTTTTCAACTCGTATTTTGAACTTATCGCCTTATGGGTTTACTGAAATTTCAAGAGGGAACACTCGTTGGATGGGAAATTTCATTCATCATCCAAGGAATACCCGCGTTTCATTCTTTGGATGGACCTCTCTACACAAAAAATGAGAAATACATGGAAAACATGATTGCAGTCACATTTTTTCATGATCTTTCGTGTAGAAGAGTCCATTGAAAGTATGCAACATTGGTACTCCTTGGGTGAAGAAATAAATTTTGTATACAACAAGAAATATTGCTCGAAATTTGAGTAAAAAATAGTGATATAAGTTGAAAATACGAGTTTAAAAAGTAGTTTTATTATTTTATTAATTTTTATTGTTTTAATGTTTTTACTCCAAAAATGGTGAAACATCCCCCATGGTTGAAATCATCATCTTGAATTCTGTTGGTTCTTATAAAGTTTATTTTTATTGTACATTTTTCTTAGGAGGCCCATTTTAGACCTCAAAATTTCTCTAATGGAAGTGTTTTTTCTCCTATCCTTCCACAATCAAAAGGTTGACAACAGAAGAACTAGAGGCAAAATGAGAAAAAGGGCTTTGTTAGACTTGAGATAGCAGATACACTAAAGGTCATAAATGTCTTGAGAAGAAATTATCTTACATATATTATGAATAATAGGAAAAAAAGGAATAAGAAACATAAAACTAATAATATATAAACATGCAACCAACACAAGGGGATGAAAATGAAGAAATGAATCCAACTGTATCTTGTAATTCATTGGCAAGAATTAACACTCCTCAAACCCTCCAGATAGAAGGATATATCGAGAAGATAAATATAATTATATTAATTGATTAAGGTAGTACCCATAATTTATTTCATTGTAATATAGCTAATGATTTTAAATGCTTTTTATACCTACCAATGAAGTGCCAAATGATCGTTTCATATGGTGGAACTATAAATTGCTCAGGGAAATTCCATAATATCAATATAACCATGTGGGAATGTATATTTAATAGTACATTTTTTTCCAATCCAATGGGTGGTGTTGATGTTGTATTAGGACCCAAATGGTTACGATATTTGGGGATGATAGATTTTATTTTTCAAGAACTTTTTTGAAATTTTTTTGCGAATGAAGGGAAATTGAATTAAGGGATATCAATGGGAAAATTGGTAATATAATAATATCTAATAGCATGATAATTTTTTTTATTAATTTAAAAAGGTTTGTAATTACATGATTATGTTCACTAGATGTTAAAACACCTAAGTCACCCATTTCTCTAGATATCTAAAAATTCTTTGCAATCATTCCAAGGTATTTGAGACTCTGAAGGGTCTCCCACCTGTTCCTGATCCTGGTCATTCTAGTCACTTGATTCCACGAAGTTTTCCTCCGGTTAGTGTCAGTATTTGAATCCTTCCACCAGTGATCAAATTAACTCTTTCATGTCATGTTTGGTGTCCCATTCTGATTTTTTTTTCATTCCACTAGGTCATGCAAAAATTTTGTCACTTGGTGTAGATTTAAATGAAGTTTCACTCTTTTCAAAAAGTTATCATCATTTGCTAGCTCATTTCATCATTAAGTTGAGTGTCCATCATTCATTATTCTTTATCACCTTTTCAGTCATGTCATCATGAAGTCCATTCAGTCAAGGTTTCCATTAGGTCTTACGGTTTTCAAATTCCATTAAAACATCATTTCCATTGCGTAAAAGACCACCATGTAAAAGGGTGACCAATAAATTCACTTTACCATGTAAGGTTGAAATGTAATATGTAATTTTTATTCCATTATGTAATTTTATGTTTTCTCAATATGTAATAAGTTCATGGTTCTAAGATAGTTGACAAATCAAAGTTCCATGTGCCAAGAAATCTGAAAGTTCCAAAATCTAAGTGTTCTCAAATATATCAAATGATCAAACTCCAAAGATCAAAAGAAAAACTAAAAGTTAGAGGTTCAAAGGTTTAAAATTAATGTGAAGAAGAGAAGTGGGTCCCAAAATAAAATTCATCAAAATCAACAAGTATAAATCCCATCAAAATGCAAAGAAGGTACCCATTTTCTCTCCAAACCATCAAGCTCCCACTCCCTCAGCTCAAAAATCAAGTTTGCAGTGTCAAAAACCAAGTTTTTTGGTGGTACTTCACTCCTGGAGGCAAGGATTTGTGCTCTTGGCAAAGGCATTGTGCTCCTAAAGAAGGTGCCACACTCCTGGTAGACTAGCGATGTAGTCTTACCACTGGTGCTACGCTCTTGCCCAATTTCATTCCAAAGCTTCCAAACTTTGTGCAAGAAATCCAAATCATCAGCAAAGGGTTACTTCACATCCTAGCAGGTAAGCAACACCTCTTTATGCCCTCCTTGCATTTCCCAATTGCAAAATTTAAGGTTTTAAACTTCTTATTCAAATTTGCAATTTTTCAAGCTAGCAAACCTTATTTTCACTCTCACATCCCTAAATTTGTTTCCTAGACCTCACATTCCATTCCCCATATCATAGTAAACCTTACCCCTATCCGTACATCACTAATTCCCTGTCTCCAAGATACATTTCCCAAAACCCTAGCTCCTAGGCTGCTAAATCCTATCCAGCTCTATTATCATACCTGCTCCCATATCAATCCCCTAACTTCCCTAACCCCCTTCCATATTTCCCCAATTTTTCCTACACCCATCCCCACTCCATAAACCTATTTTCAACTTCGCTTTCCCTTCCCTAGGGTTCCAAAACCAAAACACATCATGGAGGAGGAAGATAGAGATTTCATGGACGAAGAGGAGGACACAAAGGAAAGAAGACATCACAAGGGAAGAAGGATTTTGAGGCTTGAACCTACTAACACCAGAGAATTTATGGACTTACCCATGACTGTTACCTGCTTCAAATATGTGGGTAGCTTTGATTTCTGTGAAATGGTCCAAAGTGTTCAACATCACCCTGTTTTGAGAATAATTTTCATCTTAAACCTTCAAGACAATCAAGTGACCCTTCTAGGTGTAACCTTCACCATATCCACAACCATCATTATTGTTGCCACAGGGATACCTAATGTGGCCGAGAAGTGGTTTAAATCCAAATACCTATATGACTAGTATTATGAACCATTCATTAAGCCATGATACAAAAATGAGGGAAAGAGAGTCTTCCCTTTGAGTTACCTTTTTGATAGGTATGCCCTCATGATGAAAATCATCATGAAGTACTTCTCTTGTGAAGGAAGGTTCTAGAGACTCTACACATATCATATCATATTGCTTATGCACTTCATAAAATTCAAATTTCTCAACATCCCATATTACTTGTTCAGAAGCATGGAAAAAATGGCTTATATAGTACAGAAGAGAGAATATGGTGAGAAAATGAACAACCTATTCCATCACTCTTTGATCAAAATTATTGGACTCCATCATCTAAACTAGTTGAACATTTCATGGGAGACTTTCATTGCCAATGATATTTTCACTGCTCCATAGGCTTAGCATGATGATGCCATCCCTCCTCCACCTCAACCCACTACATCTATTCGTCCATCAAATTAGCCTACTAGACCCATCTCATCACCATCATTAGTATTTTAGAGTCAAATTTTGTCATCTAGGAGATTTGTGATCAAAGAGCCTAAAAATACCAGAGGATGAAAAGGAAAAATAGGTGAATACCTATCAGAGCGGACCTAGGTAGGTGTTTTCTCCACAAATTGTGGAAGGGGCCTTGCCTTCTTCATTAGCAAAGCAGATACACCAGGATAAGCATAAAAAAAAAATGCAGTTGTTCATGAGAAAGTCATGGAAGAGGATGAAGACCCTCATGATGAGGAAACAAATTTTGACCTAGTTGACTTGGAGTAGCAAGATGATAATGAGGCCTCACGCTTGATTATCAAAATGAAGGATGCCCAAATCAAAGAGCTACAAGCTAACCTGGATAGAGCTCAGTATGTCATTTCATTTCTTGGGCATGAGAATAAGTAGTCGGAAGATTAGCAACTACTTATCGAGCTAAAGTTTCTCAAAGAAAAAGTAGGTAAAGCCATGATGTCACTTGATGATCTTGATCATGATGAAATTAAAACTCGTAGAACAAGACCTAAGACAAGAGGTCTTAAGAGAGTTCTACAATAGTAGAAACTTGAGGATGAAAAACTCACTTTTGAGAAGAGGATTACCACGGAGGTTGAAGATGATAGAGAAATATGGCTAGATTGGGTAAACCTCAACCTTGAGAAACTCCTCGACAAGGCAAACAAAGATAACAAGATGCTCAGAAACATGTCTAACAGGTGCATCACAAGAAATAAGATCTATAGCATTAAACTCAAGCAATTGGAGGAAAAACATAAGCAAACCCTAGCCAAGAAAAAGGAAGGAGATAAGCTTGACATCCTTGTTGAGGCCTCTTTGATTTCCTAGCATACTTCATTAGCGTTCTACAAACAATTTTGAACATTTTTTGAGAAATTCTTGAAATTTTGGGTTTTTTGCAAACTTCTGACAGTTTTTAGCACAGTTTGACTATCAGCAGCACAACGCCCCAGGTGTTGCGCTTCTTCTAGATGCCTCCAAATGAAAAAATAATACCACCATTAGATTCAAAAGGAAATAAGTATGCAATTTTGACACTTTGAAAAGAAAAACTAGGCAATCTGGCAGGGAGAAAGGCCAAAAACCACCTCAAAAATCACATTTCTGCCCTAATTTTTAGCTAGGGGCTGCGGTCTTGACCAGTCTTAGGAGATTGATATTTTTGCAGGGCAAAAACTCATCATTTTGGAAACCAAGTACATTTCTGGAAACTAGATGAGATAGCTTTCCAATGAGATATTCTGAGCCCAATTGGGACATCAGCAACCCCCTCAAAAGCTGAGTTGAATTTGTCATTGTGCTCTTGATAGTAGCGTTGCGCTCCTGACAGTGGCACTACTCTCCTGACCAATGACTGATATTTATGATTTTTTCTTAGCTTTTTGAGTTTGACCTTGGAAAATCATGATTTTACTGATGTAAATGATGGATTTAAATGTAGTTAAGTTTCTTTTGAGTTAGTTAAGGGTAAACACATTAGGTAAAATTCTTTTTGAGGATGAATGAATCAGTTTCACCAAAGTTAGGGATGAGTTAGTTTGACTTCCCTACACTTTAGGTTTGTAGTTCATAATTTTGTGGATCAACTCCACAACTCAGGGATTCAACCCCTGAGGTTGGGATAATTTTTTTCATGTCTATATCTTAAACTTATTTTCTCATTTCACAGGTTGGATTTTGTTGTATTGATCAGAGACACTAGTGTATTCAGATTTTGGCAGGAATATATTGGATGAGTTGAACATATTTTGGTAGGATTGATGTGGTATTGTATTTTGACATGGTTTATTCTTCTATTTCATATGTATGAACTTTTTGTACTTTCCATGTTCATTCCAGTTCTATGATATGTTTGATTCTTAATTTTGATAAGAAAAATACATCTTTTATGCCATGTTTTGTGAGAATCATCATAATTTGTTTCATTTCTTTAGTTTAAAAGGAATTCATGTATTGTAATTCTATTTTTAGCACCTTTTTGAAAATAAAATACCATTAACACACACAAAAACATAGATTTATACCTAAACACAGTCATGGCAGAAAAGGTTTCAGCCTGATGGCTTCCTCACATATTTTCTCCTTTTTAAAAGAATGTAATATTACAATTAAATACATGAAGAGACTGTGTCTGAACATAGTGCGTTATATGTTGGAAACTTTGGTTGAGACAATTTCTCAACCATTCACACACCAATCTAGGAGCTAGATAAACTAACTCCTAACTTAAACGAACAACCCAATCTAGAGAGGTAGGCATAAATTCCTAAATTTTAATATTTAAATTATTTTGGATTTATAATTGTTTTATGAGAGAGGGTAAGATTCCCCCCTTCAATGAAAAATCCAAAATAAGAACGAGGTGCCATCTTCCAAGTTCTCATGTTGATCCTCAAAAACATTGCCTGAAAAACTGCCAAAGTTGGATGCCGAAAAAGCTGCAATCTGAAGAGAACATGAGTTAATTGCATGTCTGATTCATCTCTAAATTTTAGTTGACAACTCCATCAAGTGACAAGTTGCAAAAGGATCCATCTGTCCTTTGTGTGAAATGAACATCCTTTTTCCACTGACAAAATTTTTTGAACACCCACTGGATGATGATGTCAAAAAAAACTCACTATTGCTTTTGTTGTGTTAAAAACTAATTACTATTGCTTTGTTTTTGACTGCCCACTGGCGAATTTGTTGATTCCCATTGCCTGCTTTTCCTAGTTTTTTCGATACTTTCAGTCTGACAACCACCATCAATTTCATTGACATTTTCCCCCCTTTGTCAGCTAAAAGGAGAGACAATCCTCTGGAAATTATTCTTGAACTCCCCCCTTCAGGTATAGGAGTGTTGCACTAGTGTACTCCCCCATTCAACTTCATGAGAGTCCCATATTATTTTCACTATTGGTTGCACTATGTGTGAATGTATTCGGTTATAGAACTGATACAATCTTTTTACTATGGATGACCATTCCCAAGGATCAATCCATTCAAATTTATCTTCAATCTGGATGATTGTTGTTGGTTGCAACATTTATCTGATGAATGATTTGGCTTGCCATAATGGCGACAAGGATGGAGATCAAAACACCAATCTTCCATGTGACTGATTCTTTGAAAATGAGGACATTTCAGTTTTACTGCAACTTCAGGTTGCCTACATTTCTGTTTGTCTGCAACTATCATAGAATTTATCAATGTGATTTGTTCAAGAAAGTCTACACTAATGAAATTAATGGGTTTTGAATAATTTGGGATATATAAGTTGGCATCATCTTTGACATATCCTAATCCTCTTGGATTTTTGTTACTTTGAACTTCTTCCCATGGCTTGATGATTGGTTTGGAAAAATGTTAAACTTGAACAACTTCGATACATGAAGTTGTTTGGATGAATGAATTATCATCTTTATCTGTATGATTCAAAGGCTTGGAAGCATCACTCTTCTCTTGCAACTCATTTCTTTGTAGTTGCGACTCTAGTTGAAGGAGCTCAATCGTTTCATTTGTCTGTTGTAGATGCCGTGAAAGATCAGCAATATTTTCTTTTCTAATTTGCACCATGTATTCAGCACTTGAGAGGATCAAATTGTGAAGAATTTGTAACAATTTGATGTGTTGCACCATGTGAATTCACTCGCTTGAATTCAGGCTCGCTTCTCTTGAACTTGATTTTAACTTTGGTGAATTGAATGTGTTTTCTTGATGTTAATGACACACTCTCTTGCTTGTTGCTTGAATAGCATGCTTTCTTGTACTGGCTCATTTGATTGAGTTTATCACACTCGCTTTGGAATTTCCTCAATCACTTTCTCGGTGAAACGTGTTTCTCTTGTTTCAAGTTCACTAGAATTCATGCTCGTTTGCTGTATATTTCACCTTGATTGGTTGTTGTTTGAACATTACATTTACTTGTGGTAGAGTTGAACTCACTTGATTTCTTTCATTTTTTGTTGCAATGAAATTCATGTCAGCTCGCTTGATGTTTTGAACTTTGTACTGACTTGATGGAACTTGCTTGAATGAATTCTCACGCTCACTTGCAAGAGATGTGAACTTGTTGTTTGTTTGATTTAGAGTTAAAACTCATGCACTCACTTGATTTTTCTTAAAGGAAGGGTGTCAAACACTATTGAAAATGCACCCAAAAATGCTTAATTATTTTAATGACTCACTATAATGAACTCACTTTGACTTAATTTTACTCAATTCAAAACTTGGGTGTCGGTTTCAATCGAGAATGCGCCCTTACAATTCAATTCAATTTGAATTTGATTACAAGTTCTTAAATTTATTTTCAACAATTTTGATGTAGATTGTGCTTTGAAATGCTTTAACTTGATTATATTGAGTGAATTTTCTTGTTGAGGTAGAAGGATGATATTGACAATCTTTGATTTTGTGTTGTAGTGGTGTAAATGCATGTGTTGAGTTTAATTATCCTTCCTTGTAGTGACTTCATTACAGATGATGTGCATTTTGTTTTTTTCTTGCATTGAAACTTCTTTGTGTGTGAAATGATATCATTTATGTGTCAAAACTAGACACTAATCATAAGCAAAATCATGAAGCCATAAAAACGAGCGCCATCATAAACACACACATGGTGTACCTAAGATCTCCTTATTCAATTTTGGGCAGATCTAGGACACAATCACCAAAAAATGATATATTTGTTAAGTATTGAGTACATAAGAAATATCCACCTTCAAGTAATGAAAATGCTAAGCTGGAAACCCTTTGAAACAACTCGCCTTTAAAATCTGGATGTTCATTGACTGAATCTCTTAGAAGAAATAAAACAATAAATTTCTTGTTTCAAAAAATATCCACTTATCACTCCAATTTGACAAAAAGTTTACCTTATCACTCCAAATCAAAAAACACTTCTTACTCCAAAATTACAAAAAATAAATCGTCGTATCACTTCTTATTACCTTAGCACTCCATTACATAAAATTCACTTTATTAAAAAACAACACACCTTATCACTCCAAATTTACAATAAAATTTTTACCTTATCACTTAAAAAATCCAAATTTACAGACCTTATTTCTCAATATATCTTCTTATAACTCCCATACAAAAATATGCCCTCAAAATAAATAAATAAATCCCACTTACCACACATAAATAAAAATTTAAGAGAAACTATTTTTTTTATTTACTTATGTCTCCTACAATCTCATAAGTTTTGGATCATCTTAGCTTCAAAAAACGCTCATGACATGACTATGACCTTTTAACTATAAACTCCTTTATATCTCCATTAACAAATCACTTCAAAACTCTCAACTAAAAAAAATCTTCCTTATCTCTCCAACAAACTCTTCTTCACTCTATTAACAAACTTTAATAATTTTTTTAAACTTCCACATGAGAGAATTTTATGAAATCCTTTAAAAAGTGAATGGAGTTGTTAGGAATCTATAATTAGAAATATTGGAAAATTCCAATCACAGAAACAACATTATTTCAACAACTTTTGGATTCTAGGATCTAGCCCTCCTGAATCAGGAGAGGGATCTCTCCAATAAGTGCAAAGATGGATTTGTCTTTGAAGTTTTGGGTGATGATGTTAGGCTAGTTATGAAGACCACGGGTTTTGTGTTGTTTTTGGGTTGTTGAGCATGACTATTATTTGAAGGGAAAGTTCTAAATACAAAGAGTCTCAAAGGTGAAAAGTTGCAGGAAAATAGAACAAGCTTTGGCCAGAAAGATAGATAATTGCAGGTTTAGGTCCATTGGGCTATGGAGTCATAATAGGGTTTAATTGAAACAATCAAGTTCAAAAGTGGTCCATGGTGCAAGTCATCTATGTCTCAAGATCTCTTTAAATTTTATTTATGGAATGGAATGAAACAATAAGAAGAGGAATTAAACAGATGAAGAACAAAGAGCAGCCCAAGATTAGGTAAGTACATCTAAACTAACCTGCTTTTGACATACACTTAAGAAAAACATAAAAGTAGTCTAAGATCAGGTAAGTACTTCTAAACTAGCCTAATTTTGATGCAATTTCAATAGAAAAACATTTTAAAACAAAGGAAAACTTGAAGGCAACTGTTGGAGAAGAAACTAGCGGGTCGGGCTCATCACAAATCCTCTCCTAGCTCTGCTCTACTTGCTAACTTTAAAGACAAACACAAAGATAACAAATAATGGCCTAAGATCTGGTAATTGTTTCAACACTAGCCAGCTTTCAACACATTCCAAGGGAAACATTCAGACAATCTTTGGGGATAAAACTAGGACCAGGGCACACCATATCTTCCTTAGTTCATCTCTACTTAACATATACTGAAAATAAAATTTAAGAATCACAATTAGCTAAGGCAATAGGATGAGGGAACGCCAGCATTCCTATGCTTAGAACTGAATTAAATCATTCCTAAATAACACGAATTGGAAGAAAACAAGTAGATAAAGATTTTCAATCAGAGAAGGGTACTGATATATAGTAGGTCCTAACTCTATGCATGTTGTTCTTTATAAGAGAAAGATGAACACAGTGAAAACAGAAATAAAATAAAAATTTACAATAAGAAGTAACATCACCGTTGACATAGACCAGGATCCCATAAATCAGCTTGTATTGATGCTCCAAACTAGTTACAACTTTAAGTCCAATGTTGTAGCTTAACAATCATCTACACTTCCCAGACTAACTTATCCATCAGAAGAAGAGCTTCAAGAACCAGTGAACACTATTTACAATTAGATCTTTCAGCTCAAGTATATTTCAAAGTTCTGCAAGCAGCCCTCTTCTCCAGTAGTATTTATAGAAGAATGAGGAGGTGAGGTCTAATAAAAGATCTCTCAAGATAATTAATATAGTCCTAATGGCTTCTCAGCCTTTGAGGGGCCCGATGAAGAAGTTTATAGATGTTTCTGACTATATTAATGTTTTTCATTTAAGATTAAGCTCGGTGGGAGCTCTTATTGACTTTTGAGGCTCTGTGTTAGGTTAAAGTAACTCTGCTGATATTTTTTCATTAAGTTTATTTGCAGAATTAACTCTCTGGCGGCGCTAAGGAAAATATCTGATCTTGATCAATAACTTCGGCCTCTGTTTGAATGCCTTGAGGCACAGGTGGCACTGTGGTAGCTGGGAGGAATCAATTGGCCTCTGATGTGGTGGTGGAGGCCTTTTTGTCTAATAAAAACTTATGATTTTCTTTAATTTTGTTTTAATTTCGAGGATTAGGCTTATGATAATCAGTCTTAGCCGTAATCCCCCAAATTGTCTTCAATCTTCTATTCTGCTCTAATTCATCTTCAACACTGATACTCTTTGATTTTGATTTCACTCACTGTGTCTTGTTGATGTGCAACGTTGCGCAGGGCTCACAAGGCATCAATGCCCATGAAACATTGACGCGACGTGGAGTTTGAGCCCTGCGAATTGTTCCCTTTAATGAATCGAAGGCATGAGAATCATCACTCTCAGATTTCGGCTTTTTCTTCAATACGAATGAAAACCTTTAATCCCTGCAAAATACACAAATGTTATGAAATCCTGCGTAGTGGGTAAACTGCTTCAAAGGTTGTGGGGAAAAAGCGTGGCCATTGGATGGCAACATCCAATGGTGGAGATCAGCTAAGAGAAGGTTAAAAGAAGAGCTAAGGAAGAAAATATGTCCAAACTGCTTATCACGCAGAGATCAATGGTGGGGATTACGCATTAAAATCCTCTTGATGGAAGGGGGGGGGGGGGGGGGGGGCAATGAAAGCATGAGGAAAGATCTAGGATCGTCCCATCTGGACACGTGGACGGTCCAGATCTAATTGGAGAATCGCAATCAGCGGGGAAGAACGAATGTTAAAGACGCACCCGATGGAAAACACCGATGCGATTAGATGAAAACCGTCGATCTGTAGATCAGATCGATGGTGGGAAATGCGTCAGGAGATTGCAATCGACGGGGTAATGAACTTTGAGTGCGATGGAGCAATTGAGCATTGGACGTTGATCTGAGGATCAGATCAACGGTGGGGAGTGAATCGGAGGGATGGCCAATTGCGGGGCGACAAACAAATGTATCGAATGAAAATTGTGATGCGATGTAGTGTGGGCCGTTTGATCGGCTGTAGATTAACAGTCGATATCATTTTAAAATTTGCACCAGAGAAAAACCCTTTATGATATATGAAAACCCAAAAATTTAATAAAACAAAGGTTTTGGTGGAAGAATATATATATATGAAATGGATGACGCCCGTCTATGCGGCCTTTGGATGTATGGAATGTAGTATGCCCGGGGCGTATACAAAAAGGGCTAATTGTAATCGGGTCTTTGGTCTTGGTCTTTCAATCTAACCATTCAAACTTTGCAATGCGATTAAGCACTTGAATGGTTCAATGCTTATTTCTAGCACCAAGGCGTATGGAGGGGAAGTGGTTAAGACTCTAGCCCATGGGAGCTTAAGCTTTTATGCGAAAAATATATGTTTTTTATGAATTTTTTCTGGTTTTCAAAGGATTTTGAAGCTTTCAATATAGCCTAAAAAATGAGTTTTAAACTATGGAAAATGATTTTCATGAATGGAATAAGGGGAATCATGAAAATAGAGGAATTTTATGGAGGAAAAAGGGGAGCAAAATGAAGGTTAGTTTTGAGTGGAGGAAGGGAAAAAATGATGATTTTGTAGTAGTATTTTCTCATGAAATCAGCAGAATTCCAGAGTGTAAAATGGGCACAGTAGGGAAGTTTTTGGACAGATGGCATGAGGCCTTCAAGAGTCTTCAAGAGATAACATTTTTTAGCAATAAAACTTGTTTCTTGAAGGCTCCAAAAATGATTTAGCCACATTTTGGTATAACAAATTTTATAGGTGGCTAACAGTGCACTAGAAAATTTGGCCCAATTTCCGATGGCCACTTTGTCGCTATTCCGACACATAGTCATCGCAAGAGTGATAGTTCGAGGACGATAAAAACGTGGTTTGCCATTACGTCGCAATTCTGACGCACTGACAAAGTGTCGCGCTACCGACACTTTTTCTGTCGCTTCCAAAAAAGTGTCGCTCTTTCGATGTTTCCCAAACCATCATGCTTCCGACGTTTGTAAACTGTCACAATTTCGACGAAATGTGGTCCGATGTTTTGAACGTCGCTCTTCCAACGTGTTAGCTAGCTATAAAATTTGTTATACCAAATGCAGGCTAAAAAAATTTTGAGCCTTCAAGGAACAAATTTCATTGCTAAAAATTGTTGGCTCTTGAAGACTCTTGAAGGCCTCATGCCTATCCTCTATCCAAAACTTCCCCATTTTACACTTAGAAATCTTTTTTATTTCCTAGCCAGACTACTGTTGCAAGCACCATTTCCCCCTTCTCTTCTTCCCAACTAAACCTCTTTTTAATCCTTTCATCTCCCATGAAAATCCCTCATTTCAATGTTTTTCCCATTTCCCCTTCATCAAAATCCCCTTTATAAGGTTTAAATATTCCTTCTTTGCCTTATCGAAACCCTCAATTTCCCTTGAAAATCATTAAAAACCATAAAAAAAACCCACATTTTGGACTTAATCCCCCTTGGGCTTAGTTTTAAACCTCTTTTCCCGTTGACCCTTGGTCACATCATTTCCCATGCGCCCGTGGCCCTGCAATTGGGCGCCAGGCCATTTTTTATATATTAATATTTCCCGGCTATAGTTTAAAACCTTGGTTTATATTGAAAATTTTTCGGTTTTATTATTATATTATAAATCCCCGCCGGTTCAAATTTAAATCGTTCTGCGCCGTCGATTTGATCTACAGATCGAACGGTGCGGAGTCCATCTCCCTGTGGTCCCCACCGTCCATAAGCCAATTGCCCAAAACCGACGGTATCCATCGCACTGCCTTTTGGAAAAAGTTGTTTTTCCCCGATCGCCAGCGATTCCATACATCGCATGACACGCATCCCATGTACTTTTTCAAAACTTCCATCCATCGCGCGTTATTGTTCAGACGTGGATGCCCAGCAATATCGTTGTGCATTTTCCGATCTGGGGCGGGTCATCCAACGGCTATCGCTTGCCGAAGATGCCCGATTCTTAACATGGTGCTGGTGCGCCATCCTGTTAATCTCTGCCGTCGATCTGATCTATAGATTGACGGTCCATATTCCATCACCCTGATTCTGTTGCCCAATCAACGATTCTCCGTTTTGACTTTCCTATTTCTTCCGCCTTCTCCGATCAATCCTGACCATTGGATGATGCCATCCAACGACCATGCTTCCTCCACATACCTCCTCAGCAATAAACCTATAAATGCATGGATTTTATAATAAGTTGTTTATATTTTATAGGGTTTCGAGGTTTTATCGCCATTTTTCGAGGAAAATTCGAAGGCGGAGGATGACGATCCTCCCGCCTTCGATTCACCAAAGGAAATCCTTTTCAGAGTATAATTTCATGTTTCTTCAATGTTTTCCTCAGGCATTGATGCCACATAATGCTGCGCAGCCCTGTTTATTAGCAAAAAACACACCAAGTCAATTAGAAATCACAGAGTATCAGTGACGGCGATCAAAGTGAACCAGAACAGAGGATTAAAGAACAGATTTGTGGGGATTACATCTAAGATGCTTATCAAAAGTGTAATCCCAAAGAAAAACACAGTTTAAAGAGAATTTGAAGTGTTTTACCGATGGGAAACCCTCCACTGCCACAAATTGAGTAAAATTGATCCCTCTATCTACCACGGTTCCACCTGTACCTCAAAGCATTCAATCAGAGGCCGAAGTTATTAATAAAATAAAAATATTTGCCTCAGTGCAGCCAAATAGTTACTTCTGCAGGGAATATTAATGCAAATAATATCTGCAAAGTAACACCGACATCACACAGAGCCTCAAAGGTCAACAAAAGCTCCCACAGAGCTTGAATCTTTATGTAAAATTATTTAATACAGAGGATATGTATGTGAGTTTCTTCATTGACCCCTCAAAGGCCAAGAAGTCATTAAGTCTGTATTAATTGTAAACTGAGATCTTTTATCAGATCTCACCTCCTCATCCTTCTATAAATACTTCTGCAGAAGATGAGTGAGGGGTTGGTTGTAGAACTTTGATATACACTTGAGCTTAAACATCTGATTGTACATAGTATTCACTGGCTTTTGGAGCTCTACTGGTGATAGATAGGTTAGGCTGAGATGTGTAGATGGTTGCTAACCTAAAGCACTGGACTTAAAGTTGTAACTAGTTTGGAGCATCAATACAAGCTGATTTATGGGATCTTGGTCTATGTTGATGGTGATGTTTCTGTTTTCACTGTCTTTCATATTCTCTTATAAAGAACAACATGCATAGAGTTAGGACCTACTGTACATCAATAACCTTCCGTGACTGAAAATCTTTATCTGAACATTTTCTTCTAAACTGTGTTATTTACGAATGATTTAATTCAGTTCAAGCATAGGAATTCTGGCATTCCCTCGTCTTATTGTCTTAACTAAATGTTATTCTTAAATGTTATTTTCAGTATATGTTTTGTGAAGATGAACTGAGAAAGATATTTTGAGCCCTGGTCCCAGTTTTTTCCCCACAACTATCTGGATGTTTCTCTTGGAATGTGTTAAAATTTGGCTAGTTTAAAAGTACTTACCAGATCTTAGGTCATTCTCTGTTATCTTTGTGTTTTTCTTGAAAGTAACTAAGTAAATAAGAGCTAGGAGAGGATTTGTGGTGAGCCCGGCCCACTAGTTTCTACTCCAAAAGTTGCTTCCAAGTTTCCCTCTGTTTTAAAATGTGTTCTATTGAAAGTGTATTGAAGGTTGGCTAGTTTAAAAGTACTTACCAGATCCTAGTTTACTTTTATGTTTTTCTTGAGTCCATGTCAAATACTGACTAGTTTAAAAGTACTTATCAGATCCTAGGCTGCTCTTGTTCTGCATTTGTTTATCTCTCCTTCTTATTGTATCGTTTCATTCCATAAATCAAAATTCAAAGAGGTCCTTAGACATAGATGACTTGGCCCATGGACCACTCTTGCCTCTTGCTATTCCAATTAAATCCTAATATGACTCCATAGGCCAATGGACTAAAACCTGCAATTGTCTATCTTTTTGGTCGAAGCTTACTCTGATTGCTTGCAACTTCTCACCTTTGAAACTTTATGCACTCAGAACTTTCCACCTCAAACAATAATCATGCTCATCCACCCAAAGAACAAAAAAACCCTTGTCCTTCATAACTAGCCTAATATCATAACCCCAAAATTCAAAGAAAAATCCATATTTGTACATATTGGAGAGATCCCTCTCCGGATTCAGGAGAGCTAGATCCTAGAATCCCAAAGTTGGTTGAAACGATGTTTCTTCTGCAGTTTTAGTCTCACCAATATGCTAAAATTACAGATTCCCAACATTTCTGGTGACTTCGCTGGGGACTGAACCCAGAATCATATTTTATTTTTATAAAACCTTGTGAGTTAAAAGCAACATTTTCAAGCACTACCAAAGAGTGGTAATCATGGTAAAACTTGTTTGAATCAGTGACAAGCTAGGTAAAACCTAGGATTCTCTTAAGACTTTATCTAACCTTGAAATATTAGCTGGCTTAGCCATAAGAGTAAACTGTCTTTGTCTCATAACCATAGCTAAGATTTGAAACAAAGTTAGGATATTCTTAAAAACCATACAATTGGAAAATAACTTAAAAAAACCTAAAAAATATTTCGGATTGGTATCCAATAAACATGGTGGTGGACCATAAAACCTTTTACCTCCTTAGGAGCTAAAAACTTCCACTTGGCGACTCCACAATCCTTAGCAGACCTTAAGACTCCACTGGGAATAACCCTCATCATTATAACATCATTCAAACTCAGTTAGAGGATTGTAGGATTAATATTTGTGTAAACATATTAGTTAACCTCTCAAAGACTCTCATACTTGGCTGAAATTTTCTTGTTTATTTGGGTCTAATAACACAGCATAGTGGCTCCTAGAAAGATTCACACTAGAGCCTATCCTGACCCAGACCCACCTGAAGTAGTTGATAACCCAGAAGGTATCCTTAGGAAATCTCCTAAGATAAAATTGTCAACTGTTTTCAGGTCACCCTTGAGAGCTAGTTCAGTTCCTGAAAATATTTCAGCTCTACAACAATCTCAAGTTGACTTAGTAAATACATTTAAAACTAGGTCTCTTGGTGATTTAGATTATTTAGATTCTGAGTATTCACTATCATCTCCTGAAACAAGCGAACCTCTTGGTAGCAGCGAAACAACACCTCCTGATTTACATTTCCTTCACAACTTAGGTGTCTCTCATCCAAGATCATCTCAGCAGTCTATTCCTGGTCCATCCACTTCTTCTCACCCTACATCCACTGTTCAAACCACTCCACTTCAGCCCACTATTCCTGTTGTTAATCCACTCCTTGTAAATCCTCCCCCACCACCTATCATGGTAGCATGGTATGCTCCCCTAGTCCTTCCTGTACCATTAGTCAATCTTCCGCAGGACTATCAGTCCAAAATTCCATTATATGATGCCAACAATGCTACGACTACATCACAACATGCGGATAATATGAATGAATAATTTGACAAAAATGAAATTGATGATGATTCTGTCAAGCTTAGGTTATTTGCTCAGAACCTAGGGGGAGAAGTAAGAAAATGTTTCAAAGGTTTAGCCCCCAATAGTATAAATGATCTCCAAGCCTTCCATCAAACATTCTTAAACAAATGGGAAGTAAAGAAGAACCCTCTCCAAGTGCTCTATGACTATAAGAACCTCCATAGAAACACTGGGGAAAGTGTGCAAGCTTATTGCACTAGATTCAATAGTGTGTATAATGCACTTTCCCCAGAACTAAAACCTCCACAAGGCTCAGCTTTAAACAAGTTTCCTGAAGGATTTGACTCTGACATGACCTATCATCTGAGAGAGAGAGACTTTTCAACTCTTGAAGATATGCAAAGAGGTGTTCTTTCTGTGGAAGTCAAATTAATGGAGAAGAGAGAAAGAATGAAAAATGAAAAGAGAGTGTCCTTTAGAGAGGAATCTGCACCCTCTACCTCCAACTCAAAAATGGAGAAAATGATGGAATAAATGATGAAAGAAATGAGTATAATTAAGAGAGCACAAAAAATCCTAAACCAAAATGCTCCTCAAAATAGGAATTAGAACCAGAATCAGAATTTTAGAAGGAACCAACCTCAGAACAGACCTAGGGAAGATGATCAAAAAATCACTCCTCCCTTTCATCAAAATTATGTAAGTGAGGTTAAGGAAACAGATGAGATAACAGAGGGAGATGATGTCAATATGTTTGGGGTAGAAGATGATGACTTTGAGATTCATTATGATAGAAAACAAGGTCTATACACACCTTATGATGACAAACGAGATGATGATGAAAATAGTTATCAAGACATGGATAATTTCATCATAGAGTCTCAAAAAGAATATGACCTTAGAAGCAAAACCAGTCAACAGATCCCCAACAACAAAACCTCTGACAAATCTTCACAAAAAATCACTACAACCAAGCCTAAAATTATCAAACAAAAGGATAAAAAAGTGGATGTAAATTTTGATAAAGGTAAAGAGAAAGGCCCTAAAAATAATGAAAAACAGAGTGCAGACCTTAGTAGTACTAACACTTCATCTAATACTCCTATGAAAACAGTTGTGTCAAGTGTAAATAGAACAGATCAGCAAGCTGATGTTGCTGATAAAAGGACAACTAATAAAATTGAGACAAGTGCTTTAAAGAGTCAAATTCCTTTCAGCCTAGAGCAGGAAATTTCAAAAATCAAGATCTCTGGACCCCTGAATGAGTTAGCTTCTCAACATGTATTTATAACCCAAATTTTGAAGGCTCTAAATATAGAAGAGAGTTATTATATAGTCAATATTAATGATGACCAGCCAGAGCTGATTTTTGGTCCTAAGATTGAAGGTAAATATCAAGAGGGACCTGTTCCTCCCTTTTATGTAAGTTTAAACATTCATGACAAAATTTTGCACAATGCTATGCATGATTCCGGGGCTTCTCATAATTTAATGCCTAAAGCTGTGATGGAGAGCCTTGGTTTGGAAATCAGCAGACCATATAAAGACTTGTATTCCTTTGATTCCAGCAGAGTAAGGTGTTTAGGATTGATCAAAGACCTCTGTGTTAACTTAGCATAGATTCCAGCCAAATGCCTAGTTATGGATATTGTTGTGGCTGATGTCCCCCCCAAGTATGGAATGTTATTATCAAGGTCTTGGGGGGCTAAGTTACAGGGGACTATGCAAATGGACATGACTTATGCGACTATCCCTGTTTTCAACCAGAATAGAAGAATTTACAGGGAGTCTCCTACGCAATACACGGTTACAAATCAAGACAGACCACAAAACTCCCCTTTATACTCTGTAGATACCGACCTTGATTCTTTTATCCTTTTTAATGAAGAAACATTAGATGAACATGTGACTTTAACAGAGTTAATGAATAATAGGGAAGAGGAAGAAAATACCACAGAGTTGTCAAAGAATTTTGCTGAACCATTGAACATTAGCAAAGTAAACAAAGGTCTTGAACTACAAGTCGTGCATCCATTGCTTTTAAACCTTGACACTCAACAAAAAATGCCTCCACTTAACAAAAAACTTGAAGAGTAAAAAAAAATTCAATCAAATTCCGCTAATCATGAAAATCTAGAGAGCGCAGTAGTTAAAGAGGACGTTAACCAAGATGAAACTGACAACAGTCCTCTGTGGAATATGTATTTTGAATGATCCTGCACTAGAACCAATGCTGGTGCAGGTGTCTGGATTTCCAACACTGAAAATAACCACACAGAAAGCATTTCCTGCAAGTTAAACTTTCAGTGTTCCAATAACATAGAATAATATGAATCCCTTCTCTTAGGCTTACATCTGTTGAAAAAGTTAGGAGCCACAAGAATCAATGTGTATGGAGATTTAGAGTTAGTCATTAGGCAAGTCAATGGGGAGTATAACGCAAATCATCCCAGACTTAGAGCTTACCGAAATGATGTCATGGACCTCTTGAAAACCTTTGATGAGTCCAAATTGATTTTTGTCCCAAGAAAGAAAAACATTGCAGCCCACAATTTGGCCTTTGCAGCTAGGACATGCTTGACGCCATATGAAACCAAAGACCGCACAACTGAGATAAAATTTAAACTAGTTGTGCCTAATAATGAAAAGTATTGGCACGTGTTTGACAATGATAAACAAATAGAAGACTTCATGCAATTTAGAAATGAATTTGAACTACACAGTTCGGACTTAGAGTATGATACAGACTGCACTGAAGAAAATTTCCTTGGTGAAGAGGAACCGTCTCCTGAACCTGTTAATATTAACCTGCTGTCAGTCAAACTAAAAAACAAAACAGAATTGGATGCTGAGTTCGAAACAGATGAGTTAGAAACTCTACATACTAAAGATGAAAGTTTTGCAAGCGGTCTAGCGCCTTTGGAAGAGTTGTTCAATCTTAATGATGTGGCCAAAAAGCCAAAGCTGTACCTGTGGAGGCTAAAGTAGAAGAGTGCAATATAGGAAGTGAACTTAAACCTATGATGATTAAACTGTCTAAAACTTTACAAGATCACATTAAACTTAAATACATAGAGTTTTTTAAAGAGTTTTCTGATTTTTTTGCATGGAGTTACAAAGATCCTAAGTCTTATGACACTGAAATAATACAGCACAAAATTCCCCTCAAAGAAAACCAAAAACCATTCAAACAGAAACTGTGCAGAATAAACCCTGTTCAGTTGCCATTGGTTCAGAAGGAGATCATGAAAATGTATGATGCTAGTATTATTGTCCCTATTAGATATTTTGAGTGGGTGTCTAATCTGGTGTCTGCTAGGAAGAAAACTGGAGAGATCAGGCTTTGTATAGACTTTAGAGACTTAAACAAAGCTTCATTAAAAGACAATTACCCTTTACCAAAGATGGATCACATTTTACAAAGGGTGGTAGGGTCTAGAAGAATTTCTTTGTTGGATCGCTATTCAAGGTACAATCAGATCTTAGTTCACCCTGCTGATCAATTAAAGACAGCATTCACTACACCATGGGGCACTTTCATGTATGTGAAAATGCCCTTTGGTCTAATGAATGCTGGAGCAACTTTTCAAAGAGCCATGGACATAGCATTCTCGGAGGAACTGAGCATCTTCATCATTATATACCTTGATGATGTCACTATGTTTTCAAAAACAGATGAAGAGCAGTTAGAACATTTGAGAAAGGTTTTCGAGAAATTCAGAAAGTTTGGAATACCTTTACACCCTAAGAAAACACTATTTGGTCTCCAAGAAGGTAAAATTCTTTGGCACATTATTTATGAGGAGGGTATAAAGATAGATCCAAAGAGGATTGAGGCCATATTGCAAATCTCTCATCCTCGAAACATTAAAGAGTTGCAGTATTTCATCGGAAAGATTAACTTTTTAAGAAGGTTCATCCCCAACTTGGCTGAGCTCCTTAGGCATATCACAAACATGTTAAAAAAGGAGAAAGGGGTAAAATGGACCTTGGAAGCAAAGAAGTCTTTTGAACTGGTGAAACAAGCTTTAACCAAAACACCAGTTCTAATATGTCCTAATTTTTCAAAATATTTTTATATCTTTTCATTTGCATCGGAACATACCATAGTTGTTGTCCTTTTACAGAAAAATCTGCAAGGACAAGAGCAGCCTATTGTATTTTTTAGCAAGGCATTGAGGGATGCCCCTTTAAAGTATAACATTATGGAAAAGCAAGCTTTTACTTTGGTTAAAGCTTTGAAAGACTTTAGGGTATGCATCCTTCACTCACACATCATTGCCTTTGTCCCAAACTCAGTTGTTAAAGACATTCTAACACAGGACCTGGATGGTAAGAAAGGTAAGTGGATTGTTTTTGTCCTTGAATATGATTTAGAGATAAAATCGACTAAACTCATCAAAGGCCAAGGTCTAGCTAGATTAATGGTTGAATCAAATTTTGAAGTTCTGGATATTAATATGATTAATGCTTTGGATGACCAAGAAGAATTCTCAACTCCTACTGTTGAAGATCATTTTATGTATTCTCCTTGGTATGCTGATATTATTTATGTTTTTCTTAAATTGAATACACCTCCTATTCTGACAAAACCAAAGGCAAGATTCCTCAAATTGAAAGCTGTAAACTATTGCATTATTGATAGGTGTCTTTACTGGAAAAATGCAAGTGGTGTATTTCTTAAATGTTTGCCTGCGTTTGATGCAGAGAAGGTTAAGTACGAGTTCCATGAAGGAGAGTGTGGAGGTCATTTATACTAGAGGACAACAGCCAACAAAATTTTGAGGGTTGGTTTCTATTGGCCTACTCTTTTTCCTGATATCCACGAGATGATCATAGCCTGTCATAAATGCCAAATTTTTGAAGGCAAAAGAAAACGGCTACCCCTACCTTTGCATCCTATCATTGTTGAAGCCCCTTTTCAACAGTGGGGACTTGACTTCATAGGAGAAATCCATCCACCATCTTCTGCCCAACATAGATGGATTCTCATTGCCACAGATTATTTCACTAAGTGGATAGAAGCCATACCTTATAGACAGGCCAATGATTAAGTTAGCATAAAATTCATGGAGACTAACATTCTCTTCAGGTTTGGCTTTCCTACCAAGATTATCACTGATAATGCAGCAACATTTGGATCAAAGAAAATGGTTGAGTTTTTTCATAGATATTACATAACATTGGGGCATTCCATGGCCTACTACCCTCAAGGTAATGGACTTGCAGAATCCTCAAACAAAAGCTTAGTGAACATAATCAAGAAACTGTTGGAGGAAAATAAGAAATCTTGGCATATAAAGCCAGTTCATGCACTTTGGGCTGACAGATTGAGTTTGAAGAAATCCATTGGCATGTCACCTTTCCAGCTTGTGTATGGTACTGATGCAATTTTTCCAAATAGCCTTGGTGTAACAGTGATGAATTTGATTCAAGAGTTACAAACTAAAGAAAATTACATGATTAGAAGAATTAACCAGACCATTCATCTTCAACAAACCAGAGAGGAAGTGTATAACCAAGCATTGTAGAAGCAGGACAACATTAAAAAGCTTTTTCACAGAAGAACAAAGGCTAGCAATTTCAAGATTGGGGACAAAGTTTTAAAGTGGCATTCAATAAGGGAAGAGAAGGGCAAGCATGGAAAATTTGAAAACTTGTGGTTTGGCCCTTACTCTATTCATTCAGCTGTTGGTAACAATGCATTTTTCTTGCAGGAGTTGAATGGAGCAGAACTGTTTGGGGGTCCTGTCAATGGCAGGATGCTTAAGCATTACTTCTCTTGATCAATGTTATGTTTTGAAGCCTTCTTACCTTTTTTCCACTATAAATATTTCATCCACCATTGCATTCAAAATTGTAAAAATAAAAAATACAAAAACAAAAGAAAAAGGAAAAGGAAAAGAAAAGAGGCCAGATTGTGAAAACAAGAAAGGTATAGCCCCATACCAAAAAAGAGAAACAAATTCTGAAAGTGTGCAATCTTAAATCCCACTCCTACAAAACACACTTCTAGTTAGTCAAACAGCCTAATCTTGACTAATTAGTTTTAAATTTTCTGCTGATAGAATAGTGAAATCGATTTTCCAAACTGTCTAATCTTGGCTTATCAGTAGATAGTTTAGGATAGAAATTAAAGTTTCAAACATGATCAAAATCTAAACCTAAGTTTCCAAGTAAGAAATGACTCAAATCTTCTTTATTTTCTGAGTCAAAAAATATGTAAATCTCGTTCTAATTAACTCAAAATCTGAACCAGAGAACAAAGAAAGAACAACTCAAACAAAATTCAAAATAGAGCTGTAAAAAGAGAAGGCAATACTTTGAACTTTCAGATCTTAAGCCTTCCATTTTGATTTAATTTTTTGCAAAATAAATGTCTATGTGTAGATTTTTTATATGCCATAGATCATAGCGAGTCAAATAACTTAATCTTCACTTGACTGTTTTTTAAAATTTATGTTTTAGAATTTAGAGAAATAAAATCTGTTGGACAATTTAACCCCAACAGATAGTAGAATAGGTACAGAAGCATCTGAACTCAACTGTTTAATCTGAGTTTAGGGAGAAATAAGGAGTATAATTATATTAGTTTTATGCTTTCAAAAGAAAAAAATGTTGTAAAAGAGTTTGCCAATCCAAGTGCACTCTAATGAAGAAAAAATGTTAGATCAGTAGGATTGGGTAGGTAGAAAGTTTGTATTGATGAAGATCCATTACTTTTATGGTTGCTAATATGTTTTTAGAGAAATTCATCTCAGCAAAGGAAAATTAGCCCAATGGATCAGGCACAGGTCAGCCTCCCAGAGAATGCAGGTCTAAAGTTCCTGATGCCTTCAAGAAGGCACCATCCCCAAGTGCAGCCACTATTAGCCAGCTATAAAATTTTTTATACCAAATGTTGGCTAAAAACTTTTTGAGCCTTCAAGGAAAAAATTTCATTGCTAAAAATTGTTGCCTCTTGAAGACTCTTGAAGGCCTCATGCCTATCCTCTGTCCAAAACTTCACTACTGTTCCCATTTTACACTTAGAAATCTTGCTGATTTCCTAGCCAGACTACTGCTGCAAGCACCATTTCCCCCTTCCCTTCTTCCCAACTACACCTCTTTTTAATCCTTTCATCTCCCATGAAAATCCCTCATTGTCATGTTTTTCACATTTCCCCTTCATCAAAATCCCCTTTATAAGGTTTAGAGATTCCTTCTTTGCCTTATCGGAACCCTCAATTTCCCTTGAAAATCATTAAAAACCATAAAAAACCCACATTTTGGACTTAAGCCCCCTCGGGCTTAGTTTTAAACCTCTTTTACCATTGACCCTTGGTCACATCATTTCCCATGCGCTCACGGTCCCGCAATCGGGTGCCAGGCCATTTTTTATATATTAATATTTCCCGGCTATAGTTTAAAACCTTGGTTTATATGGAAAATTCGTCGGTTTTATTATTATATTATAAATCCCCACCGGTTCAAATTTAAATCATTCCGCGCTGTCGATCTAATCTGCAGATCGGATGGTGCGGAGTCTGTCTCCCTGTGGTCCCCGCCATCCATAAGTCGATTGCCCAAAATCGGCGGTATCCATCGCACCGCCTTTTGGCGAAAGTTGTTTTTCCCCAATCACCAGCGATTCCATACATCACATGACACATGTCCCGTGTACTTTTTCAAAACCACCGTCCATTGCGCGTTATTGTTCGGACGTGGATGCCTAGTGATATCGCTGTGCACCGTCTGATCTGGGATGGGTCATCCGACGGCTATCGCTCGCCGAAGATGCTCGATTCTTAACGTGGTCCTGGCACGCCATCTTGTTAATCTCTGCCATCGATCTGATCTGCAGATCGATGGTCCATATTCCATCACCCTGATTCCGTCGCCCAGTCAACGATTCTTCGTTTTGACTTTCCCCCTCGCTCCCGACCGTTGATCTCTGCGCGATCAACGACTCTGATTAATCTTTCTTCCGCCTTCTCCGATCAATCCTGACTGTTGGATGACGCCATCCAACGACCACGCTTCCTCAACATACGTCCGCAACAATAAACCTAAAAATGCATGGATTTTATAATAAGTTATTTATATTTTGCAGGGTTTCGAGGTTTTATCGCCATTTTTTGAGGAAAATTTGAAGGCGGAGGATGAAAATCCTCACGCCTTCGATTCACCAAAGGAAATCCTTCGTAGAGTATAATTTCATGTTTCTTCAATGTTTTCCTCAGGCATTGATGCCACATAACCCTGCGCAGCCCTGTTTATCAGCAAAAAACAGAGCAAGTCAATCACAAATCACAGAGTATCAGTGACGGGGATCAAAGTGAACCAAAATAGAGGATTAAAGGAAATATTTGTGGGGGTTACATCTAAGATGCTTATCAAAAGCCTAATCCCCAATAAAAACACAGTTTAAAGAGAATTTGAAGTGTTTTACCGACGGGAAACCCTCCACCGCCACAAATTGAGGCAAATTGATCCCTCTAGCTACCATGGCACCACCTGTACCCCAAAGAATTCAATCAGAGGCCGAAGATATTCATCAAATAAAAATATTCGCCTCAGCGCAGCCAGAGAGTTACTTCTACAGGGAATATTAATGCAAATAATATCTGCAAAGTAACCCTGACATCACACAAATCCTCAAAGGTCAACAAAAGCTCCCACAGAGCTTGAATCTTTATGTAAAATCATTTAATACAGAGGATATGTATGTGAGTTTCTTCATTGAGCCCCTCAAAGGCCAAGAAGTCATTAGGTCGGTATTAATTGTAAACTGAGATCTTTTATCAGATCTCACCTCCTCATCCTTCTATAAATACTTCTGTAGAAGATGAGTGAGGGGTTGGTTGTAGAAATTTGATATACACTTGAGCTTAAACATTTGGATGTTCATAGTATTCATTGGCTCTTGGAGCTCTGCTGGTGATAGATAGGTTAGGCTGAGATGTGTAGATGGTTGCTAACCTAAAGCACTAGACTTAAAGCTATAACTGGTTTGGAGCATCAATACAAGCTGATTTATGGCATCATGGTCTATGTTGATGGTGATGTTTCTCTAATTGTTACTTGTTATTTTGTTTTTGTTTTCACTGTGTTTCATATTCTCTTGTAAAGAACAGCATGCATAGAGTTAGGACCTACTGTACATCAGTAACCTTCTCTGACTGAAAATATTTATCTAAACGTTTTCTTCTAAACTGTGTTATTTAGGAATGATTTAATTCAGTTCAAGCATAGGAATGCTGGCGTTCCCTCATCTTATTGTCTTAGCTGAATGTTATTCTTAAATTTTATTTTCAGTATATGTTTTGTGAAGATGAACTAAGGAATATATGGTGAGCCCTGGTCCCAGTTTTGTCCCCACAACTATCTGGATGTTTCCCTTGGAATGTGTTAAAATCCGGCTAGTTTAAAATAACTTACCAGATCTTAGGCCATTCTATGTTATCTTTGTGTTTGTCTTGAAAGTAACTAAGTAAAGAAGATCTAGGAGAGGATTTGTGGTGAGCCCGGACCGCTAGTTTCTACTCCAAAGGTTGCTTCCAAGTTTCCCTTTGTTTTAAAATGTGTTCTATTGAAAGTGTATCAAAGGCTGGCTAGTTTAAAAGTACTTACCAGATCCTAGTCTACTTTTATGTTTTTCTTGAGTCCATGTCAAAGGCTGACTAGTTTAAAAGTACTTATCAGATCCTGGGCTGCTCTTGTTCTGCATTTGTTTATCTCTCCTGCTTATTGTATCGTTTCATTCCATAAATCAAAATTCAAAAAGATCCTTAGACATAGATGACTTGCCCCATGGACCACTCTTGCCTCTTGTTGTTCCAATTAAATCCTATTATGAATCCATAGCCCAATGGACTAAAACCTGCAATTGTCTATATTTTTTGTCGAAGCTTACTCTGATTGCTTGCAACTTCTCACCTTTGAGACTTTTTGCACTCAGAAATTTCCACCTCAAATAGTAATCATGCTCAACCACCCAAAAAAAAAACAAACCCTTGGCCTTCATAACTAGCCTAATATCATAACCCCAAACTTCAAAGACAAATCCATCTTTGTACATATTGGAGAGATCCCTCTCTGGATTCAGGAGGGCTAGATCCTAGAATCCAAAAGTTGATTGAAACAATGTTGCTTCTGCAGTTTTATTCTCACCAATCTACTAAAATTACAGATTCCCAACACAACGTTTGTAAAATATAAAAATTCCGACGAAATGTGGTCTAACGTTTTGAACGACGCTCTTCCGACGTTTCTATATTGTCGCTCTTCTGACGTTTTTAAAATGTTGCAATTTCAACACCGTACAAAAGTGTCGTAAGACCGATGTGTCCCAGAAGCATCGCAATACTGACGCATTCCAAAAGCATCACAATATCAACGTATGTTACAAGACCGATGAAAATGGAAATCGTTCAAGACGTTGGAAGACTGATGCTTACAAAGAGTCGATATATCGACGGCAGGTTCAATTTAAAAAAAAAAAAAATGAAACTTTAAAACAGGATAGTAAATCTCCAATATTTTTTATGAATTGTGGGCATTCCAATGACCGTGAAATATTAATATAATAAACCACCCCGTAGCGCTTCGAATATAAACATGGCTCTGTATTTCAAAAAAGAGGTTTAAAATAGTAACAGGGCAACATTTTTTTTTTCCAATTGTTATGAACATAATTCGACCGTGAAATATTAATATAATAAACCACCCCACAATGCTTCGACTATAAGCAATCATTTTTTTTTCAAAAGAGAAAAAACGTTGTTTTGAATATATTATATGAAGAAAAACAATCCATGAAGTCATTACATTTTCACATATGAAGATTGGAACCCAAATATTCATCAAGAAAAGTGGAAGTCCCACCCCAGACAATGATATAAAAATACCCCATGTCACATACAAGGACATGATATAAAACCCAATAACGGTCCACATGGAGATTATCGACAATCTGAGAAAGCATCCAAATATGCCCGAGGCATCTATAAGAAAGTGAAATAGTAGTATGTAGAATAGTAAAGTAACAGATAGAGTACCGACGTCCATTGTTCCAAATAAAATTAAAGTACCCAAAATCCTTGAACAGAGAAAAATGCTAATCATGTGAGGAGTGTGATATGTCCAAAATATAAAAATACCATCAGACCATATCAATAAACCAGCAACATACACCAGCAATGCTAGTTTTGAAGGCAGAGTGATAACATGTCAACACATAAAATAGTATCATAAAGCGGATACAGGAGATGTGGAGAGACATTTACTGTTGATATACGCCTCACACAGAAAGCATCCATGATATAGCAAAAATATGTATAAACCCAAGGTCGATTGTATGTTCTGGCTCGCTTGTTACCGGAAATAAAAACCATCTGCAAAAACCCAGGCTCGCTTGATTCCAAAATTGGTAACCATCTGTTGCATCCGAGATGTAAGTTTCAGGCTCTCTTGTTTCCATTAGTAGCCTGCTACAGCATCCACCCTGTTCATAGAAAAAAGGTTCCTGTAGATATACAGAGAAAGAGTATAATTACTGCACCATATCTACATGGCCTAGATTTCAAAGCAGGTTTAAAATAGAAACAGTATAACATATTTTTTTCCAATTGTATGTTATGAACATAATTCGACTCATGAAATATTAATATAATTAAAACCACCCCGTAGTGCTTCGACTATAAACAATCATATAAACATGGCTCTGTATTTCAAAAAGCAGGTTTAAAATAGAAACAGGGCAACATTTTTTTTTCCAATTGTTATGAACATAATTCGACCGTGAAATATTAATATAATAAACCACCCCGCAGCGCTTCGACTATAAACAATCATATAAACATGGCTCTGTATTTCAAAAAATAGATTTAAAATAGAAACAGTGGGAAACATTTTTTTTCTAAGTAAATTTAATCTATTAACAAGGGGGAATAAAATTACACCATGACCAACACTTATGGCAAATTTGTCATCAAAAAATCAAAAAATAAGACTGCCCTCATATGGGGAAACCGATCTTGAACGTTTATAGAATTCAAAAATATTACAGAGGTCCAACACAGTAATATAAGTAAAAACATGCCCAATTAAGTGGGCCACGAAGCAAGAAAACCAAATTAACCAAAGAGAAGCAGCTACTCCTCCGGTGGTTCTTTGACGATTTGGCACCATCCTTCGAAAGGTCCAGGATCGCCAGGTGCTATCTCCACATTCACGCCACCGCTCCCCTCCTCAAGGCCCGAATGCTGGTCGGATTTTTCTGAGCTCAGACCCACCAGACGGGTGCATTGTTCCTCCATTTGGGCCTCCTCATGGAAAATCACGGTGATTGAAGCTGTGATTCGTGGATGGTTCAGAGAGAAATTAAAGGAAAAAAGCGTAGTGCGCATCGTGGGAGAAGGTGAAGCGGTGGGGAAATGAGGAGCAGGGGAGCCCATATGGTGGCCAGATCCTAGAACCCGACCCCGCCCACTTCTAGTGTCTGGATAGCGACCTGCGTAATAATCACTGGACTTGGAAGACGACTCGGTTGAGGGGCTGGAGGGAGCGCGCATGGGTTGACCTCTAGTGCTCCCCCTGCGGCAACACATCCTTTGACGTAGGCGAGGCATGGGTGCAGTCTCAGCAGTGGGCACAAGACGAGACGAAGAAGTAGGATTCCAAGAAACTGAGGAAGACTGAATTATACCGTAGTGAGAGAAATCCGTAGTTGTGCACCAAGGTCTAAGAATTAGTTCAGTGGCTTCTCCTTCTCGTCAATAAAAGAGCAGTAAAGGTGTAACTCCAAAGAACTGTGAGAGCATCAAATTCAAGGTTGCGGCTCATCTGAAAAACCATAATGAAACGCCCATCATAAATCTCTCATTGATGAGAGCTGAAGGTCGGAGCATATTGGAGCATGCAGAATCGCTAACAGGAGTGGAGGTCTGATCTTGAATAGCGTTAAAACTTAATGCAATTTGATGTGAAAACCTTGGAACTTAAATATCGATCGATTTAGTGTTGAATGCTATCAAAACTTAAAAGTAATGCGATTGATACGAAATCGCCACATCCATGTCCCATCTCCTTAAACGCCATCGAATGCACCCACATCTGGGAACAGGGCAACTTTTGATTGAGGACACGTGGCGGAAATTTATTGGAACAGATATTTTTTTGGGTCGCTCGCGCAGTGGAAATCCGGACCCCAAAAAGATTAGGGCGAATTTGATAAGAAATTCGCATCACAACTCTCCCTCCGTACGCCAGCCCAACTTCGGACCCTTAAAAGATTAGGGCGGAATTAATTTGGTTTTCACGTCACAAAATTGGCCGACGTCAGCAGGCTATTTTAGAACGCGAATTTGGTTTGAATTATGGTTTATCGCCGTTTGAAGTCTGGCGGGCTCCGCGGCTAAAGGGTTCGTTTGAAGTTTTGACAAAGGTTTTGTTATATGTTTTATATAAACGCACGGCGAAATAGTTTTATTGTTTGTTAAGGTCCCACACAGTGATCAAATTTGAAGGGCAGGTCCGAATTTTAATTAGAAGGGCATATATCTATAATGCCCTTCCATAATGAAAATCTTAAAAAAAAAACTTTTCAATTGACCACAATAAATTATTTTGACATTTCATTTTCAGAAAGACAAAATCATCAATCTTTATATTAATAAAAGACTGTTACATATACAAAAATGAAGAAGGCTCCATATTTCATTGCTTAAATATATCATTGGCAATGTCAACATAAGTCTTGAAGACACTATTATAAGAATTTGGATACATACCACCGAGATATAGGAGATTCTTATGTGTCAGATTGTGTAATGCAATTTTGACTTTGTTCAACATGAGCAAAGAAAGATGGAGGTCTGGATTTTTCTTATAGAACTTTTATTATTATTATTTGAAACATTGTTTATAGATATGAAGACAACAATGAAATTATGAGCATGATGGACAATTAGTCAAGCTCATGATGCCAAACCATGATGATGTAAGTTTGGAATTTAACATTTTTACATGTTAAAGAAAAATAGTCAAAATCACTGACAAGTTAGTATGCCATAATTAATAATCATTCCCTGTTCACTTTTGTTAATAGGTTTATGTCACATGATGATCTCTCTTCTCTGGCATTTAATGTATTGAAGATCACTATTCTAGGAATAAGGAGTTATTTTCTCCAAAAATAACCCTAGCTAAACATTGACAATGCATCAAGGATATCTTTCTATGCTTCATAAGTAAATATGTTCTACTTCTAAATCATGTCTTGGAAGTGGTTGCTTTGCTGGAAATTATTCACCAGTTGGTTTCATACCAAAGTCTTTTTTCTCATTTTCAAGATCCAATACATGAAAAAGATAATGGTTTAAAACAACATAAATATTTGAAATTTTGCAAGAATTGTCTCGCACACATTGAATATGAATTTTGAAGTCAAGTGCATGATGCTGTATAGGATCAAGTGTCATTTTGAATACCAAATGTTTCACAAGAAACTTCTCAACATGCTACCCTACAGTAAGGATTAAATGACAACACATCAACTATTTCCATAATAAAAGTACAAAGACAAATACAAGACTAAACAACTACAAATGTTGTAGATCTAACAAGACCACACAATCAAATGTATTCCACAAGGCCAATATTGTATGAAAAATGAAAAGGATTTTGCAACCAAAAATACCTTAGGCAACTAATTCAATTAGATACACAAAACCATCAACAAAAAGGAAAACCAACCTACTCAAAAGGCAAGTGTTTACCTCCTTTGACAAAATTTTGAGTTCCGAAACAGGGGCCTTTATTGTCTTGTCAATGCCCCTAGTAATTTGAACGGGGTTTTCACCTGTTGCAACAACCTAAACAAAAAGGTTTAATTTCAAATTATTTTCCACAAATTTAAGATACAACCATTGTCAGTTTTGTATTTCCTAACAAGCTCATAAATTTTGACAATAGAACCAAATTTTTTTAATACCTGATAGCAATTTTTTCACTCAAAAACTATCTTAGACTCAATAAGCCCAACCCAAAACTAAAAAACCAAACACCATAAGACCTCTACTACAATGAATAGATGATCTTAATCCAGTACTATCGACAAAATATATTTTATACCTGCCTATTAAGACATCAGTATAATAACAGACAAAAGCTAGTGGTTCCATCCCCAGCTAAATCATTTGTCTTTGCCGCGCCTTTGCCTTACCAACTTGGCCCCAATATTTTCAACTGGGTCCTCTAATTCAAGCAATAAAAAGGCAAAAACCATAGCATTCAGATACATTTCATTACACTGTCGATAACAATAAAATTTGACTTAGCCATAACCCTTTCCTTTTGTTGTTGTGAAAATATTTATGCATTACTCTAATGTGGATATTCCATAGGCAAAGTAGACCACTGGGTAAAAAATATGTTTCCTTTCACCTTTGAGTTTTAAAATTATGCCTACCAAATCTAAGACATTTAAGAGGGGGAACTAATACAACTTTAAAAAGAAAACCAGAGCACACATCTACAAATTACCTCCTTAGCCACTGTCACACCATCATTAACTATTTTTGGAGAACCATGCTTGCTCTCCAAGACAACATTTTTCCCTTTGCCCCAAGGGTGACTCCAACAAGATCAGCAAGTTTGTTCACACCGGCTGCAAGACAAATTGAAAATGCTTTTAGTAAGTGTGCAATTGAATTCCATACCATATGCCAAAAAAACCCTCCATGAAAAATTAAAATAACACATTAAAATCGAATGTAAGTGGACAAGGAAAGATCCACAGCAGTGAAGTTTCACGTGCAGGTGACCTTCCTTTAAACATAATTTTTTCTCTGACCTGCAATTTTTTTGTCACTGAGCCATCCTTGTTGAAGAAAAACTCCTTTTCCATACCTCTTGTATTAACTACCTTCTCTCTGTCGCGTAATCTCAGAGTCCCTCTTCTGCTTGATCAATTAAAGGAAATGGGTGAAAAAACTGAAAGAGAAGACAATTGTCTGCCATAATTATCAAACATTCCACCCAACTTCTTCCCCTTTCCATTGTTACCCAATGAGGTAGATGTGGCAATTGTTGTCATACTGCCCAAATCAGAGGCCATATTCTCTTATCCTGAATATAGAATTACAATATCTTCATATTAGTATGAACCTTAAAAAAAATGACTCCCATTGCTAAAAACCACTTTTAAGTTGTAACAGGAAAACTATACAACTGTCGCAACTTTTGGCAACTTCTGGAGCATTAAGAGAGAAACAACCAAAGAGAAATGCAACCATAATCCTCATTTTAATGAGCCAGACTATATATTTGCATTAAGATAATAGAAAGAAATCACGACTATATTAAGGCTAGCACAAAACAATCTTTAACCAGTGTCTGTCACGGCCTTCAGGTTGCCATGCTAGAGGTTGCATATTTTTAATGTAAATTCTTGACCTCTCGTGCCCATCTATGAATGCATCTAATGGGATATCTACATCAAATGCTCCTTTATATCCCCAAAAACAATTTCCCTACTACAAGAGCACCAGTATTGATGGATCACCCCACACCATCCCACCCACTAGAAATGGTGAAAAAGGAAACCCGAGAAAACTTCTGAAATATCTCAAGATGACTATATCGGTGGTTCTTATGAATCAACCAAGCATTCAGAGCATGCTCATAAATCCAAACCATGAGTATTATGTGACAATATTCAAGCAGGCACTAAATCGGATTTCTGAAGCTATGTTAGAGAAACCCTAAAATCTCACTGAAAAATAAAAATATACTCAGCAACAAAGATGATCACACTTTGGGTATCCCTAGAGGCTATTTGGTGGTGATGATTCCAATAGGTCTCAAAGAACTGTTTCCCTCGTCGGGGAATACCATTGCAGTGGAATTTGATACTATTTTGGATGTTGAATTCCACGATCCTAATCGAAACCAATACCTTCAGCTCCAGTACCCATTCACAAAAGTGGGTGCCATAGTCATTCATGCATGCAGAGAGGGTGAATTGCAGGCATTCCAACAGGAGGTGTTGTTGTTGTTGCATTGGCCACTAGATTGTTTGTCTGGTTCTGTTACAAGCGCAGAGTATTGAAAAGGACAGACAAATTTAGTTCAGATATTGTGAAATTGCCTCGAAAATTCGCCTACAAAGAGCTCAGCAATTCTACAAAAGACTTTTTTTGAATGTGATTGATAATCGATAATTGCAAGCAAGGGTAATCCCGTTGAGAAACCCAAATTTCTAAGCATTTTATAAAACCTGATGACAGAGTCATTGTAATGAACAAGAGCCTAGGTACATATTACGTCCAAATCTACCAAGCACCAAGATCTATAAAAAAAATCCACAGTATTCGCAAACTAAGAAGACGAGGTAGAAAATGTATTCTGCTTACCTGTTCGAATAGTGGTTGCCGTTTACGTCACGGAAAAAATTTGACAGAGCCCATGTAGTATTTCTTATCATTGAAATTCTGGCAGTATCATTCAACTGGGCAAGCACTTGCCTCAGAGCTCCATGACTGAGGGAAAGATCCCTAAATGTTGCAAAGTCTCCAGCAATATTTCCCAAAGCCCAAACAGCCTTACACGAACACCAGTTGAACTCAAAGTTGGGTACTAGTTTTTTAAATCAAATTCCAAAATTACAGACATATAAAGATAGTTGGGAAGAATAATTTTATGCCTCTAAAATAAACGTGCTACCTGTTCTTGAACATTATCATTCCCAGAGGTAAGAAGTTCTACAAATATAGGCAGTGCCCCGTAATCAATCACAACCTTTGTATTCTCAGAGGTTCCTGAGACTATATTAGTCAAAGCCAAAGCTGCTTCAAACTGCATTATCAATCACAAGGTATCACCATCAAAGCTATAATTTTAAGATAAAAAGTTATCTACCATTGAAACTATAATTTTAAAATAGATACACCTAGTGATATAGACACCTAGTGAGAGTAGAGGTTAGGAAATTATAATAAGAATTATTACAATATATCACTCACAGTGCAGTTGATTGTTCATTGTCTGTTGTAACTATAATTTTAAAGAAGAAACACTTAGTGATATAGACACCACCAAGTGAGAGCAGAGGTTATGAAATTATAATGAGAATTATTTCAAGATATCATATTACTCATAGTACAGTTAATTGTTTATTGTTTGGTGTAATAATTGTTTATTATTTATAGACACAATAAAACATATTATGAGGGACAATGATGAAATTGACAATGGTCTTATAACAAACCATAACGGGCACATCCCCTAGCAAGATAGACTCTGAATAAGAAAGAAAGAAAAACAAAGTGATTACTTACAGGATCATAGGCTTCCCGAAGAACAAGATCCAGAGCAGCATTTGTAACCCCTAAAGCAACACCTCTCTCTGCAAGATGAATTGCTACATCTTTCATATGTAGTCTAGCAAATTTTCTCAGCTCATCACGAGAAAGAGGATCAAATACAACTATCTCATCGAGTCTATTCAATAGCTCTAGCCTGAAATGTCTTCTAACCTACAAAAATATTCAAAGGCATGTCAAAGCACTGCAGCCAACTTCGTGATAAAATTATATGAAAAATATGCATACATAGAGTCTAGGAGAATGAAACGGCAGGTGTATTGGTAGTTTCCTAAATGCAACAACTAAAACGGCAGGTGTATTGGCAGTTGCGGAAATGCAGCTACTAAAACAAAAGGTCTGTCGACGATTGCAGGTGTGTGGATTGTTGCTGGTATTTTCAGACCGATTCCATGGAAATATACCAGAAACCAATGGTATGTCAAACCTAGAAGGTAACTCGAGAGACTGTGACCGTCAGATTAAACAAGTAACCAGTGTCGTGCCTAGATAAGAAGTGTTGATGAAAAAAAGTTGATCTCTTTCATAATAGAAGGCCTATTGGCCTAAATATCTAGGACATGTGGCACTCCATGATAAAGACACATGGTGTGTGGATTTGAGTTTTTTAGTTGGTCAAGTGGGCCAAAAATAGGTGAAATGTGGGACCACTCAGAGATTGACATGTGCCAATTGGTACAAGTGGTAGACAATTAGCATGCTCAAGAAACGAGGTGATGCAGGAATGACATGACGGAGAAAATATCAGAAAAGCCCCAAATCTGGAGAACTAAAGCTCATCACCAACCTGAGATTGACAACTTTACATGATGTAACCTATGAAATCGTAAATGGAGAAATCATAGTAACAATAAAGCAACCTATGTAACAATAAATTCGGATTCATCCTGGGAGTGGTAATGGGAGAAATCATAGTGAACAACAGGAAACATGCATAGTTGCTTACAATCAAATAGATGAAAAAACACATACAAAAAACCTAGATAATAATCGTGCACAAGCTTAATATTGAATTATGAACCGTAAAGGAACTTACAAAATGTGACATTACGAACCTGGTCAAGCGCACAAGCAAAAATATCCTGGACATGACCCTGGTTGACAAGTTGTATTGCTCATGATGCAAGAGGATTTGTACCTACACTGCCAAGTCAATGAAAATCCATCATTATCTATACAATAAATACAAGTAATTGATGTAGTATTTTTTACTCTAAGATGCATTCTTATGATGATGTTAGAACATATGTTGAAAATGTCAAAACATACCTAAATAAGCTCCTCTTCGTTTCAAGAACAATTTATTGGAGTCGCATGAACTCGGAACAAGCCTCCCACGATCTGAAAGAGTAGCAACTAAGTTAACAGTGACTTTTTTGTTGCTACGCTGGATCGAGGGAGGTTTGCTCCAAGATTAAATCGCTCCAATAAATTATTCTCTACTAAACAGGGCCAACCACATGAAGGTGGAAGCTCTTATGGCCCCTCCCCCCCCTCACATTACTCTCAATTCTCCAATACCCAATCTATATTTCATTTTTTACTTTCATGAGAAAAAAAAAAATATTCAATAACTAATAAAAAAACAATTCAACAAAAAGTACGTAAGGAGACATTGAAATTAATGCTTGACATAAAAATAGTATGATAAATGAGTTTTTTATATAACACAAAAAATGTTCCAAGTATGGTAATGTTTGTCTTATAATAATACAACATTTTACATTATCAAATTTTCTTTTTCTTCTTCCTATTTCTAAAGCTCATAATTACATCATCAATATCATCGTGCTCTACTCCTGTTTCGTGCGTTTTGACCTGCACTGCTGACCTAGTTGCGTAGTCACGATGTCTGGTCTCATCCAGTGACAGGGCATCACCTACAAAAACAGATAATATTAAATTTTAATTGTCAGTTTTTAAATATAATTGAACTAGTTCGGTAATATTAATAAAAAAAATTGCAATGAGATTATTTACCTGGTGCACCAATTGTGACCATTGGGGCTGTTGCCCTATCTTCCTCTCTAGTGGTAAGATCCTCAAGGGAAACATTCTCTTCATCTAAACAAAAAAAGTTATAAGGACAACCATCAAGGTATAATTAGAAAAAATTATAAGTGGAAATTAATTACCGTCATGGCCCTCACTGATAGTAGCATTGTTGGCCTGATCCCCGCTACAATGATTAGGTTGCACGTGAGGATCATCTACATCTGGCTCTAAAACTGGGTTATTTGCCTCGTCGGTAGTGCTGCTCCCCTGATTTAAACAAAGTTGTTAGACAGTAAATTTATGGATGAAAACAAACATATTGAAATGTTAATTTTCTACCTTATCAGGCGTTCTGGATCTTAGGAACTGCCCCAAGCTTCTGCGACGTTCAACTACGGCTTTATAGCCGAAATGGAAAGCGATATTTTTATCTTCCTATATAGTTTATGTTCCGAAGTCATCACCCTTCATTACATATGATTGTGTATTTTTAATCATATTTGATAGGATTACAAAAATTTTGGAAGGCGATACAATTAATTATAAGATGTTTAGCTACTTAATTACAATTCTTGTAGCTAATTTCAAGTAGCCGCCCTGGCCTAGCTTGTGATGGCCCTTTTTTCAATCCTAGCTTTGGTTAATTTTGAGGTGTCAAGAAACCTAGCATCAAAATATTGAAGTCAGATATGACGTAGCACACTTTTATTTTAGACATAGAGAAAATTAAAGCTATTCAATTAAAGTTGTAATTTACCTTGCGGGTCCAGTTGGCATTTTTCATTCTTTCTTTTCCCTTTTCTTTCTTCCGTCATGGATGAGTGCTCTCCACTCACTCTCTAGAACTGTGAGAGGATGCTCGTATCTAGGGTTAAATTGCAATTGCGTCCTATAGGTGTCCCTGGTATATTTCAAATATTTGACGGCTACACGAGCCATCGTTGTTCTGTCAAATGTGCCAACCCCAAAAAGGGCTTCTAAATAATCTAGAAGTTCCCTTTTCGGGTTGGAATTCTGGGAATTCCACCTTGTGCGTATGGTTGGGCCAAAAATTACCAATGCATGGCTCTCCAAAAACCTATAGAACTCATTGTTGCCTACACAGAAAAAAAGAAGAAGATATTATCATTAATTTAAAATTAAAAATCATGATAAATATGTTTTAGATAGAGTACATGAAATAGTTAAAATATTAAAATTTACCTAGGAGTTGTATGTGCTTTATAGGGACACCTTCATCGTTCAGCAACAACGTGCCATTAATGGTCCCTGTGGAGTTGACACGTGTAGCTCCAGGAAACGCAATAATGTAGTTGGCCATATCAGCCTCATCACTGCCAACACATTTAGAGGTTGGCTGGGTGTCTGCTTGGGCAGGGTGTGTTTCTTGGCTAGCACATAAAGGAGTAGAAGGTGTATGAGAGGGTTTCTAGGCAATCTCTTGCCCTTGTGTCCCACTACCACCAACACCGGCTTCAGCAAGTGCCAGAAAACACTACATACAAAATAAATTTTTGTTAGTTTAGTCAATGTAAAAATTGAAAATCAAACTACCACAATTCATCTCATACAGAACAAAAAAAATATCCTTTTGACTTTTTACTATTACCTGATATGTTTCTAGCTGGCTCACAAGTTGTTTTATCCTCTCTTCTGTTTTAGGTGTTTGAGGCACTCCTATCAAAGTATTAAATTACGACCTTGCATCTTGTGCCTTTTTTCGCAACAAGAGTGCTGGAGATAGGGATGAAGAAAGCTCTTCCTGAAAGAGGGAATCATCAGGCGTACCATGGCTAGGTGTCAGCATATTTGAACAAAATTAATATTATTTCAATTATGTAAATAATTAAAATACCTGAAGATAGAGCAATGCTGGCACTTTACATGTTCTTCCGCTGGCCTCTTTCCACGATCATCCCATCTCGGGGTTGTTCCTGTACTGCCCTGATCAGTCTGCCACATTGCAATAAAATTATAAATGTGAAAACTTGAAAATAATATCTAACTTGAAAACACAAAATGAAAACTGTAATAATTTATAATAAGACACCAGAAGACAGAGCTAGAGTTTTAAATATGCGTTGCATTGAATTGAGTCCTGGAAACATGTCATTGCACATTAAGGAACCCAAACAAGAGATGAGTTGACAATGAAGAACTTATTGAATATATTGTTGGAGAAACTTCTAGTAAACTTGTTGTGAAGACCTTGAGGATATTTTTGGAGCAACATTGTTGAAGTTTATGGTATAGCATTATTGGAGACGATCTTGAAGGGCCTTGAAGTGAAGATTTTGGAGCAACTATTGAAAAATCCTTAGAGCATTTAAGTAAGGCACTTTCTATCTTCCATCACCTCTTTCCTTTCAATATCCTTTAAACGATTTTGTTGATATTTAATGTTTGAAATCATGTTATAATTCCTTGATTATATGTGTTTGGGGACTTTCACTTTGAAATTACCCAAAAATACCCTGGCAATTTTATCTTCAGGATGCATGTCTGACCCTATTGTTCAATATTTTGATTGATAGTAGTAAACATAGAGAGTTAGGGGGCTCTTGGCTTGGTTTGGATGGGCCATTAGATCCCTAACATCTACTAGGGAGAACCTCCCTTGAGTTGGAGGAGAGCTAGCTCGAAGTGAAAAGAGGTTGGTGAGGTGACAATAGGGCTATTGAATTACACATGGTATCACACTTTAGCTTTAGGACTTTATCTTGAGAAGTGTGAGATTTTTCTATATCAATTCTCAAATTGTTTACAACACTATTGTTAAGAACTGATAAGAAGCGATGTTGAGGGGTTTCTGGGTATAAGAAACAATACCATTTAAAAACTATGGTTCTCAGTCCTTGCCATTTCTTCACCTGGGCCTAGGGGCACACAAGAATAATTTCACACTAAACCATGCAAACTTAAAAGTAACTTAATAGATCCATAAAGTAATAATAATAATAATTCCTAATTTCCTATTGTACGATATAATGCAAATTATTCAAACATGAAGCAATGAAGACATGCAATGTCTAAATTTCAAGATTGATCAACCAATACAAGAAGTTAGAAACTACAACTTTGATTCAATACTCTGTGTCCTAACTCCAGGAAGGAATCTAGTTTGTAGTAGAGAACATGCATCGTGTATTATCAATTCTTAATTGACAACAACTAAAGGTCATCTACCTCATCAATTCCTTCCCATTTTGTGTTTTAATGTTATATTCCTTATAAAAGTGTCAAATTTCTCTCAAAGTAAGCAACCACTGAATAAAATAAAAAATAGTTGAGATATGATTGAGAAATGGTCATTTATTTCTTGAAAGGATCTTCACAATTTCTTTGGTTGTTTTTCATCTCAATAAACAAGAAATGACCTAAGAAACTATCGTGATATAATATAAGAAACAACACGGTGCAATGGCCATTTTCAAAGAAAAATGATGTCCATTGAGGACATGGGCTTTATTTGGTTCCCGTTTCATAGGAGTTTCGGGTAGAAATGGAACTTTGTTGTACCATTTCCAGTAGTAAAAAGGGAAAACCTTCTTTTTCCATGGGAAATAATTTACCTTTCCTTTTTCAAGATAATCTAAATCACAAAAAATACGAACTATACCGCACACATTCTTGGATAATGTGAAAATGGAAAAGGAATACCCTACAGAAGTGATGCACACATGTACATTTGAACACTAATAGATTTTTGTAGTTGAAATGCAATGCTTGTTTTCATTTAAATGTAGGGTTTTTAAAGCAGGGAGAAATAATAGCTGCCAATTTAATAAGCGTTTCTTTGGGAAAAATTTAAATCTTGTATTGGGTGATGAAGATAATAGAGGGTATTGAATCTTGATTCTTGACAATGTGTTTAACTTGAATAACTCAAATTATTATAAATATTAGTGGATGAGATCTTTTTTTCAAGTATGTCACTCAAAACTCTTATGTCAAAGCATTGTATGATGGCTAGCATTTGCTTGTTTCCCTTTCTTCATTTCAATGTAAAAATTATATTAATATATTGGAGCACGAATGATAACTACAATTGTTTACTCTGCAGTATATCCAACCCCAATATTATGAAAAGTTTTCTCAAGTGGAGCTATTGGTTATTGATGAAGTAGCTGCAATTCCATTGCCTGTTGTAAAGGCTCTGCTCGGGCCATATTTAGTGTTTCTGTGCTCTAGTGTAAATGGGTAATAATTATAAATGAGCCAACCAAAATCACAGATTTTGTAACCATTCGGTTTCCATGGATAGTGATTATGATATTAACCCTATATATCAGTGACCTATATCTATATGAGAATGATCTCAACATTGACCTTGATATGGTTGTATGGATGTGACCTTTGGTATGTCATCAGAAAATCCCGAAATATCAAAAAATACCTAAATATGGAGAACTAAAGCTCATCACTTTCGATCTGGAGTACTACTCTTGTGATAAATTTGATGACTTTCAATCTCCCATTCTCTACCACTTTGCAGTTCACCTTCAATATAGATCAGACCAAGGGCAATTCATTACTGGGTGTTGAGATGGATGAGTTTTTCGAACTAAAATCCATAGCTTAAACTTCATGAAACTGGTGGAGTCAAATTAATGCAAGCGCAAATACATATTACACATCCTCTTTGAAACTCATCTGAAAGAACATTGGAAGACATCTAGAGAGAACCCTATAGCTTAACACAATCCAATGGAATTGACCAAAAAAACCCAAATAGAGTCAACCCTACTATAGGAGGAAGGGCCTGTAGTAAGAACTTACCATTTTGCAAGAGCTAAGGGCAAATGATGTTCTGCAAGAGCTGAGGGCCAATGCTAAGGGTGAATTCTATTCTGCAAGAGCTGAGAGCGAACACTGAGGGCGAATGCAGGGTGAATGTTCTTCTACAAGAATTGAGGGCGAATGCTGAGGGAAAATGTTGTTCTACAAGAGCTGAGGGCAAATGTTGAGGGTGAATGCTATTCTGCAAGAGCTGAGGGCAAATGATGTTCCGCAAGAGCTGAGGGTGAATGCTGAGGGAGAATGCTATTCTGCAAGAGCTGAGGGTGAATGCTGAGGGCGAATGTTGTTCTGCAAGAGCTGAGGGTGAATGATGTTCTGAAACAGCTGAGGGCAAATGCTAAGGGTGAATGCTGAGGGTGAATGCTGTTCTGTAAGAGCTGAGGGAGAATGCTGAGGGAAAATTCTGTTCTGCAAGAGCTGAGGGAGCATGCTGAGGGCGAATGCTGTTTTGCAAGAGCTGAGGGTGAATGCTGTTCTGCAAGAGCTAAGGGTGAATGCTGAGAGCTAATGCTATTCTGTAAGAGCTGAGGGTGAATGCCAAGGGTGAATGATGTTCTGCAAGAGCTGAGGGCAAATGCTGAGGGTGAATGTTGTTCTGCAAGAGCTTAGGGAAAATGTGCACGTGTTATCAAACGTTAATGTAGTTTTTAATAACGATGGCAGCGAAATGCACACGTGTTATCAGACGTTAATGTAGTTTTTAATAAAATCAGTTTTATGTAGCGTGCAGATAAGTGTCGTTATACCGATGGCAGCCAAAGCATCACTATTGCAACAGATGCCTCCAAACATCACAATTGCGACACTTAGACATTGTGTCGCACTTGCGATGTTTGGAGGCAGTTGTCGCAATAGCGACGCTTTGGGGCATAGTGTCACAATTGTGATATCTTCCTCCAAACGTCGCAATTGTGACACTTTTTATAAGTGTCGGTATTGCGACACTTTTCTCTAAACGTCAATATAGCGACGGTTTCGGGCAGGATTGAAAAAATTTGGGGAAATTTCTGACATTTGGTCAAAAGCGTCGGAACCAAGTGTCGGAATTTCCCCCAAATGTACTAGTGGTGGCTCCACTTGGGGATGGTGCCTTCTTGATGCCTTCTTGAAGGCATCAAGAACTTCAGACTTGCATTCTCTGGGAGGCTGATTTGTGTCACACCCATTGGGCTGCCCTTCCTTTGCTGGGATGATCTTGCTCTGAAAACGTATTAGCAGCTATAAAACAATGGATCTTTCATCAACAAGCTTTATACCTACCCAATCCTACATATCTAACATTTCTTCTTCTTTAGAGTGCACTTGGATTGGAAAACTCTTTTTCAACATTTTATTCTTTTGAAAGTAGGAAATCTAATCTATTTCTACTCCTTATTTCTTCATGGACTCAGATTAAATAGTTGAGCCCATATGATTCTCTACCTATTCTACTATCTGTTGGGATTAAAATGTCCAACAGATTTTATTCACTAATCTCTAAAACAGAAATTCAAAGCATACAAGTTAGGATTGAATGGTCTAACTTGATGCTAATCTATGGCATAAAAAACAAGCTACTCATAGATATTATTTTTCAGAAATTTAAATAAAAAATGGAAGGCTTAAGATCTGAATTTTCAAAGAATTTCCTTCATCTTTTTTACGGCTCTGTTTTGAATTTTGTTTGAGTTGTATTTCCTTATCCTTTGGTTCAGATTTTGAGCTAATTAGAACCAGATTTACATCTTGTCTGACTCAGAATTTGAAGCAAATTTGAGTCATCCTCTTTTGGAAACTTATGTTCAGATTTTCAGCATGTTTGAAACTTTAATTTCTATCCTAATCTTCCTACTGATAAGCCAAGATTAAATAGTTAGGCAAATAAAATTCACTAACCTATCAGCAGAAAATTTAAAACTAATTAGTCAATATTAGGTTGTTTAACTAACTAGAAGTGTGTTCTTTAGGAGTGGCATTATAGCTTGCACACTTTCAGATTTGTTTCTCTTTTTTGGTATGGGGCTATACCTTTCTTATTTTCACAATCTGTCCTCTTTTCTTTCTTTCATTGTTTTTGTATTTTTGAATTTTTTATTTTTCTTCAAAGCAGAAAACAACAACTAACTACATGCTCAGAACTAAGCTTTATTGAAATTCCTATCTAACCTATTCTAAACATGGAGTATTTACATATTCATATGATACAAAAGTGATGATGTAGCCAGCTGAGTAATGTCAAGAAGAAGAAGAAACTCTGGCTGCTTGTCAGAGGTATCCATAGTATATTTTGAAGATTAATCTTCAAAACCAAGACTATCATAGGAGGTGACAGCTTTTCATGTCTCTGGCTCTTGCAAAGGATCACTGCTTAATAATTTGAGCCAGTTGGGATTTCCACACACTCTTCCATCGGATCAAAAAAGAAAATATGAAGATTCTCTTCTTTTTGGCCCTCCGTGTCTGGTAGATTTTCTGCTTTCAAGGCTTCAGCTTTTAGGAGTATATATTCAAAAAGTTGCTTGGAAGCATCATCATTCTTAACAGAAAAGGAAAAATATTCTTCTTGATAAGATGGTATATCCTCATTAGGACAGTCTTCTATCTGTTTCTCTCCCTCTTCTTCATCATCATCTGAGCTGGAGGACTCATCATATTTGGCAGTGTTGTCCTCTTGTAGCCCTGTTAAGCTCTGGTTTAGTGGACTGTACTCTATGAGGAGGCTATTATATTCTTGAGTAGGGTTATGTTCAATTGCTTCCTCTTTTTCAAGAGAAGGCTCCTTGGTTTCAACCTGCTTAAACATTTATTTGTTTCTTTCCTCCTCATCCTTTGAGCTGGAAGTCTGCTAATTCCCAATCACATGGAAAATATTACTGATGACCTGAAATGAAGCAGAGTAAAGATCCATTGGATCTTTACTCACTTCTAGACTTTCATAAATTTCTTCATCAGTATCATAAATAGTTTGTACTCGCTCATTACTTCTTTTAAGGAACTAGTCTTCCTCCCATAAATCCGCTAATGATGATCCTGAAAGATTAACTTATGTTTAGGGAGCATCATCACTAGATAGATCAAAGTTAGGAGAATCACAAATATAAGTAATAGTGCCAATCAAACATACTGGGCTATCAGCATGTCTTTCTTTATTCTGATCTGCAAAAGAAATTTCAAAATTTGTACAACAAAGTTCTCTATGTGAATGACCAAGAGTGTTTGTTTTGCAGAAATTTTTAGAGACTGGCTGTTTATTAATAGTCTGATCTATCTCTCTTTCTGTCAAAGGGGAAGATGTTTCTATGTTCCTTTGAACAAGAGTACAACAGTTCTCTGTCTCTTGTAAAGACTGATTTTGAGGCTGGATGTCTTCTTGAGCCTATGCTATAAGGGATGATGAATCAATGTTTGAGTTTTCAGGGATATCTTGAGGAATGTCCATTATTTCTTTTTTCTTTTCTTCCTCAAGTGATTCATCAATATTCTTATAATTTTTCAATAAGATATTAAACTCATGAATGGATGTTAAAATATCTTCAAGATGCATTTCTTCCAAAGCTTCATCATTATCTATAATGTGTTTGGTGATGTTTTGTGATGGATCATAATATATTGCACCCCATGATAATGATGTAGTGTTTTCTTTATAGTTCTCATAAAACACATATTCAAGGTCTTTTAAAGAAAAAAAACTACTAGATCTCAAGCATTCATACCAATCCCTAGCCTTTCCTTCTAATGTTAACATGAACATTTTCATTAGGCAATCTTCATGCCATTCAAATTTCAACCTCCATACATGTATATGAAATTTAATGAGATGTAATAGACGGTCATCAAACTTTTCACCTTGAAAAACAGGCAGGTTGTCATCCCAATTCACCTGGGCATCTTATGTGGAAACCCAGGGATATGATCTCTACTCATTGGGGCCTATCTTCGTTGTATCCTTGGAATCATGTTTGTAAATCAGGAAAGAGGTCACTGAGGTCACTGTGTCTGGTCAATCAGTTCAAGGTCTTTTACCAGTGGAGTCATTTGGTCTTTTGGAATTTTCAGAGTGTGGAGTTTCCAGGTGGAAGTTTTTAGTTATTTTGGAGATAAAATGTTTTATTGTCCACCACCATGTACCAATCTAGAAATATTATGGGTTTTCAAAGACTTATGAAAATTTTTAAATGAAATTGACTTCTGATCCCCAGTGGAGTCGCCATAAATTTTAGGAATATGTAATTAGCAATATTGGCAAAGTCCAATCACAGAAACAACATTATTTCAACCACTTTGGGATTCTAGGATCTAGCCCTCCTGAATCCGGACAGGGATCTCTCCAATAAGTGAAAATATGGATTTGTCTTTGAATTTTTGGGTAATGATGTTAGGATAGTTATGAAGACCAAGGGTTTTGTTTTGTTTTTGGGTGGTTGAGCATGACTATTATTTGAGGGGAAAGTTCTAAATGCAAAGAGTCTCAAAGGTGAGAAGTTGCAAGAAAATAGAATAAGTTTTGGCCAGAAAGATAGATAATTGCAGGTTTAGGTCCATTGGGCTATGGAGTCATAATAGGGTTTAATTGAAACAATCAGGCTCAAAATTGGTCCATGGGGCAAGTCATATACGTCTCAAGATCTCTTTAAAGTTGATTTATGAAATGGAATGAAACAATAAGAAGGGGAATTAAACAAATGAAGAACAAAGAGCAACCCAAGATCAGGTAAGTACTTCTAAACTAACCTGATTTTGACATACACTTAAGAAAAACCAAAAGTAATCTAAGATCAGGTAAGTAATTCTAAACTAGCCTGCTTTTCATGCACTTTCAATAGAAAAACATTTTAAAACAAAGGAAAACTTGAAGGAAACTGTTGGAGAAGAAACTAGCGGGTCGGGCTCACCACAAATCCTATCCTAGCTCTGCTCTACTTGGTAACCTTAAAAAAAAACACAAAGATAACAAAGAATGGCCTAAGATCTGGTAAGTGTTTCAATGCTAGCCAGCTTTCAACACATTCCAAGGGAAACATTCAGACAGTCTTTGGGGATAAAACTAGGACTAGGGCACACCATATCTTCCTTAGTTCATCCCTACTTAACATATATTGAAAATAAAATTTAAGAATAACAATTAGCTAAGGCAATAGGAAGAGGGAACACCAGCATTCCTATGCTTATAACTGAATTAAATCATTCCTAAATAACACGAATTGGAAGAAAACATGTAGATAAAGATTTTCAATCGGAGAAGGGTACTAATATACAGTAGGTCCTAACTCTATGCATGCTGTTCTTTATAAGAGAAAGATGAACACAGTGAAAACAGAAATAAAATAACAATTTACAATAAGAAATAAAATCACCATCGACATAGACCAGGATCCCATAAATCAGCTTGTATTGATGCTCCAAACCAGTTACAACTTTAAGTCCAATGCTCTAGCTTAACAATCATCTACACTTCCCAGACTAACTTATCTATCACAATAAGAGCTTCAAGAGCTAGTGAACACTATTTACAATTAGAAGTTTCAGCTCAAGTATATTTCAAAGTTCTGCAACCAACCATTTTCTCATCTTCTCTAGTAATATTTATATAAGAATGAGGAGGTGAGGTCTAATAAAAAAACTCTCGAGATAATTAATATAGTCCTAATAGCTTCTCGGCCTTTGAGGGGCTCGATGAAGAAGTTTACAGATATTTCTGACTGTATTAATGTTTTTCATTTAAGATTAAGCTCGGTGGGAGCTCTTATTGACTTTTGAGTCTCTGTGTTAGGTTAAAGTAACTTTGCTGATATTTTGTCATTAATTTTATTTGCAGAATTAACTCTCTGGATGTGCTGAGGCAAATATATGATCTTGATCAATAACTTCGGCCTATGTTTGAATGCCTTGAGGCACAGGTGGCACTGTGGTAGCTAGGAGGAATCAATTGGCCTCTGATGTGGTAGTGGAGACCTTTCTATCTAATAAACACTTATAATTTTCTTTAATTGTGTTTTAATTTGGAGGATTGGGCTTTTGATAATCAATCTTAGCCGTAATCCCCCAAATTGTCTTCAATCTTCTGTTTTGTTGTAATTCGTGTTTGACACTGATACTTTTTTATTGTGATTTCACTCACTGTGTCTTGTTGATGTGCAGCACTGCACAGGGCTCACAGGGCATCAATTCCCATGAAACATTGACGCGACGTGGAGTTTGAGCCCTGCGAATGGTTCCCTTTAATGAATCCAAGGCATGAGAATCATCACTCTCAGCTTTCGTCTTTTTCTTCAATATGATGGAAAACCTTTAATCCCTACAAAATACACAAATGTTATGAAATCATGTGTAGTGGGTAAACTGCTTCAGAGGTTGTGGGGAAAAAGCGTGGCCGTTGGATGGCAACATCTAGCTGTGGAGATCAGCTAAGAGAAGGTTAAAATAAGAGCGGAGGAAAAAAATATGCCAGAACCACTTATCGCGCAGAGATCAATGGTGGGGATTACAGACTAAAATCCTCTTGGTGGAAGGCAGGGGGCGATGAAAGCATGAGGAAAGATCTGGGACTGTCCGATCTAGACACGTGGGTGGTCCAGATCTAATCGGAGGATCACAATTGGTGGGGAAGAAAGAATTTTAAAGACGCACCCGATGGAAAACCCCAATGCGATTAGATGAAAACCGTCGATCTGCAGATCAAATCGACGGTGGGAACTGTGTCAAGAGATCCGAATCGGTGGGGTAATGAACTTGGAGTGCGACGAAGCGATTGAGCACTGGTTGTTGATCTAAGGATCAGATCAACGGTGGGGAGTGAATCGGAGGGAATATTTTCACACTGCTGCTACAATATCGAAATCAATGTTGGGACTTTGCATACTTTGTGGCCATGAAATAAGGCAGCAAAACAGAGCATGTTGCATTCAACAAAGTCAAATCGCATTGGCTATCACCCAGCCATTCACACAACACTGTGTCCTCGCCATGCCATAATTGGACAGACACAGCACACTCAACTCATTTACTATTAGCTTGTTGTTGTTTCAGTTTCGATTCCTTCGTCATTGTCTTATAGAAAATCTCATAGCAACATCCACATCTCAACAACACCTGAACTTGCCTCCTCCTTCACGAAACCACATGATTTTTTCACCAGCACCACACCATGATGCCCCTCAAACTTCAGGGGCGTTCCCAAACTAAGAGTTGAGAACATGAAATTTGAAGATGAAAGAATGCATGGATTACAACGACGAAACTATGAAATAAGCTCAATAACATAAATTAAAACTTTAAAAGAGCGAAAGCTATAGAACCAAAGACAAAGAACCGTAGTACGTGAATTATTAATCAAAGTTCCATACTGTGGAGAAGCTTGGTTTAATGCATATTAGAAAATGGTGAAAACTAGCTCAAACCTCAAATGGTGAAATTTAGCAAAAAATCGATGAATTGAAATAATATTTCAGAGTGAAAGAAATTTTGGCAATTAAATTGAAAATTATTTCGAAGGGAGAGAAATATTTGCCGGTGAACATTTAAGTGAAGCTTCAAACAGGGAAAAAACTAGCACGAAATGTCACAATCGAACTTGATTTCAAAGTAAATTTTTACCCCCAAAAAAAAATGCAAACAGAACTCGCCAAAAGAAAAGGTTCCTTAAAAGTGTCTGTACTTAGTCACTGAAGAAGCCGAAATGCGGAGCAAAATGAGCAAACAAAAATAATGTTTTTTAGCTCTCTTGGTGATGATTTCTCCTACACAGTGACTCATTTCCACATTTTATTATCAGTACAGGTCCACATTTCCACACATAATTCTACTTTTCTTCAATCTGTACAAGTTCGCATTTCCACACATAAATTTAGATCTTCAGTAAAAGATGGCTCTTTGCCTATGTTTTCCCCCAATAAAATATAGAATTCCTTGTAGCTAGAAAGCGTATCAGATCCAAGTATAGGATCTTGATTGGGATTTTCATTCGAGAGAAACTTAAGCATGGTTATGAATTCACTGGTTCAAAATTTCAGTGAGACGGGCTACAATGTTTTAGAAATTTAACTCAAGGCCAAATCCGCTTGCAAACAACAGAATTTATATGTAGTTTAAATAAAAAACCAGTTCCTAGTAACTCGAATTCTCGACCATAAATACTTCAGAAAACCCCAACACTAAATATGGTGTGTGACATCAAAAATTATTCCTATATTCATAGTTGAAATCATAAAAACTTCATCTTAGTGAGATAGCTAGAGTTTTTGGTGATAATTTATGGAAGAGGATGAAATACCAAAAATAAAGAGATGACCGTTCTCCATACATACCCACATGCTTCCATTTTGAGACCTCCACCACGAGACTACAACCAAAACTGTTGATCGCTATCTGCTCAAACCCATTTTTTTGTTCCTTACACAGATGTGATAGCCCACACACTCTTCCAAACACCGATTTGAAAGCACTACAGACAAAACTTATACAAAAATCACCACACTAGGATGTGCACTCTGCTTCACACTTTCCATTCCACACTATAGGATTGAATCTGCGTAATGCTCCCATAAATTGCACCATAGCTCCAATACCACGTGTTGAAAATAAAATACCATTAACACATATAAAAACACAGATTTATATCCAAACACAGTCATGGCGGAAAAGGCTTCAGCCTCACAGCTTCCTCACATATTTTCTCCTTATTAAAAGAATGTAATATTAAAATTAAATAGATGAGGAGACTGTGTCTCAAGATAGTGCATTATATCTTGAATACTTTGGTTGAGACAATTTTTCAACCATTCACACATCAATCTAGGAGCTACCTAAACTAACTCCTAACTTAGAGGAACAACCCAATCCAGAGAGTTAGACATAAATTCCTAATTTTTAATATTTAATTTATTTAATTTATTTCGGATTTATAATTGTTTTATGAGAGAGGATAAAACACCTCACAAGTATGATCCATCTTACCTAAGAACCCTAAAGTGTTAGAGTGCCTACCTACCTTGCCCCATCAAATGCCTGCAATTTTGATCTTATTTTCCTTGACCTAATTATATCTTTGACCTAATTCACTCATCCACCACCCAAATCAAACAATGAAAACCCCCATGCTACTATACCTATCCTAAAACCTAATTGATCTAGCCCTCTTGGCTATGATCCCCTGGAGAGAGTTGTCTCTTGCCTAATAGGGTTAGCTACTCGGTGGAGCTTGGTTTGTAGTTAACTTTGATGGTCTCTTCTCATCCTCGGAGATCCGGTGGAGTGGTAACATCTTGGTGACCATACTAAGGATCAAAGTGATATATCTTCTGTGGTTTTACCATTACTTCTTTGAATTCTTGGCCTCTGGATGATAAGTCTAAGATTTTGTGAAAAAGTTGCAGAGAAACAAGTTTCTAAATAGTGAACATTTTAGCTTCGAGGAGATACACCAGATCAAATCCTAGTCCTCACCCAACTGATCCAGTTGAAGATCAAGAGAGCATTTTTTGCAAGAATATATATCAAGCTACATAAATTTAGTCAAATCCAATCCCATTGGTAAGATCTTCTTTACTGCCTGCTAATGTTCTATCTCTCGAAGATCCACCATTTGATTTAAAATTTGAGTTGTCTTTGTTTCAATATAATTCTAAAACCTCATTACCTGACATAGTATTTGATCCATTAAGGCTTTCTGAGGCCAAGTCATTATCTGAGACAGATCTTACTTCTTTAAAACTTGAAGAAAATTTATCGTTCAAAGAAACTAAGTCTGAATGAGACTTTGACACTAAATTCTAGAGTCAATTTTATAAAATTGAAATTCTAGCAAAGCAACTTCAGTACCAGTAAGAAAAATCCATAATCCAATATCAGCCAGAGTTAATACCTATCTCGACACACTCACAATCAGTTGTTTTTTCCTATTCCAAACCATCTACTTCATCATCTATTTAGCAAACTCTTCCTAGTGTCACTCCTATAGTTCATTCAACGATAATTATGGCTATATTTTCACCCCTCATCTTACCCGGTCAGATCCATGCCTTACCTCAAGGTTATGGCTAGATATTTCCACTTTTTAATGAAAATTATTCAATCACTACAAAACAACACATAGTTAAAGTCACTGAATTTATTGATCTAGAAGAAGTAGATGAAGACGATGTAAAAATGAGAATCATAGTGCAGAGCTTTTCAGGAGAAGTTAAATTATGGTTTAGATAATTAAATGCAATTTCCATAGCCACTTCAAATCATTCAATAGATGCTTTCATAGCCTGATGGGAGGTAAATAAGAACCCGTTACAAATCCTTTCTGAATATAATCATCTGAAAAGAGAACCAAATAAATCAGTACAAGGGTTCAGTAACTGATTCTAAAGAGTATATAATTCCATTCCTAATGAGATCAAACCCCCTTCGGGGTTGGCCCTTTTCCATTACCTATATGGTTTTGATCCAGACATGGCATATTAGTTGCGAGAAATGAATATTGCTACATTAGAAGACTGCAGAAAAATGAAATTAGTGTAGAAGTTAATTTGTCCATAAAGAAATAAAAAATGAAGGGTGAAAGGGGAGTATCTATCAAAGAGGTGGCTTCATCATCTTATGATGTCAAACTAGAAACTTTGATAAGAATAGTAGAAAGGATGGTTGATAGGATTTCTATCAGTGAAAGGTAGCCAGAAAAGAAAGTTAGAAATCCTAACTTCAGAGGACAGCAGCAGCAGCCTCAACTCAAAATCAAGCAAAGGGAACATAGGGTACCTAAAAAACCAACACAACCATAGAAAATTTGGACACCCTTGTACGATAATTATGCTTAAGGATTTGAAGAAGAATAAGAAGATCATATTGTTGAAGAGAACAATTTTTTTACAATTGATGGCTAGCCCATATTTTTAATAGAAGACGAAGAGTATGTCGAGAAGACGGATTTACCCAAGGATGAAGTCTACATTTTAGCTCAGGATCATCAATTGGATGTTGAATATGATGATTATCGGTGAGGATACTTGAATTCCCTTAACTCACAGTGGAGGCAGTATACATAGAGAGGTAGATATGTTCCAATATCTCCTATTCAAAAGTGGGCATCTCAACAAAAATATACTCAACCAAAATAGAATTCTCAAGGTAATTAGAGTAAAGGAAGATAACTTGCAGCTCAAAATCAAAACACAGATAATCAACCATCTACAAGCTCATCGGGTAAAGAAAAGGACAACAAAAGGAAAGAAGTTGCATAAAAAAGATCATGCTAACAAAAGAGACATCATTAAAGAGGTAGACAAATACACTACTTTCAGCTTATAAACTCAAATTTCCAAATTGAAAGTGTTAATACCTTTAACTGAAATTGTAAATAATAACCAGTATAAGTCTCATGTAGACAAAATGTTAAAGTTAGATCCTTTGTTTGATATACTTAATGTCGAAGATAACCAACTGGAGCTTATCTTTGGTCTAGAAATAGATGATCAGTTAGAGGATAGTGAAGTTATCGCATTATATTTGAGTCTGAGAATCCACCAAAATATCCTTCACAATGCCATGCTCGACTCTGGAGCTTCTCACAATTTGTTATCGAAAGCCATTATGGAGAAATTGGGCCTAGATATCACTTGTTCTTACCATCACTTGTATTCCTTAGATTCAGAAAGAGGTTGTTGTTTGGGTCTTATTAAGGATTTAGTAGTTTCCCTTGAGCAAATTTGAGAAAAAACTATCCTTATAGAAGTGGTGGTGGCTAATATACAACCACGGTTTGGTATGTTGTTGTCTAGATCTTGGGGAGTGAAGTTGAGAGGAACTTTACAACTAGACTTCTCTTATGCCACCATCCTAGATTTCAGACAATTGAGAAAGTTGTATCGAGAAACGAAGATGAAGTACGTGATAACATATTGTAGAGAGTGGTTGGGGCTTCCCGAATGTCTTTTCTTGATGGATATTTGTGATACAATTTGATTTTAGTACATGAGAAATATCAGGAGAAAATTGCCTTCACTTCACCTTGGGGTACGTTCAACTATGCAAATATACCATTTGGAATAAATAATGCAGGGGCTACCTTTCAGTGTGAAATGGATATAGCATTTGCAAATGAGAAATGTGTTTTTATAGTGGTATATTTAGATATTTGACAGTTTTATCCCATTCTGATGATGAACACTTGTATTACTTAAGGATTGCTTTTCAAAAATGCAGGAAATTTAGAATCTCTCCTAATCCGTAAAAATACATTTTTGCCATAGAGGAGGGAAAACTTCTTGGTCATATCATCTCTAAGGATGGAATCCAGATTGACCCTTCTTAGGTTGAGGCAATTCAACAAATTGAATTTCCACAGAACAAGAAATAAATTCAGGCTTTTAATGGTAAGATGAATTTCTTATGCAGATTTATTCCAAATTTCGCTGAGCACCTTCAGGAAATGACCAACATGTTGAAAAATGACAATGAGGTAAAGTGGTCTCAAGATGCCAAGAAGTCTTTTAACACAATGAAATTTTCTTTGACTACCGCCCTAGTTTTAATAAGCCCAGATTACACTATTGATTTTATTATATTCTCATTTGCCTCTGAGCACAACATAGTTGCAGTATTAACGCAAAATAAGGATACGAATGAACAACCTATTGCATCTTTCAGTCAAACCATCAGGGATGTAGCTCTTCAGTACAATATCATAGAGAAACAAGCTTTGTCTTTGACAAAAGCGTTGAAGGATTTCCGTGTCTATATTATACATTCTTATACTTTGGATTATGTCCCTAATGCGGCAGTAAAATATGTTCTTATGTGAACAGATACAAAAAGTAGAAGAGGGAAATGGATAGAAGCAATGTTGGAACATGACCTCGAGATAAAGCCAACAAATCTGATCAAAGTTCAAGGTTTATCAAAGCTTATGGCTGAGTCAAATTTGCATGTTTTAGATATCAATCTTATTACAACACTGTTTGATGAATAACACGATGTCACTCTGATAAAGGTATCTGATATGCTTATTTCGTATCCTTGGTAATCTGATATAATATATGCTCTTTAGCATTTGAACCCTCCTCGAGGCATGACTAAAAGTTAGGTCTTTAAAATTGAAAGCTTCCAAATACTTCATTTTGGACAAGGCCCTTTATTGGAAAGAACTAGGAGGTATGTTGCTGAATTGTTTAGTTGAGAATGAATCACATATTACAAAGAGTGGTTGGGGCTTCCCGAATGCCTTTTCTTGATGGATATTTGGGATACAATCTGATTTTAGTACATGAGAAATATCAGGACAAAACTTCCTTCACTTGACATTGGGGTACGTTCAAATATGCAAAGATATTATTTGGACTAAATAATGCAGGGGCTACCTTTCAGCGTGAAATGGATATAGCATTTTTAAATGAGAAATATGTTTTTCTAGTGGTATATTTAGATATTTGACAGTTTTCTCCCATTCTGATGATGAACACTTGTATCACTTAAAGATTGCTTTTCAGAAATGTAGGAAATTCAGAATCTCTCTTAATCTAAAAAAAAAAAAAAAAAAAAAAAAATAAAAAATTCCATAGAGGAGGGAAAAATTCTTGGCCATATCATCTCTAAGGATGGAATCCTGATTGACCCTTCTCGGGTTGAGGCAATTCAACAAATTGAATTTCCACAGAACAAAAAATAAATTCAGGATTCTAATGGTAAGATAAATTTCTTATGCAGATTTATTCCAAATTAGGCTGAGCACCTTTAGGAAATGACCAACATGTTGAAAAGGGAAAATGAGGTAAAGTGGCTTGAGGATGCCAAGAAGTCTTTTAACACAGTGAAATTTTCTTTGACTACTGCCCTAGTTTTAGTAAGCCCGGATTACACTATTGATTTTATTATATTCTCATTTGCCTCTGAGCACACCATAGTTGCAGTCTTAATGCAAAATAAGGATACGAATGAAAAGCCTATTGCATTTTTCAGTCAACCCATCAGGGATGTAGCTCTTCGGTACAATATCATAGAGAAACAAGCTTTGTCTTTGATAAAAGCTTTGAAGGATTTCCATGTCTATATTTTACATTCTCATACTTTGGATTATGTCCCTAATGCAGTAGTAAAATATGTTCTTATGCAAACATATACAAAAGGTAGAAGAGGGAAATGGATAGAAGCGATGTTGGAACATGACCTCGAGATAAAGCCCACAAATATGATAAAAGGTCAAGGTTTAGAAAAGCTTATGGCTGAGTAAAATTTTCATGTTTTAGATATCAATCTTATTACAACATTTTCTTATGAATAACAAGATGTCACTCTGATACAGGTATCTGATATGTTTATTCCGTATCTTTGGTAATATGATATAATATATGTTCTTTATCATTTGAACCCTCCTCGAGGGATGACTAAGAGAAAGGTTAGGTCCTTAAAATTGAAAGCTTCCAAATGCTTCATTTTGGACAATGCCCTTTATTGGAAAGATCAAGGAGGTATGTTGCTGAATTTTTTAGTTGAGAATGAATCACATATTACAGAGAGTGGTTGGGGCTTCCTGAATGTCTTTTCTTTATGGATATTTGGAATGCAATCTAATTTTATTACATGAGAAATATCAGGACAAAACTACCTTCACTTCACCTTGGGGTATGTTCAAATATGCAAAGATACCATTTGGACTAAATAACGCAAAGGCTACCTTTTATCGTGAAATGGATATATCATTTGAAAATGAGAAATATGTTTTTCTAGTGGTATATTTAGATATTTGACAATTTAATCCCATTCTGACGATGAACACTTGTATCACTTAAGGATTGCTTTTCGGAAATGCAGGAAATTCAGAATCTCTCTTAATCTGAAAAAAAACATTTTTGCCATAGAGGAGGTCAAACTTCTTGGTCATATCATCTCTAAGGATGGAATGTGGATTGGCCCTTCTCAGGTTGAGGCAATTCAACAAATTGAATTTCCACAGAACAAGAAATAAATTCAGGCTTTTAATGGTAAGATGAATTTCTTACGTAGATTTACTCCAAATTTGGCCGAGCACCTTCGGGAAATGACCAAAATGCTAAAAAGGGACAATGAGGTAAAGTGGTCTGAGGAGGCCAAGAAGTCTTTTAACACGGTGAAATTTTCTTTGACTATTGCCCTAGTTTTAATAAGCCTGGATTACACTATTGATTTTATTATATTCTCATTTTCCTCTGAGCACACCATAGTTGCAGTCTTAACGCAAAATAAGGATACGAATGAACAACCTATTTCATTTCTCAGTCAAACCATTAGGGATGTAGCTCTTCGGTACAATATCATAGAGAAATAAGCTTTGTCTTTGATAAAATATTTGAAGGATTTCCGTGTATATATTTTACATTCTGATACTTTGGATTATGTCCCTAATGCAGCAATAAAATATGTTCTTATGCAAACAAATACAGAAGGTAGAAGAGGGAAATTGATAGAAGCAATGTTGGAACATGACCTCGTTATAAAGCCCACAAATCTAATCAAATGTCAAGGTTTAGCAAAGCTTATGGCTGAGTCAAATTTGCATGTTTTAGATATCAATCTTATTATAGCATTGTCTGATGAATAACAAGATGTCACTCTGATACAGGTATTTGATATGTTTATTGTGTATCCTTGGTAATCTGATATAATATATGTTCTTTAGCATTTGAACCCTCCTCGAGGCTTGACTAAGAGTAAGGTTAGGTCTCTAAAATTGAAATCTTCCAAATACTTCATTTTGGACAACGCCCTTTATTGGAAAGATCCAGGAGGTATGTTGCTGAATTGGTTAGTGGAGAATGAAGCCCAAGATGCTATGAATGATTTTAATAAAGGATTCTGTGGGGGCCACCTTTTCTAGAAGACCATAGATAATAAATTATTGAGATCAGGATACTACTGGCCAACTCTCTTTACAGATTTGTACAAAACAGTGATGAGTTTCCATGAGTGTCAAGTGTTTCAAGGTAAAATAAAAATTCTTCAATTACCTTTGCAGCATATTTAAATACATGTACCATTTCAATAGTGGGGACTTGACTTCATCAAAGATATTCACCCCACATCATATGCACAATGCAAATGGATATTGACAGCCATATACTACTTCACCAAATGGATCGAAGTGATTCCAACATGGAAAGAAGCAAACATAGTAATTATTCAGTTTTTGGAGACTAACATATTGTCTTTTTTTTGGTTTTCCTCATAAGATTATTATCGACAATGTGACAACATTCAAATCAAAGAGGATGGTTTATTTTTGTGAAAAATATAACATAAATTTGGGACACTCAACCGCCTACTATCCTCAAGGTAATGGCTTAGCAGAGTCCTCTAATAAATACCCGATTAATATCATAAAGAAGATGCTGGAGGCCAACAAGAAGAACTGGCACAAAAAGCTTATGAATTCCTTATGGACAGACAAGGTGAGTAGCTAGAAATCTATCTGAATGTCCCCTTTTCAGTTAGTTTATGGTGTAGAAATTATTTTTCCTACATCACTTACAACCCCAGTCATGAAATTGTTGCAAGAAGAAGGAAGTGAGGAGAATGATGCACAACGTTGGATCAATCAGATGATCCATCTTCACTAGATAAGAGATGAGGTATTTCAGATTTCCCACTATCAATGTAAATATCAATTTAACTTTCCTGTAAAGCGTGAAAAGGATAATCACCAAAGATTGGGGCTCGAGGTGAAGGCTATACAATTTCATTGGTTTTCTGTTCTTTTCAAAATTAATTCATTCAAATTCAAGTCAGTTTTCAGTCAGTTTGATTTTGTTACAAATCGATTTAATTTTTTAGTTTTCAGTTAGTCTTTAGCTTTCGACTCCATGCCCAATAAATAAACACTTGGTCTACGGTGTTCTTGGAACCTCCAAGGAGCTACCATCCCCAGTTAGAGCCAATTTTAGTTTCAGTATTATCATCCTTCCACCAGTGATCAAATTAACTCTTTCATGTCATGTTAGGGGTCACATTCTGAAATTTTTGTCATTCCACTAGGTCATGCAAAAAATTTGGTCACCTGGCGCAGATTTAAATCAAGTTTCACTTTGTTAAAAAAATTTCATCACTTATTGGCTCATTTCTAACTCTTGACAAAATGAGAATGGCAAGTGAATTAACTAAGACAATTGTTTGCAATTGATTTTAACTTCTAAGCTCAAAGTGTTTTTAGATATAATCTGTTAATGTTACATTTTAACAATTATGCATCATGCATAACAATAAAACCGTAAAACCTCAAGGATTAGTGACGGAGTTCATTCCTCTTGGACTACATCTCAGGGTTCGCTTCAGAAGTGTTCAACCCCTGTATTGATAAAAACAAGAGAAAAATAAACACAATGATTTATCAGCTGACAAGTGCCAAAAAACACTACTGATGTTGTAGAATGCAATTCTCATGATTAGGATTTACATATAAAGTCTTTTTTCTTTATTGGGTCTTTAATCGACCAATAAAATCTGATGATGATGTGCACACTCTAACTGATGGACTGAAGCATATGGACCTTTAGCACAATGTTAGTTGAACTGAGTTTGTGAAGATTTGAGTGGATCTCGTTGTTCTACAATGAAGTTCAATTCTGTATCTCGGCAGGAAAAGAGATCTCATACTCCACAATATACATACAAAACCAAAAACTCTCTCTACAAAGTGTTCTAGGGCTTCTTCAAAAAGAACTTCTTCTTAACTTCTCGAGAACCTCTCTCTCCTCTCCTCATGAGCCTTACAAAACATTATTTTCATAAGATGAGGGCAATAAATGGCATTAAACCACTATCTTTATCTTCATATCTCAAATATTTACTGGTTTTAATGTAGACTCCATTTTTAACAATTATTTAATAAATCATTACCCTTTCCAAGCCTCTTATCCCATCATGGATCTCTTTGACAATATCCACAACAATAATCAAATATAGGTTGATCTCGGTCTTCTTGACACCTACGGTCTTAGGATAAGGTGTTTATTTAAAAAAATGTCATATTTCATGCATTAAAACCCATTTTAGACTTTAGGATATAACTGATGCACTAGCGGTTTGGAAAATGGTGCGGAGGAAAACCATTAACATGTGATTAGTTAGATTTGCTGGCGGCTAACTCTACTGTTTTGGATCTAGCGGTTGACTCCAAAATTTACTGTAACATCTGGATGTAATAGTAGATCTGAGTGGCGGCCATGGTTTTAAAACCCGATGGTAATGTTGTAGCTTATCCCTTAACCTCCACCTTGTTCACATGCGACTACTTGACAGTCATCTTGAGCTGGAAGATATCGTTGCAGTAACATTTTTCGCTATGGTTATCTCCGTTCACATGGTTTTGGAACTCCGATGCAGCTAGCTTAAACTGTCACTATTAACATCTCCACCCATTACATGCACAGTCTATTGACTGATGTTTTTGTACTGATGGTCACCTTTGTGCATTCACATGTTTTCTTCCTCTGATGTGGTCTCTTGATGCAGTTATACTACTTATCTAAGCTTGGCATAATTCCGCTACGGTTAACCTTTGTCACATGACAATGATTCTTCCGATATGGTTTAATCAACTGTTTAAACATTACATTTGTTTGGAAATGTTTTTACATTATTTGTTGAGGGTTTCACATTTTAGTCCTAATCTTTATTAATGAGCCCGAAAGTGGGTTTATTGCATAGTTTTAATTTTATGCACCTAGACTTAGAACTAAAACTTTAGCACTAGGTTTTAGGATTAGTGCTTTCACCTTAGGATTTAACCTTAGGTTTAAAATTAGGATTTAGACCTAAGCATTAAAATTTACATCTTCATTGCACCATAACATCAATACCATAGTCAGTTAGGCATTTTTAGGATGTTAATGTTTAATAAATTGTTTTTAAGACTAACATTTTTGCCTAACAATAACACTTTAGATGACTTAGACTTATAGTGCTAACACTTAGACTTAGGATTTTGTTTCCTTAAGTCTTTACATGGACTTAGCACTTTACAATCATGACTAATTCTCTTTACTCTTTGAATGTCACAAGTCGACATAACGACGACTTTTTCTTATGACAATATTTTGACTTTAATTAGAGAAAAACATTGGTGAATGTTGTCGAAGTCACTGATGCTGATGTCGAAGTTGACGACGAATTTTTTGAACTTGAATTTCCTGCTCATAGTATGAATGTTGAATGTGACCATCTTGGTCGCTTTCCAATTTTCACAAGATTCTGCTTGACGACTTGAGTCGATGAACCATTTCTCATAAGACAATCTTGGTCGATACAATTTTGAATCAACCTGTTTATTACAAAATCGATGACTAATTAATTATAAATGACCATCTTGGTCATTTTCTAATTTCGATAAAAAAAAATTAGAATCCAAATTGGATCACACCTACCCACAAAAAGAACTTTTTGTTCTCCAAAAGTTTTATTACAATGCATTGGAGAAAGATAACTCTAGATCCTAGTTACAAACTTCTCTAGATCTAGAAAATTTTTAGAGACTCAATTTAGACATATGGCATAAAGTCTGCCCGGTTCTATTTGGCAATTGAAAGGTCCCCAACACATGAATTGAATGTCTCCTCTATTTCTGTTTTCAATGTTGTTTCTTGTGATAGGATTGGAGAGTTCCTTTTAGCATGCCCCGACAATTTGAAATGTTGAAAAATTATTTCCTTAGAATTTGTACTTATTTCCTTTGAGTTTTCTGAATGTTGTTCCTCTTTAGCAAATTCATTGATATATTGAAGCGAGATTTTACCTGAATTCTTCTTCACTTGAAGAGTCTCATCATCTTCTTGAGGTTGGCTTTTGGTAGCTCCAAATTTCTTGTTGTAGGCTCTATGCTTCCAACAATGTTTGACACAATGCCAAGAACTTCCACAAAATGTTCAAGGATATATTCTTTTAACATTTTCTATAACCCAATTCTAATAAAAGGAATCACTTCCAAAATCACTACTAGAGGATTGTTTTTTCCTACCCTTTTTGTCCTGTAGCTTCTTTGGCATAAGCTTAAGAAGAAAAGGCCAACATTGACTTGAAATGTGGCCCATATTTTCACAATAGTCTCACTTCATTATACCATAACCTAGACCTTGATACTTAGGCATTTCTTGTACAATTATTGGTAGAAGTCTTGTTTGACCATTCTTTCCAAGGCCTTCTCCTTCCTAATATCCCATGGCCTTCATCATAGACAAACCTTTTCTATCTGAAGATGCACTTGGATTCTGGCTAGAAACTTCCTCGGATTCTCAGTCACTTTTTGGTGATATTAGTATGTTAGGAGTTTCCTCAGCAGGTAAGGAAAATGTTCCAATGTGTTAGGTCCCTATATTACTAGTATAGTCCCTTATTGTTGTTAGTGTAACCCCCTTATTGTTATTATTGCACCCTTGTAACCCCCATATTTTTATTATTGTGCCCTCAAATTACTATTGTTAGGTCGGTTAGGATTACAATATGGCCCCACTAGGATTACATTGTGGCCCCATGGACTCCTATATATAGAAAGGAGGTTTTGTAATTTGTATCATCCAAGAATTGTTCATAGATGTAATGTATTAGAGGTTCCCCCCTCGAATTTTTTTATTTATAAGGCATTTATATCTCTTTTATTCTATTTTTGGAGTTGGTTTCACAACATTTGGTATCAGAGCTTTGGATTCTAGGGTTTTCGCTGCTCCAAACCGGTCAACGTGGCATTTTCGCTATAATTTTTATTATATGAAGGTTCAGAAGCTGAAATATTCAGAGTGCAAAGCTAAAATTCCGAGGAACATCTTTGCAAAATTTCAAAGCTTGGTTCGAAATATTTTCGGAGATATGATCTGTGGAAGTTAGGGCGTTTTGCAAGCTCCTGAATTTAACCTAAACATGTCATTGCAGAATTTGCGTTATAAATTTTTTTCTATGAAGTTTCAGAAGCTGAAATGTTTAGAGAAAAAGCTGAAATCCTAAGGAACATCTTCAAAAAATTTCAGAGCTTGGTTCGCAATATTTTCGGAGATAAGAACCGTGAAAGTTCGGTCTTTTTTAGGCTCCCGAATTTCATCTCAAAGAGGTTATTGTGGGAAACTCTTCATAACTCTCTCTCAAAGCATTGGATTGGAATGATGTAAAAATTTTGCACAAGTACACTGACTGTAGTTTCTTTTCTATAAATTTTAGAGCTAAGGGAGGAAACAGTGACACGTGGTAAGTCGTACAAGTTCACTCTACTAAACCCGTCCATAATTTGGTCATTGTGGGAGATTGGACATAACTTTTCCTTGAAGAATCCAAATTTGGTCAGACATATGAGATTTTAAAGAAGCTTCATAGGGATACTACAAGGAAAATTTTTAGATTTTGAGGATCTACAATTACAGAGATAATTCAATTTCAATATAGAGCTCCTCAAAAGAAAGTAAAAGGTGTGTATATTTTTTTTCCTGAATTGCGTAAGTCTTGTCTGAAGAATCAAGTTGAATTGTTCCAAGGGAATATTGTAGAATATATATCATTATTAGATTCTAAAATGGCCCCTAAAAATAATTCAACACCCATTAAGCCTTTAGAATTCTCTACTATGACTCATGAAGATGAATAATGGCAACATGACATATCAAAATTACAAGAGAAAGTACAACAAATTTTTCTCTCGGAAAGAGCAACAAAAAATGACATGGAAGTTTTGAAGAAAGACGTGGAAACTAAGATGGATGGTTTGAAGAAAGGCATGGAATCTAAGATGGATGGCTTGAAGAATGGCATGGAAGCTAAGATAGATGGCATGGAAGCTGGCATGGAATCTAAGATGGATGACATGGAAGCTCAGATTGATGAAAAAATGGAAAACATGAAGAATCATGTAAAAGCAGACATGGAAGGTTTGACAAGGTTGATACAACAAATGTTTCCTAATGGTGAAAAGATAATAGAGGAAACTCATGATGAGAACAAAATAAATGGTAATCATGATTTGATAAACTCTAATGTTGGCAGGAAGAGCCACCATATTCCAAAAATGGATATGAGGAAGTTTGATGGAAATGACCTTGTACAATGGATACTATAGATGGAGCAATATTTTGATCTTAATAATGTGCAAAACACACAAAAGGTATGCATTGCAAATTTACATTTAGAACAAAATACATTTGTATGGTATCGATGGCTTTGATCTCGTAAAAAAATTGTCACTTGGTCAATTTTTACTGAGGAAATGATAGCACATTATGAGGATACAAAGAGCAACACCTTCTTTAGCCAATTGATAAATCTCAAACAAAAGGGTTTAGTAGGGAAGCACATTGAGGACTTCCAAAAATTGAATATAAGGGTAACTGATATTCCAGAGGAACAAAGGATTGATCTCTTCATAGGTACTTTAAAGGATAACATCCAACATGAAGTTCACATTTTGGAACCTGATTCATTGGAGAAGGTATTCAGGTTGGCAAGAAAAATTGAATATAAAATTATGGCGATAAGGAAGGCTACAATTCACTTCTATAAAGAGGGGAGTGTTTCCACTCCTAGATTTCAACAACCTACAAGGTTGACACCACAAAAATTGGAAGAAAAAAGAGCGAAAGGGATTTGCTACAATTGTGATAGAAAATACACTAAAGGTCATAATTGTGCTGAAAAGAAATTATTTTACATAGATTGTAAAGAGGAAGAAGAAAATGAAAAAGAAGAGGATATACACCAGGAACCAACCCTAGAAGAGGAAGAAATGAGTCCGACCATATCGTGTAATGTATTGGTAGGAATTACCACTCCTCAAACTCTCAAGATAGAAGGAAATATCAAGAAGAAAAAGGTAATAGTGTTGATTGATTCAGGTAGTACCCATAATTTTATTCATTATAAGGTAGCCAAGGAATTGAATTTTTCCCTATACCCAGCACTATAATGTCAAGTGATGGTTGCAAATGGAGTAATTATAAATTGCTCTAGAAAATGGCATAATATCAAGCTAACCATGGGGTAATATGTATTGAATATTCCAATGTTTTCCATTCCTATAGGAGGTGCTGATGTTGTACTAGGAGTACAGTGGTTACAACCTTTGGGGACGGTAGCTTTTAATTTTCAAGAAATTTTCTTGAAATTTTTTTAAGAAGGAAAGGAAGTCGAGTTACAGGGTATTGTAGGGAAGCCGGGAAAAATAATAAGCTCTAATGTCATGAAAAATCTTCTAAAGAAAGAACAACGAGGCATAGTTTCACAATTATGCTCACTAGAAGTTCCAACATCAAAATCATCTATTTCTACAGATCTCCAAAAAGTCTTGGACAATCATTCCAAGGTTTCTGAAACTCCCAAAGGACTCCCACCTATTCATGATCATGATCGTGCTATTCATTTGATTCTAGGAAGTGTTCCTCCAAACATCAGGCGTTATAGATATCCTTATGTCCAAAAGAGCAAAGTTGAACATATGATTGCATAAATGTTAGAGGTGGGTATAATTCAACCTATTCAAAGCTCTTTCTCTGCTCCTGTAGTATTGGTACACAAGAAGGATGGATCATGGCACATGTGTCCCAATTATAGGGAGCTCAATAAGCTCACTATTAAAAATAAATTTCTCATTTCTATGATTGACGAATTATTAGATGAATTACATGGAGAAATTTATTTTACCAAGTTGGATCTTCTTTCAGGGTATCATCAAATTAGAATGAAGACTGAAGATATTCTAAAAATAGCATTTTGAACTCATGAGGGTCATTATGAATTTTTTCTCATGCCTTTTGGCCTTACCAATGCACCTTTTACATTTCAAGGGTTGATGAATTCCATTTTCAAACGCTTCCTTAGAAAATTTGTGCTAGTATTTTTTGATGATATACTAATCTACAACAGGTCTTGGAAGGATCATGTTCACCATGCTAACATGGTGCTCAAACTATTGCAGGAGAAACAATTATATGCAAAAACATCCAAATGTTTCTTTGGAGTACAAGAGGTGGAATATCTGGGTCATATTGTATCTCACAAGGGTGTTAAGGTAGACCCTAACAAAATTAAAGCCATTAAGGAATGGAAATTCCCCACAACCATAAAGCAGTTGCGAGGATTTCACAGGTTAACAGGGTATTATCGCAAGTTTGTTAAGAATTACGGGAGAATAGCAACACCTGTAACAACATTATTGAAGAAAGATTCATTTTCATGTACTCCTAAAGCAACTAAGGCCTTTGAGCATCTTAAAGAGGTAAAGTGCCTAGCACTGGTCTTAGCTACGCCAAACTTCACAAAAACCTGTATTGTGGAATGTGATGCTTGGGGAAATAGAATTGGTGCTTTTTTAACGCAAGAAGGAATACCCATTGCTTTTAAAAGTCATCCAATCAAAGGAATTTATTTATAGAAACCTATTTATGAGAAGGAAATGTTAGCAATACTGCATGCACTAAAGAAATGGAAAACTTACCTAATGGGAAGACACTTCAAGGTAAAAACTAATCATGATAGTCTTAAACACTTTTTGGAACAAATAATATCTTTAGAAGAACAACAAAAATGGGTCACAAAGATGTTGGGCTATGACTTTCAAATAATATACAAAAAAGGGAAGCTAAATGTTGTTGCAGATACAGTCTCAGGGATGAATGAAGAGGTGGAAGCATTGATTTGTGCCATTTCTATTATCCAACCAGATTGGATAACTGAAGCAAGAGATGAATGGAAGAACGAAGAACAAGTGTGGACAGTCATTCAAAATTTGCAGCAAGATCCTAGTACATCTAATACATTTAGTTGGAAAAATGATTCCTTATGGTACAAAGATCGCTTATATCATTGTAAGATTTCCCAACTAAAACAAAATATTCTTTTGGAATTGCACACTTTTCCTTTAGGAGGACACTCCAGATTTTTAAAAACTTACCATAGGGTGAAGAAAGAATTTTTTTGGGATGGCCTTAAATCTGATATTCAAAAATTTTTTGCGGAATGTTTGGTTTGCCAGCAGAATAAAGTTGAGACAATTAAGACCTCGGGTCTTCTACAACCTTTATCCATTCCAGTTCAACATTGGGAGGAGATTTCAATGGATTTTATCACAAGTTTACCTAAGTCCGAAGGAAAGAGTGTCATCATGGTGGTAGTTGATAGACTTACCAGGTATGCACAGTTTTGTGCATTATATCATCCATTTAAAGCAAGTACAGTTTCTACTACATTTATGGACATAATTCCAAAGCTACATGGAAACCCAAGGGTTATTGTGAGCGATAGAGATCCCATTTTTCTTTGGAAATTTTTGGATGGAGTTATTTTTTTGTTTGGGTACTCAATTAGCTCATAGCTCATCTTATCATCCTCAATCCGATGGTCAAACTAAGATAGTAAATAAATTTTTGGAAGGATATCTTCGTTGTTTTGTATCTGATAAACAAACACAATGGGTCAAGTGGTTACCTCTCGCTGAATGGTGGTATAACACTTCCTTCCATACTTCAGCAAAAATGACCCCATTTATGGCACTTTATGGATATCATCCACCATCCATCACATCATCTTTAAGGGAAAATTCGAAGGTTCAAGCGGTGGAAGATCACATCGAGCATCAGCAAGAAGTTCTCCAACTCTTAAAGGATAACCTGAATTTGGCACAAAATCGAATGAAACAACAGGCAGATCAACATCGCAGCGAGAGAAGTTTTGATGTAGGAGATTGGGTATTTTTACGGCTACAACCATACAAACAAATGTCCCTAAAGCAAGCTAAGAAGGATAATAAATTATCGCCAAAGTACTATGGTCCTTACAAGGTGTTGCAAAATATTGGTACTATGGCATACAAATTGGAGCTTCCTGCTTCTTCACGAGTGCATCCAGTTTTCCATGTTTTATGCTTAAAGAAGGTTATAGGTGAAAATATTCCAATTCAAACAATATTTCCAAAACTTGATGAGGAAGGAAAAATCATATTGGAACCTGAAGCGGTCACGGAAACAAGAACTCAATAGCTACGAAATCGATCAATTTCGGAGTATCTCATCAAGTGGAAGAACTTACCCACTAAAGATTCTACATGGGAGGGTGAGAATTTTATACAAAAGCACCCAGAGCTACTCAAGCATTGAGGACAACACTTTTTTGAAGGAGAGGGGCATGTTAGGTCCCTATATTACTAGTATAGTCCCTTATTGTTGTTAGTGTAACCCCCTTATTGTTATTATTGTACACTTGTAACCCCCATATTGTTATTATTGTGCCCTTAAATTATTATTGTTAGGTCGGCTAGGATTACATTGTGGCCCCACTAGGATTACATTATGGCCCCATGGACTCCTATATATAGAAAAGAGGTTTTGTAATTTGTATCATCCAAGAATTTTTCATTCATGTAATGTATTGGAGGTTTCCCCCTCGAAGTGGCTTATTTCTAAGGCGTTGATATCTCTTTTCTTCTATTTTTGGAGTTGGTTTCACAACACAATGACCTCTCTTGATGATTTTGGTGATGATGAAAGAGGAGAACTATATTCATCCTCCTGATGAAGAGATACTGTTGGCTTCTTTCCATTAGAAGTTGTATCTTCTATTAGAGGGTTGTTTCCTCTTTTGTTATTTCTCAAGACTTCAAGTTTAGACTGCAAGATTTGCTTGTCACTTTCCAATGCTTGAACCATCCTTCATAATGCAGTATTCTCCTACTGAAATTTTTGATTGAACTCCTCGAGTTTTTTCAACTGAAGTTGTTGTCTCGAGTTCTTGCCCATTTTCTACCTGAAAAAGAGCTAGTATACTCTGATACCAAAATATGATCTAAATTTGAAATGACAAGATATTTTATAACTCTTGAAAAAATGAGAATCGCAAGTGAATTAACTAAGACAGTTGTTTGTAAGTGATTTTAACTACTCAGCTCGAAGTGTTTTTAGATATAATCTATCAATGTTAAATTTTAACAATTACGCATCATGCATAACAATAAAAGCATAAGACAATAAGGATTAGTGATGGAGTTCATCCCTGTTGGACTACATCTCCGGGTCCACTTCAGAAATGTGCAACTTCTCTATTGATAAAACCAAGAGAAAAAGGAATACAATTTTCTATTAGTTGACAAGTGCTAAACAACACTACTAATGTTGTAGGATGAAATTCTCCTGATAAGCGTTTACAGATATAGTCTCTTTTCTGTGATGGGTCTTTAATCGACCAAGAAAATTTGATGATGATGTGAAAAATCTGTTGGGCCACTATTTTGTATTATTATTGTTAGCCACCTATAAAATTTTGTCATATCAAGTGGTGGCTAAATCATTTAGGACAGCCTTCAAGCAACAATTTTATTGCTAAAATTGTTGATGCTTAAAGTCTTCTGAAGATATTCTATCCTTTAGTTAATCGTCACTGTTCTTCCCCTTTTTGAACTTAGAAATTCTGTTGTTTTTCCCGGAAGAACAAACTGCTGCAAAATCTCATTTTTCCCCTCCTCGACTCAAAAATTAACCTTCATTTTATCCCCTTTTTCCCCTACAAAATTCCTCTATTTTTATTATTTGCCCTTCTTGCCTTCATAAAAATCCCTTTTACAAAGTCTAAAACTCATTTTTAGACTTTACCGAAACCCCCAAATCCATCAAAAAACTCTGAAAAATCATAAAAATATGCTTTTTTGTATTACAGGCTTAAGCCCCCTTGGCCTAAGTCTAAAACGACTTCCCCACATATGCCTTGGTGCTGGAACCAAGCGCTAGGCTCTTTTGGTGCTCATCACATCGGAAATAATCAAGATGCACAAGTCTTTTTGTTAAGTTGAGACCCCCGATTGCGATTAGCCCTTTATTTCATAACTCCCGATCATATTATTATTTTATATAACCCATGGGCCTACATCCGGCGCTTAAAACATTGTAATAATCCATATCTGATACATTATTCCCTTTTTTAATTCAAAAAACCCACTTTCCTAAGTTTTATTCTAAACCTGCTAGAACGATGTTTTTAATGAAAAAATGGGTAGATTGAAAAGTCCCGAAGTGCTAATCGCATCGGAGAAATGCAAATGGGTAGATTGAAAGGCCCGAAGGCCCGATCCCGATTGGCCCTTTTTATGTATAAGCCCCGGGCCCCTTTTGTTTTCCATATAATCCATAGGCCCCGCAACTGGGCGCCTTTTCATATATAAATTTTCACCCAGCCATATAAAACCTTTGTGTTTCATTCATTTTCAGTTTTCATATGTTTTAAAGGGTTTTCTTCCAGTTCCATATTTGAGATAATTTCCGATGTTGATCTCGAGCCGATCAAATGGCCCACGTAATATCGCATCGCAATTTTTTGATTGGGTGCATTTGTTCCCTCCTTCCGATTGACTACCTCACATCAATCATGAGCCATTGATCTCCTCCCCGCCTTCCCCAATCTGACAACCCTCATTTTATTTGATCATTAACCTCTCCTCCACCTTTGAAACTCTCTGATTCACTCACCACTGTCGATCTGATCTGTAAATCAACGGTCAGCACTCAATTGCTTCGGGACCTCCATGTTCTTCACCCCGTTGATGTCGATAGCTCCGATTGCATCTGAGCCATCCACGTGTCTAGATCGGATGGCCCAGGTGGCATTTCCCGACTTTGGTTAAGATTTATATGTCCCTCTTTCTAATGTTCTTTAGCCAAATCACAGCTATTAATCTCTGCATATCAATAGTCCTTATTCACTCTTCCTCTGCTTTGACTATATTTCCATTTGTCCCCAGATCACATCTTAGCCGTCGATTTTTTCCATCCAACGGCTCTATTTACCCCACCGAGCCCAACCCCTGTGGGTCCTGCCTCCCTCCAGATCTAATCTCAGTAGTTCAATCTTTGATCAATGGCTCAGAACAAAACCGTCCTTCTCATTTCTAATCACGCATCTATCCAATGCTGTGATTGTTACCCCACCATTGGATCTGAGGCCCCAGATCTAACGGTCGGTATCCCATATCGCGTAAATTTAAGCACGGAGGATAATCTTCAGAAATCACGTGATATAGGCTGTTTCCAAAAGACACATGTCGGACGGGGACGCATATCACATTCCAAAATGAAAAATCGCCTCCCCGCCCTTTTTCTACGCGAAAGCCATGGTTTTCACCACCAAAACCACCTTCCCCATTTCTATTATAAATCATCACGCACGCCTTCCCGTCGTTGATCTCTGCATATCAACAGCTCAGATCTAATATGGCCTTACACTATCACCCTCCACCTCTTCCAAATGGTTTTTAATGCGCAATCTCCACCATTGATCTCGTGGGCCGATCTCATGCGATGACCCACAATCATCTCGAAACCCCAATTTTAATTCTTATGCATTTTTCCTCCGCCGAAGGAAACTTCACCTATTTCATTTTTTTTCTCTCCCAAATTTCCGTAATGTGACCATTTGCATTATTATCCTCTCGATTAATCCTGACCATCAATCTCTGTAGATCGACAAATCTGAATTATTTCTTCCCACTGCTCTCGTTTTGACCACTATGCGCAGATCTCCACCGTTGGATGCTACCATGCAACACCCATGCTCCCACCTGAAGCCTCCTCAACAGTTTTTACCAAATATGTAGGATTTCTTAATTATTTTTGTATTGTGCAGGATTTAAAAGGCTTTCAAATGTTTTAAAAATAAAATGAAAGCTGAGGTTGATGATCCTCCAGACTTTCGTACATCGAAAAGGAAAGCCATATACAAGTTCAATTTTACGTTTCATCAATGACTCATGGGAATTGATGCCATGTGGACCTCGTACATACCTGCACATCAACAAGACACAAAGAATTAAATCAAATCAAAGAGTATCAGTGTCAAAGACCCACACACAGCAGAAATGAAGGATTAAACATTGATTATACAGTTCAATGGATTACGGCTAAAAATCGATTATCAAAAGCCTTATCCATTGAATTAAACACAGTTAAAGACAAATCAAGGATATTTATCAGACAGAGGATGCCTCCACCACCACATCAAAGACAAATTGATTCCTCTCAGCTACCAGATTTCCACCTATGGATTCACAACATTCAAACAAAGGCCAAGTAATGACCAGGATAAATCATATCTTCTTGTTATAGCTTAATAGTTATTTTGAATCAAAGAATCTAATATAAACTATCAACAGAGTTATTGAAAAATATGAAACGGAGCCTTAAAGTCAATATAAGCTTCCAGCAAGCTAAAATACATAATGTAAACCAATTAATATAGGAAAATATCTGTAAACTTCTCCCTTGAGCCCCTCAAAGGCCGAGAAGCACTAAATTTATTAATTGAACTCAAAATATCTTTTCTCTCTTGTGACCTACTCATCCCTCTATAAAAACTTGTTGAGGAATCCATTGAAAACATTGGTTGTTTGATTACTAGTTGTAATACTAAAACTCTCTGAAATAATACATAATATGTTGAAGGTGAAGAAGAAATTGATGTCTTGGAAGCCCTAATGATGTTGTTGCATGCTTTTTCTTGAGAAGGCTCTATCATTGGATCCATGAGCTTGGTTGTTGGTGAAGTATTCTTAACTGTTTAATGTTTTCCCCTATTTTCATTTTGTTCCATAAACTCTTACTACAGTAGGATGAAAGTTTTAGGCTAAGAAATGACTCTTGGAAGCACCTTGACCTGTTTATCCTTCACTGTTTTATGTTTTCTTCTGCTGAGTTATTTTAGAATCTTTAATCTCTCTTTTTAGTCCTCATGCTTTTTTATTTCCTTAATAGTTTGAAAAGTTGGTTTTAGCATGATTTATGGTTCTCCCTGCTTGTCTTCTGCCAATTAAAGATTGTTATTGAAGTCTCCCTTTGAAGTTTCTTTGTTTACAGTGAGCCAAGGAGGTCTGTTATGATCTTTCCCCTTGTCCTTGCTTGAACAGTTGGCTTAAAGGTATTTATAGTTGTAATCATAGATCATGGAAAATTTTAGGGGCTAATATTCACAGGTGGGCTAATTTTCCATGGTTTTTCCAAAAAAAAGATTCGTCAATTTCCATTTTTTTATAAAAATGATTCGCCCAAATTTTACGATATAAAATTATTTTTCGTTAAAAATTGCCAAAATTATATAGACAATATATATAATATCATTATAAATTTGAATAATTTTACAAATACATCAATAAACATTTTATAGTTTTCATATTAGGGACTACTGAGATTCGCCAATTTTTTAAACTTCAAGATAATTTTCCATCCTTAAAATTTTCCTTGTCATAGATGTATTTAGGTGTTCCCTCTTCTATGATCATAATTATTAGTGAATATTTTATGTTTTCTAAGTCATTTGAAATAAAATATTTGGGGAAATAGGGTGTTCCCCAAATCTTAAATTTCATTTTAAAAGTTGTTTTGAAGTCATTATTTTCTTTAAGTGTGATTTTTAGAATTCAAGGTTAGCCCTGTCTATCAAATAGCTCTTTATTGTTCAAGTTGTGCTTTCAAATTCCCTCTTTTGAGAATTAAACTTCTCTTTCCAAATCATTGATGTCCATCTCATTCCAAAACCAAAAGATCCTGCGGCCAAGTTAGATTTTCCCTTTGATACCCCATACCCATTGATAAGTTTGTCATGACTTCTTTTTGACTCCATTACCCAATGAAACTGACATTTCCCCTTTCTATCTATCTTTCCTAGACATTTTAGGTTCTGCTGTGTCAACTCAACCAAACAAATAAACAAACACTTGCACTGAATAACTAGTCTAAAACCAATACTCAAAGCACACAAGATAAACCTTTGCAAAAAACAAATAATTTGAGAGATCCCTCTCTGAGAACAAGAGGAATAGATCCTGTAACTCTAAAGATTGGTTCTGATGTTGCCTTGTCTTTTGATTTGCGAAACTATCAAAACACGGGACACCAACAACTATTATCACTTCTTAACATCCATTTCATCCATTTCTAATGTTCTTTTATCACATTATTTATCATAATTTATTATATAATTCCATTTCATAATTATTTATGCTCTTTTGGATAAATAATACTTGTTCTCCTTTATTTTAATAAATAAATGATTATTATGCATGAATTTTCCAATGATGGTTTATTAATGATTTTTTTATAACATAACTCACTATTTTAGCCTCCAATATCTCTTCCAGATTGCAGATTTGATATTCAAATAATAACTATATATTCCAAATCAGAAATTTTCTGGAATAACAAGAGACAATTTTGTGTTGAATGTTTTGGGCAAACAGAGCAGAATCCTGAAAATATAAAACATGGGTTTTGTGCAGAACGGGCCAAATTAGTTTTCCGTGAGCATCTTTCCCAAAATTAGGTCATGATTGAGAAAAATGTAAGGTTCTTCCCAGGAAAAATTGGTAGATTTTCTGTTGTGGCCATTTTCCAAAAATGCCCCAATTGTAATTTCCAGATTCGACTTGTGCCAACTGAATCATGATGGAAAGATATTTAAGATCTCATATTGCTTATTGATATTTTGTAATAATTCTATTTCCTTTAGTTTTTTTTATATTTAAAGGGACAAAAATCAGAGGGGAGGATAGAACACATAGGAGATAGCACAAAGACGGTTGGCTATGCAGGGAATGGAGATCTATAAAAGAGAATTTCATTGAGTTAATGAAAATTATCTTCATGTTACTGTTGTAAGTTTGTGAGTACATCGCAGCCCTGATCAGAGAGTTGGGCCCATTCTCCTTATCAGGTGCTGCATTCTTTCTGTAAATCGTTAATTATGTTTTATGTTTTGCATATTTCTTGATTGTCGTAACAGTAGATCTAATTGTTGGTATCTTTATTACTTTGAATGCATTGCAAGCTTTACAGTTTATTACTACCATTCTTTTATTGATGTTATAGTGATTTTTGTTTGGTTTAAATTATTGAATCCATGATTGATATCACAATTGTGCTATTGTATCTACACATACTGTGGACATTAGCCTTGCAATAACCAATGCACCCACATTTATAAGTAATGTGGGAAAGGGTTTGAATATTCATTCACACTTGGACAAAAACATTTTGGCGTCATTTCCAGGGAGGCTAACAAAGGTGTAAGAACATGATTCATATTGATCTAGGGATAAATATCTCATCGTGGGGAGGGAAATGCTACCCTGCTCTAGGTACTGAGCGCAGTTGTTCTATTTTTATTTTTGATTGATTTATTAGGAGCAAATCTCTCATCCTAGGGAGGGAAATGCTACCCTGCTCTAGGTCCTAAGAGTAGTTGTTCTATTTTTCTTCTTTTTGGATTGATTTCTTTGGAGCTGATCTCTCGTCCTGGGGAGGCAAATGCTACCCTACTCTAGGTCCTGAGCATTAGTTTTTTTTCTTTGCTTTTATTTCTGATGATTTCTTAGGGCCTAATCTCTCGTCTCGGGGAGAGAAATACTACCCTACTTCAGGTCATGAGCTTAAGATTTCTTGATTTAATTTCTTGCTTTCTTTTTTTTTTTTTAAACACCCAATCTCTCATCCTTTGGAGGGAAGTTTCACCCTACTCCAAGTCCTGAGCGTTAAGAATTATTTGAATTTTTTTTCCTTCATTTGGTTCTATGAATAGAGATCTAAAAAAAAAGGCAGAGGATGAGGTCAAGGAAAAAAGCTTTAACACAATCTGGAAGTTAGTCATGGAACTTCAATATGCGACAAATATTAGAAATCAAGACTATATTGAGGACTGGTTTCACTCTATTGTTTGCTCCCAACATCACTCTACACTTCAACAACTCTTGGCACCATCCTTAATAGGGAATTTCGTCTATCATACCCATGTATTTATTAACATACATTTTTCAAATACGGGTATGTGCATACTTGAAGCATTGTTTCGAAAATGGATTCAATGGAAGTACTCTTATATGTAAGTATATTTTATTTTTCAAAGTAGAGTAGTGTACTGTAGAATATAGAATGAATAAATACATAAATAAATAAATTTCTTTAAATGTAAAAATATTTGTTTTTGTTGCAACACACTATGAAAATTAATATCGGTGATCAATATTCAAATTTATTTATTTATGTAGATGATTTATATTGGAAATAAAATTTCTACATACACTCATATACATTTTGATCACATTCTTGGAAAAAATCCTTAATTATCATATTTGATGGCTTGCGGGCTTGATGAAAATTCTAGAAAAATAGTTGGGACAGTCATGTTTTGAGGGACCAAATGGGCATATTTTCAAGACTTGCTTCTATCCTACATAGCCCCTCATGTATAATTTCTAACGCAATTTTAATCACTCAATTTTGAGTTGAAACGAAAAATTTATGACCAAAACAATGATAGGATATCTAGTAGGCACCTAAGGAAAATAGCTGGGACAGTCCATTTTTGAAGGCTTAAATGACTAGATTTTGGGAACCTGTTTCTATGGTATATTCCCCTATGGATTTTGTTTAAAACGTAATTTGAATCACTTTATTTCGATATCATATGAGGAAGTTATGACCAACATACTGATTGTTTATCGTAAATCCTAATAAAGTGACATTACCACTGCTGGTCACCAAGCCACGGTAATGGCCTTCACTCATAAAACTAAAGGACACGAGGTCTCGTCGCGAGCTAAATTTTTCACTTTTATTAGCTCCCATGAATGGAATTGCTATTAACTAGTTACCACACCAGAAAAATGATCTTTAGTTGACATCTAAGTAAATTGAAAGACTTTTGTAACTATCTACCTATTTCTAATAGATGGAAGACTCGCATCTCAATGGGTTAAAAAGGCATCCCTGTCGAGGCTATGGGCACCTGCTAGCAACAGTGGCTATGCTTATGGCATAAAATTTAATTTAATACTATAATCTACTTGCTTACCTTGTTTTCTAAAAGCTAATTTCCGATAAAGTTGACTGTTTCATAAACAAGGTTTTCCAGAACTCATGGTTCATGGGGTAGTATTTAATCATTTCTTAGATGATGGAGGTTATGGTTTATATATATTATTGAGTTAAAAATATTTAATTTACATGTCAGGGATGAAACTCTTAGGATATTTAAAATTTCACATTTTTTCATCTAATCTATAATTCCTTTATTCTACAAGTATCATACATTTAACCAAAGATCCAATCAATCACCATTTAGTCATATCTTAACAACACCATTAAGAGGCCTGATTCTGATTTTGAATCCCATGTAATTGGATAGACCATGAGAAGCAAATACTGAGATAACTAATTTGCATAATCTCTATGCTCATGACAACCAAAGCTTATGGGTATATGGAATGCATCTTTTCCCTTCTTATCCATTATTATCCCATTTCATTCAGAATATGCTTATGTCACTTTTATATGTAATGGGGTAATTGAGGTGATGAATTACTTATTAAGGATACTCATGAGATGTTTTATAGATGACAGGGAAACTAATCAGTTTTGTAGAAGTAAACCGTACTACACTTTCTGATTATTGTTTTCAATGTGCATGGCTTCCACCTTCCGCATCACTTTCAACATCATCTCAGTCTACATCAAATTCAAAGAAATGTAAATCCATACATGCCATTCCACATTTTTATGGAGGTAAAACTTGAGATAAAATAGCATAAGGTTTTGATTTATTAAAATTTTAGGAGAATGTCATGAAAAACCATTGAGCATTATTCACTCATCTTTTTCAACCATTATTTCCCTTTCTTTACCACTTCCCATTTTTCATAGACAAAATATTTTAGTTTGGGGGAGTTTTACTTTCATTATCATGAACATTCCATTAATATTCTTTATCATCCATCGACCTCATTATTCATTCTCGAAATATCCCTTATATCATGTTGTTATACACCAAACAAAGATTTCAGCCATGATTGTAGAAACCACCCCAATTTGTTTTCTAGTGTAGCATGAGGACATGCTAATTCTCTAGTTCGGGGGAAGGGTTGCTATGCATGATGAATGATTTCTCATTTCTTCCTCATTTAAGGTATATAATCCTAAAATTGATTTGCGTATATCCTTAAAACTATCAACTGGATTCTTTTGACTATTGGACAAGAAAGCTGACATATCATTAAACCCATAAATTTTCAAGATAAACAAATTTGTTAATTCCAAAAAAAATCATGCATTATTACCTAATACCATTTTGTTGATATATTGAAATCCATTCGTTGCATTGATTTTAGTTTCAGATTGGAGAAGCATTGATCTAGTATAAATTTACTTACAAAATTTTAGCAAAATCTGGTTTGTAATGAAGTTTGTATTTACTTATATCATACTTTGTTGCAACTTCATATACATTTGGTTGAAAGTAACATGAAAATTATTTTAAGGAAGCGTTTGAGAAAGAAGCCTTCTCTTCCATGAATATCATGCGCTGGAGTCAGTATTTTGATTATTGTATTACAACTTGGTTAATACAGAGGCATTGGGTTGCATGAGGACATGCAACATGTTCAGTTTGGGGGAGATGTTGGGCCACTAATTTTTATTAATATTATCACTTATTAACATCCATTTCATCCATTTCTAATGTTCTTTTGTCACATTATTTATCATAATTTATTATATAATTGCATTTCATAATTATTTATGCTCTTTTGGATAAATAATACTTGTTCTCCTTTATTTTAATAAATTAATGATTATTATGCATGATTTTTCCAATGATGGTTTATTAATAATTTTTTTATAACATAACTCACTATTTTAGCCTCCAAGGTCTCTTCCAGATTGCATATTTGATCTTCAGTTGATAATTAAATATTCCAACTCAGAAATTCACTGGAATAAGAAGAGACAGTTTCGCGTTGAACGTTTCGGGCAAACGGAGTAGAATCCTAAAAATCTAAAACATTGGTTTTGTGCAGAACAGACCAAATTAGTTTTCCGCTGAGAGGTTTTCCAAAATTCAGTCTTGATTGAGATAAATGTGGGGTTCTTCGCAAGACAAATTTGTAGATTTTCTATTGTGGCCGTTTTCCAAAATTGCCCCAATTGTAATTGCCAGATTCAACTTGTGCCAGCTGAATCATGATGGAAAGATCTTTCAGATCTCATCTTTCTTATTGATATTTTTTGATCAGTCTATTTCCCTTTGTTGTTTGTATATTTAAAGGGACACAAATCAGAGGGGAGGATAGAAATCATATGAGATAACACATAGAGGGCTGGCTATGCATGGAATGGAGATCTGTAATAGAACATTTCATTGAGTTAATGCAAGTTATCTTTGTGTTAATCTTGTAAGTTTGTGAGTACATTGCATCGCTGATCAAAGGGTTGGGCCCACTCTCCTGATCAGGTGTTACATTCTTTCTATACATTGTTAGTTATATTTTCTGTTTTGCATATTTTGTAATTGTTGTAATAATATATCTAATTGTTGGTATATTTATTGTTTTGAATGCATTACAAGCTTTACAATTTATCACTTCCATTCTTTTATTCATGTTACAGTGATTTTTTATTTATTTAAATTATCGAATCCACGATTGATCTTAGAATTGTGCTATTGTATCTGCACGTACTGTGTGCATTAGCGTTACAATAACCAATGCACCTGGATTGATAATTAATGTGGGAAAGGATTTGAATATTCATTCACACTTGGACACTAACACACTCTAACTGATGGACTAAAGCATATGGACCTTTAGCACAATGATAGCTGAATAGCATTTTTGAAGATTAAAGTGGATCTCGTTGTTTTACAACGAACTTCAATTCTATATCTAGGCAGGAAAAAGAGCTCTCATACTCCACAATATACCTGCAAAACCAAAAACTCTCTCTAAAAAGTGTTCTAGTGCTTCTTCAAAAAGCACTTCTTCTTAACTTCTCGAGAACCTCTCTCTCCTCTCCTCATGAGCCTTACAAAACATTATTTTTATAAGAGAAGGGAAAATAAATGGAATTAAACATCTATATTTATCTTCATATCTCAAAGTTTTATTTTTTTTAATGTAGAATTCATTTTTAACAATTATTTATTGAATCATTACCCTCTCCAAGCCTCTTATCCCATCATTTTTCTATTTGAAATTATTCACAAGAATAATCAGATATAGGTTGATCTCGGTCTTCTTGACACGTAGGGTCTTAGGATAAGGTGTTTATTTAAAATAATGCCATATTTCATGCATTAAAACCCATTTTAGACTTTAGGATATAACTTATCTACTGGCGGTCTGGAAAATGGTGCCGAGGCGAACCATCGCCGTGTGATTAGTTAGATTTGTTGGTGGCTAACTCTGCGGTTTTGGATCTCGCGGTTGACTCCGACATTTAATGTAACATCTGCATGTGACAACAGATCTGACTGGTAGTTATGGTTTTAAAACCCAACGGTAAAGTTGTGGCTTATCCCTTAACCTCTGCCTTCTTCACATGCAACTCCTTGATAGTGGGCAAGAGCTGGCGGATACCGTTGCGGTAACATTTTCTGCTGTGGTTATCTCCGTTCATATGGTTTTGGAACTCCGAAGCAGTTAGCTTAAGTTGTCACTATTAACATCTCCATGCATTACATGTGCATTCTATGGACTGACGGTCACCTTTCTGTGTTCACATGGTTTCTTCCTCCAATGTGGTCCCTTGATGTGGTTAGACTGCTTATCCAAACTTCACATAATTCCGTTGCAGTTAACCTTTGTCACATGACAACGATTCTTCCGATACGTTTAATCAACCGTTTAAAAATTAAATTTGTTTGGTAATGTTTTTACATTATTTGCGAAGTGTTTTACATTGTAGTCCTAAGTTTTATTAACAAGCCTGAAAGTGGGTTTATTGCATAGTTTTCATTCTATGCACCTAGACTTAGAACTAAGACTTTAGTGCTAGGTTTTAGGATTAGTCCTTTCACCTTAGGATTTAACCTTAGGTTTACAATTAGGACTTAGACCTAGGAATTACAACTTACATCTTCATTGTGCCATAACATCAAGACCATAGTGATCACTTAGGCATTTTTAGGATTTTAGTCTTTAACAATTTTTTTTTAAGACTAGCATTTTTTCCTAACACTATCACTTTAGCTCACTTAGACTTATAGTGCTAACGCTTAGACTTAAGATTGTGTTTCCTTAAGGCTTTACATGGACTTAACACTTTATAGTCATGAATAATGCTCTTTACTCTTTCAATGTCACAGGTCGGCATAATGACGACTTTTTCTTATGATGACATTTTGAATTTAATTAGAGAAAAACATTAGTGAATGTCATTGAAGTCACTGATGTTGATGTCGAAGTTGACGAAATTTTTTTTGAACTTGAATTTCCTAATCATAGTGAGAATGATGAATGTGACCATCTTGGTCACTTCCCAATTTTGATAAGATTATGCTTGGCGACTTGAGTCGATGAACCACTGCTCATAAGACCATCTTGGTCGATAAAATTTTGACTCAACCTATTTATTACAAAATCAAAGACTAATTACTTATAAATGACCATATTGGTCATTTTGTAATTGCGATACAAAAATTCAGAATCCAAATTGGATCACTAAGCTAAGTTTCCATCATTCATGATTCTTTATCACCTTTTCAGTCATGTCATCATGAAGTCCATTCAGTCAAGGTGTCCATCAGGTCCTAGGGTTTTCAAATTCCATTAAAACATCATTTCTATTACATAAAAGATAAGCAAGTAAAAGGGTGACAAATAAATTCACTTTACCATGTAAAGTTTAAATGTAATATGTATATTTTATTCCATTATGTAATTTTATCTTTTCCGAATATGTAATAAGTTCATGGTTCTAATATAGCTGACAAATCAAAGTTCCATATGCCAAGAAAGCTCAAAGTTCCAAAGTCTAAGTTTTCTCAAATCTATAAAATGATCAAATTCCAAAGATCAAAAGAAAAAGTGAAAGGTAAAGGTTCCAAGGTTTAAAGGGAATGTGAAGAAGAGAAGTGGGCCCCATAAGAAAAATCATCAAAATCACCAAGTATAAATCCCATCAAAAGGCAAAGAAGGCACTCATTTTCTCTCCAAACAATCAAGCTCCCACTCCCTTAGCTCAAAAATAAAGTTTGCAGTGTCAAAAATGAAGTTTTTGGGTGCTGCCAGACTTCCTGAGGCAGGTACAATTCTAGGTAAGAACAGTCTCAGACCAAATATTAAAATTCTGCAATGAGTGTTGTGCTCTTGCCCATGATGCATGGATTCTCATATAAAATGCATTCTTGCACATAATAAAATGTGCTTCCAATAGACAACCTCAATTAAATTCTTCATTAAAACCACATTCATATTTAGCTCAAAAAATATATAAAGAAGAGAGAGCCAAAAAAAAAAAAATATGAATGTGGTTTGAACTAAAATAAAATACAGAAAATTAAGAGATTATCTCCAATTGTCTAGAGATGACATTTTTGGGCCTCTCGGTGGGCCTCTCGGCTCTCAGTCTTTTCAAAACTCTCACACTGGTTTTCTCTATCTCTCTCTGTATTCCTCACTCTGTCCTTCATCCTCATAGAAGATTTATATTTATACATAATTATGGATCAATTTGAATCCATGATTTCCTCCACACAAATCTCAACCAAATCCTAAAATATCTTTATCCCTTATTTGACTCAACTAAATTTCATTTAAGGAATTCCTAATCCCTAAATTATCTATCGAACTCCATTCCACTCATATTCTCAATTAATTAAGGGAATATTTAAAATAATCCTCACACTCGGATTTTTCTCTCTTAATTTATTAAAAAATGAGCATAATAATTTATAAAATAAATGAAAATACATCACCCCCTAATTACACAATATTTTCATGAAAATCAAGTAGAATGCTCTAGCATCAGACTCCCCATGTCAAGAAGTTTCCATAAACTCCTGTCTATGAGGTCTTTCACTTTTCTGTAATAATGCGACAGCCACAAGTTCCAAATAACTTTCTCCCTCCAAGATTCCAAACTCTTTTTTGCCTCTAGTCCTTTAAAGTATCATCTCCATTTTGTACATTTGCACAGAACTTCTAGAATAGTACTTGCAGAATACTATTGAATGTAAATCTTGATTCTCCATACCACGTCAACTTTATTTCAGGAATTAAAGACTTATGTAGACACACTGATACCCATTCTTCTCGTCTCCAAACTCTGAAAGAATCTCAAACTGGTTGTACATCAACATCGCTCATTCCATCAACCAGATTCCATCGGTCTCTCCAACAATTTCTTTTACCCATTCCTCGGATTAATTCCTCTTTCTTTGATGCTTCAATCTTCAATTGTGCTGACCATTCAACTTTCTGGAATGAAGAATAATCGAGAAATTCTTCTTGATCGCAATCATAGTCATTTATTTCCCTTATAGAAACAATTTTCTCATCTGGTGTTGTACCTGCATTCATTAATAAACTATTATTTTTAAAAATATAAGACCTTTCAGCCTCTTTTGATGCTTTAAGCACCAATATCCCATCATAGACCTTATGGATTTCAGTAGATCCTATTTTGAGTTGTTGGCTGCTTTCATCTTTATCTTGTTGGTTCAATACTTTTGTTTCCTTTATGTCTCTAAGGACATAACTTCCTTGCTGTTCCTGATCTTTCATCTCATCCTCAAATACTTTCTACTCAATTTCTCTGATTTCAACATCATATTTATTAATGTCGTCTTCTATTCCTGCAGCCACATTATTATTTGAAGAGTTAAAACATTCACTTAACTCTATAAATGTTAGAAACATTTCATCCCTATCATGCATGGCAACTGCAATCTCTTCTGTATCAGGTTCTGCAAGTTTCATCTCCCCTTCAGGTTCCTTAAGCCATCATTCCAAGAACTCTATTTCCATGTGAAATATTTCCAGCATTTCATCACAACCTTCATTCCTAGTTTCATTCTTCCTCTGACAAGTTATCATGTTTTTTGTATCATCACATTGAAAAATTCTATCATCAATTTCATTAAACAAATTCATTTGTTTACCTCCTTGGAATATCACTTCGTAATTTTTATTATGCTTCTCCTCCATAACAGCTTCAACTGGCTGTCTTACACCAAACAAGAATTCATTTATGATTTCTTCCTACTTCAACAAATCAGTACCTTCCTTCTCTGAAAGGCATTCTCCATCATACTTCACCTCAAGATTTTCATTCATCTCTGTGACAATTTCACCATACTTTCCACCATTTTCTGCACATCCCGCAAACATACACAAACTATGATATTTTAAAATACAAGGCTTCATAGCCTCATCTGCTTCTATTGTCAACCTATCTTCAAATTCTTCTGAACTATTCCAATATTCCATGAGATCTCTCTCATTGATCTCATCACCCATAATTTCACCTTGTTCTGGGTCACAAATGGAAACTTCCATTTTCAACTTAGCCTCTCTGAGTTCTTCACATCTCATTTTCACATTCACCATCTGCTCGATCTTCCTCAGATCTTCTGTCAACTATATTTTTATCTATTGTTCCCTCTTTGTGTGTAGCCTCTTCCATTCCACTTTCTTCCTCATGGTCCAACCATGTATCTATTTTTTCTTTTTTCTCTACAACAATTCCATCAATAACTCAAGGCGAACTATTATCTCAGCTTTCTCCCTCTCATACTCTTCATCAATCAACTGCTTACATATGCCATTTGCCTTGGCATATTCCTTCTTCCTTCTTCTGTCACTGTCTTTCTCAAAACCTTTGAAACGACTATCAACAGTCATCTTCTCCTCCTTTGTGAACTTCATCTATTCACATGTGGATTTCATTCAAATCCACTTTTCAGCAAGTCTCCATACTTTACATTCAGTAATACAAGCTCTCTTCCTGCACTTAACCTCTTGCGGTTCTCTGTCTTGGAATCATTTCTGGCAACTCTCTCGCTCCTCTTTGTTGCAAACAACAACTTCAGTAATGCTTGTGTTACAATGACCAACTCTTTGGGTGTCGGGCTCCGCCGATCATCGACCCAATTACATTCAAACCTTTTTGGCTTAAGACTCTTTGACTCTAGAATTTACATCAACTCTTCATCTTGGATGAAAATACACCCTCTTGACTCAAGCTATCCAACTTTTCATTTAACCTTAACATCTAATTTGACTTCAAGGCTTGACCCAATAATTAAAATAGTGGATATTTGACTCTAATTCAAGTTATATAACATACCAATGAACATCCACCCTTAATACAATTTCATGATGTAAAATCTTCACTCTCTCTCATACTCCATTCTTATGAAAATATCATCAGTCTCCCATTATCACTTCACATGACATTGAAGCCTTTAAATCAAAATGAAATCCACTTTTCCCAAGATTTATTTTATGATGAAAATAAAATAAACAATTTAATTTTCAACATTCAAAATACCTTTTTGAAATGAATGATCATATCTTATGCTCCCTTCAAGGTTATTTAATAAACCTTCTCTTCGCAATTTCAACTCTCCGGATTTCATTCACATTCCATTCATACCATAACCTCTTCAACATGCTCATCATCTTAGCGCAGATAATTTTCTTTCACTTCCATGCAGCTCATTCTTTGCAGTGACAGTTCTCATACAACACTGTCTCTTCTCAGTGCACAAAAACAATTCCTTTATAAGAATTTTCCAAAAATTCCTTTAAATATGGTGACATCAACACATTTTCTCCGGTAGCAACAAACACAACTGAACTAACTTCTGAATAGAACAATGTGAACACTTTCGTATGCAACACAAGCAACAATCAATTATGATTTTTAACTCATGGAAATTATAGATGCTCCTTTACAGGCTTTCTCCTTCATGTCTATCACAGTTATCTCGACCTCAAAAACGGTATGCCACACCATGATCGAATCATATTTTCACATCAATTTCTGAGATGGATTCTAATTCCATTCCTTAAACATTGGATTTATTTCACTCTTTCATAAAATTTACAAAAATATTAACTTCTTGAGTATGGCAAGGGAAATTTAATCATCCAAATTTTAAAATACCTTTAATCGATGAATATTGATCCATTCAATGAGCACTTACCTTTAATCTTCTTGTGGTTGAAATGATACAACCCCTCTCTCTCATATTCTTGTCTCTTGCAACCATCCTTAGAGTACCTCTAGTTGTACTTTCATCACTGCAATATCTCTTAAGATATCTCACTCTGCAACATCCTTTTTCTTATTATCACCTGCTTATCCACAAGCTACGTTTTCCCCATTTTACACATACTAAATGCGTTTTCAGATTAAAAAACCCCAAATAGATCTTAGAGAGGTTTAATCTCATAAGCGGAAGCTATTTCATTAAACACAACTATCGTTATAAACCATATACCAAAATCCATTTTATGAAATTTGAATGAATATATTTACCCTTGGTTAAATACCCATTTCTCACCCATAATATATTCACCTTATGATAATTCGTATCTTATGAATTTGACTTTCTTTAAACATAAATTCCAATGCACATATGTTGGGTCTCACAATTTTTTTTTAATGCGTCCATTCCAGCATTAATCCCACAAGCCTTTATTGGAATTAACTTAACATAAGTTATAATAAGATTATAACTTACCACTTATCCTTTCAAAAGTGGTGCAATGAGCCTTAGGTAATTTTTTAAAAACCGTTTCAAATTCCAACTCTATGCGAAACTGTTGACTGTTTTGTCAAACCAATTTATTGTTCCGCTACAGCTGAATTAATGGATTGCTAGTTCGAAACAGGTCACAATTCCAAGCGTAAATTTTTCATTCTGCCATGCCTTTTCTTCACAGTTTCAACCTGGCATGCAAATTTCCAAATGAATGTAATAATGTAATCTTATCAAACAGAGATTTGTTCCATTGTATAATAATTTCAAACAGAGTTTCCTTCCTCTGTCATGCTGTTAGTAATTTCTTCAGGAACAATTAATCTCATTCCGTCAATACTCTCTTCTCCAAAATGGCTTCGACTTCCCTCCTTTCTGTTTTGGGCATTTGCTCTTCCCAATTTACTATCACTTTTTTCTTATGTTGTGGATTCCACCAATGCACACTTTAGTATTGAATGTAGCAAGAAATTATATTATATATAACTCCAAATGCAGTGGATTCTCCATATGTGATTGAATTCATGCATTTCTTTTCTTTAAATGCACAACATCAATTTTTGAACAATCATAAATCATAGAGGCAACAGTTTATATTTATCAAGCTCTGTGAACCATAGTTGCATTTGCAACTTCACTATTTACCAACGCAAATGCCATTCAATTTTGAATTTCTACACAATGAATAATGAAATTTCTACCATAGATGAGACGTCACATAAGGAAAAGACCGTAATAACATTTGCTATGTAAATTGAATCATTGACAAATATGGGACGTTGTTTAAAAGAGAAAATGTTGTATGGAATTTCTGTGTTACTGGAATGGCTGCTAAACATGAGACATCACACAAGATGACCAAAGCATTTCTCTACTTTTGGCTAATGTAATCGAACCCTTGTAGCACTGCTATAAATCATAGAATGTGATCTCAATGCTCGTTGCAATCGTTGATTCACATCTTCCTTTTAAAGTATCTACCCAGCATTATCCACATTTGTGTCCACCCAACTGCGCTTCTGCACTTCTGATCGACACTCCAGTCTACTAAGACAGACTTCCTCCATACACTGGTTTCGATTTCCAATTGAAACCATGCCAACCGCTTACATTTCTGCCAATCCAAAATTGCCTTTGAAATCGTTGTTCTTTTCAAATGCACCAATGTTCCTACATTCACACACTCGTATATGGAATATATATAGTTTTAGAAATTAAATTCACTCACTCATCTCTTGCCCATCGCTACACGGATTAATGTGATCTTTTGGCTCTGATACCAAATGATGCAGGGATTCTTCTATAAAACAAATCCTTGCACATAATAAAATGTGTGCTTCCTTTCAATGGAATCCTCAATTAAATTCTTCATTAAAACCACATTCATATTTATCTTAAAACATATATAAAGAAGAGAGAGCCAACACAAATAAAATATGGGTATATAATAACACAAGAAAATTCAGATTCAAACCAATTTCCTAAATATTACATTTGTGGGCATCTTGGCTCTTGGCCTTTTCAAAACTCTCACACTGTTTTTCTCTATCTCTCTCTGTCTTCCTCACTCTGTCCTTCATCCTCACACAAGCTTTATATTTATACATAATTATGGATCAATTTGAATCCATGATTTCCTCCACACAAATCTCAACCAAATCCTAAAATATCTTTATCCCTTATTTGACTCAACTAAATTCCATTTAAAGAATTCCTAATACCTAAATTATCTATCCAACTCCATTCCACTCATATTCTCAATTAATTAAGAGAATATTTACAATAATCCTCACACTCATATTTTTCTCTCTTAATTTATTAAAATATGAGCATAATAATTTATAAAATAAATGAAAATACATCACCCCCTAATTACACAACATTTTAATGAAAATCAAGTAGGATGCTCCTGCATCACCCAATTTCACTCCAAAGCTTCTAAACATCATGCAAGCGGTCCAAATAATTTGAAAAGGGTTCCTTCACCTCCTAGCAAGTAATAAACACATCTTTATTCCCTCCTTGCATTTCCCATTGCATAATTTAAGGTGTTAAAATTATTATTCAAATTTACAAGTTTTCAAGCTATCAAACCCTAGTATCACTCTCACATCCCTAAATTCATTCCCTAAACCTCACATTCCCTTCCACATATCATAGTAAACCTTGTCTCTTTCCCTACATCACTAAATCCCTGTTCCCAAGATACATTTCCCAAAACACTAGCTCCTAGGCTGCTAAATCCTGCAAAGCTCTATTACCATACCTATAATAAAACTCTAAATCCCATTTCCCTAAGTGTTTTGATCCCATATCACTCCCCTAAGTTCCCTAACCCCCTTCCCTATTTCCCAAGTTTTTCCTACTGCCATCTCCACTCCCTAAACCTATTTTCAACTTCCCATTCCCTTCCCTAGGGTTCCAAAACTAAACCACATCATGGAGGAGGAAGATAGAGATTTCATGGAGGAGGAGGAGGATAGAGAGGAAATAAGACCTCAGAAGGGAGGAAGGATTTTGAGGCCTGAACCTATTAACACCAGAGAGCTGATGACCTCACCCATGACAGTCACTTGCTTCAAATATGTGCGCTGCTTTGATTTCTATGAAATGGTCCAAGGAGTTCAACACCACCCTATTTTGAGCAGAATTTTCATCTCAAACCTTCAAGACAATCAAGTGACCCTTGCAGGTGTAACCTTCACCATATCCACATCCATCATTGTTGCTGCCATAAGGATACCCAATGTGGGCGAAAATTAGTTTAAAGCCAATGACCTGGATGACCAACGTTATTAACCATTCATCAAGCCATGGCACAAAAATGAGGGAAACAGAGTCTTCCCTTTCAATTACCTTTTTGATAGGTAAACCCTCATGATGAAAATTATCATGAAGTACTTATCTTATGAAGGCAGGTTCTTGAGACTCTATAAATATCATATCTGATTTCTTACGCACTTCACAAGAGTCAAATTTCTCAACATCCCATACTACTTGTTAAGAAGAATGGAAAAAATGGCCTATATAATACAGAAGAGAGAATATGATCAGGAAATGAACAACCTCTTCCATCACTCTTTGATCAATATTATTGTACTCCATCATCTAAACCAGTTGAACAATTCATGGGAGAGTTTCATTGCCAATGATGTTTTCACTGCTCCACAAGCTCAACATGCTGAAACCATCCCTCCTCCACCTCAGTCCATTGCATCTATTCCTCCATCAGCTCAGCCTACAAGACCCATCCCATCACCATCATCAGTATTTCAGAGTCAAATTGGGTCATCCAGCAAAGTTGTGATCAAAGAGCATAAAAATACCAAAGAGGTTGAAAAGGAAAAATAGGTCAACACCTATCAGAGGAGACCTATGCAGGTATTTGCTCCACAGATTGTGGAACGGGCCTTTCCTTCTTCATCAGAAAAGAAGGTACACCAAGATAAGCATAAAAAAGAGGCAGTTCTTCATGAGTAAGACATGCAAGAGGATGAATACCCTCATGATGAGGAAACATAACTTGACCTAGTTGACTTGGAGTAACAGGATGATCATGAGGCATCAAGCTTGATTATCAAAAATAAAGATGCCAAAATAAGAGAGATGAAAGCTAACTTGTGTAAAGCTCAGTATGGTCCCTATATCACTAGTATAGCCCCTTATTATTGTTAGTTTAAACCCCTTATTGTTATTATTGTACCCTTGTAACCCCCATTTTGTTATTATTGTGCCCTTAAATTATTATTGTTAGGTCGGCTAGGATTACATTATGGCCCCATGGACTCCTATATATAGAAAGGAGGTTTTGTGAATTGTATCATCCAAGAATTGTGCATTTATGTAATGTATTGGAGGTTGCCCCCTCGAAGTGGCTTATTTCTAAGGCGTTTATATCTCTTTTCTTCTACTTTTGAAGCTGGTTACACAACATTTGGTATTGGAGCTTTGGGATTCTTGGGTTTCGCTGTTCCAAACAGGTCATCGTGGCATTTTCGCTATAAGTTTTTTTCTACGAAGCTTCAGAAGCTGAAATTTTTAGGGTGCGAAGCTGAAATCTTGAGGAAGGTTGTCTAAAAATTTCAGATCTTGGTTCGCAATATTTGAGGAGATATCATCTGTGGAAGTTAGGTATTTTTTCAGGCTCATAAACATGTCATCGTGGCATTTGCGCTATAAATTTTGTTTTGCGAAGGGTCAGAGTCTGAAATTCATATGGTGCGAAGCTTAAATCCTGAGGAAATTCGTCAAAAAATTTCAGAACTTGGTTCGCAATATTTTTGGAGATATGATCTGTGGAAGGTAGTGCTTTTTCAGGCTCCTGAATTTCATCTCAAAGAGGTGATCGTGGGAAACGTTCAATAACTCTCTCTCTGAAGATTGGATTGGAGTGCTGTCAAAAGTGGTCACAAGTACACAGCCTGTAGTTTCTTCGCTATCAATTTCAGAGACAAAGGACAAAACAGTGACACGTGGCAAGTCATACAAGTTCGCTCTACTGAACCAGTCCAGAATTAGGTCATTGTGGGAGATTGGACACAACTTTGCCTTGGAGCATCAAAATCAGGTCAGACCTGTGGCATTTGAAAGAAGCTTCAGAGGGCTACTACAGGGCTGAATTTCAGATATCGAATATTTTCAAGCACAGAGATAATACAATTTCAATATCGAGCTCCTCAAAGCTAGTAAAAGGTGTGTATTTTTTTTTTTCCGAATTGCATAAGTCTTGTTTGAAGAATCGAGTTGAATTGATTGCAAGGGCCTATTGTAGAATAGATATCAATATTGGAGTCTGAAATGGCCCCTAAAAAGAATTCAACACCCATTAAGCCTTTAGAAGGCTCTACTATTACTCATGAAGATGAAGAATGGCAACATGACATGTCAAAATTACAAGAGCAAATGCAACAAATTTCGCTCTCGCAAAGAACAACAAAAAAAGAAATGGAAGTTTTGAAGAAAGGCATGGAAGTGAAGATGGACGGTTTGAAGAAAGGCATGGAAGTGAATATGGACGGTTTGAAGAAAGGCGTGGAAACTAAGATGAATGGTTTGGAAGCTAAGATGGATGGCATGGAAGTCGGCATGGAAGCTAAGATGGATGACATGAAGAATGATCTAAAAGCATACATGGAAGGCTTGATGACAAGCTTAAAACCAGAAATGATTCCTAATGGAGGAAATATAGGAGAAGAACCTCCTGATGAGAACAAAATAAATGTTAATCATGATTCCATAAACTCGAATGTTGGCGGGAAGAACCACCATATTCCAAAAATGGATATGAGGAAGTTTGATGGAAAGGATCCTGTAACATGGATACTACAGATGGAGCAATATTTTGATCTCCATAACGTGCAAAACACACAAAAGGCACGCATTGCAACTTTACATTTAGAACAAAATACATTTGTATGGTATCAATGGCTTTGCTCCCGTAAAAAAATTGTCACTTGGTCAATTTTTACGGAGGAAATGATAGCACATTATGAGGATACAAAGAGAAACAACTTCTTTACCCAATTGATAAATCTCAAACAAAAGGGTTTAGTGGGGCAGCACATTGAGGACTTCCAAAAATTGAATATAAGAGTAATTGATCTTACAGAGGAACACAGGATTGATCTCTTCCTAGGCACTTTAAAGGATAACATCCAACATGAAGTTCGCGTTTTGGAACCTAATTCATTGGAGAAGGCATTCAGGTTGGCAAGAAAAGTTGAATGTAAAATTATGGCGACAAGGAAGTCTACCACTCAATTCTATAAAGAAGGAAGTGTTGCTACGCCTAGATTTCCACAACCTACAAGGTTGACACCACAACAATTGGAAGAAAAAAGAGCAAAAGGGCTTTGCTACAGTTGTGATAGCAAATACACTAAAGGTCATAAGTGTGCTGAGAAGAAATTATTTTACATAGATTGTGAAGAAGAAGAAGGAAATGAACAAGAAGAGGATATACACCAGGAACCACCCCTAGAAGAGGAAGAAATGAATCCGACCATATCGTGTAATGCACTGGCAGGAATTACCACTCCTCAAACTCTCAATATAGAAGGACATATAAAGAAGAAAAGGGTAATAGTGTTGATTGATTCAGGTAGCACCCATAATTTTATTCATTATAAGGTAGCCAAGGAATTAAATTGTTTCCTATACCCAGCACCAGAATGTCAAGTGATGGTTGCAAATGGAGGAACTATAAATTGCTCCGGGAAATGCCATAATATCAAGCTAACCATGGGGGAATATGTATTGACTAGTCCAATGCTTTCCATTCCTATGGGAGGTGCTGATGTTGTACTAGGAGTACAATGGTTACAATCTTTGGGGATCGTAGCTTTTAATTTTCAAGAACTTTTCTTGAATTTTTTTTCAGAAGGAAAGGAAGTCGAATTACGGGGTATTGAAGGGAAGCCAGGAAGGATAATAAGCTCTAATGTCATGACAAAGCTTCTAAAGAAAGAACAAAGAGGCGTAATTGCACAATTATGCTCACTAGAAGTTCCAACATCAAAATCATCTATTTCTGCAGATCTCCAACAAGTCTTGGACAATCATTCCAAGGTGTTTGAAACTCCCAAAGGACTCCCACCTATTCGTTATCATGATCATGGTATTCATTTGATTCCAGGAAGTGTTCCTCCAAACATCAGGCCTTATAGATATCCTTACTTCCAAAAGAGCTAAATTGAACGTATGATTGCAGAAATGTTAGAGGCGGGTATAATTCAACCTAGTCAAAGTTCTTTCTCTGCTCCTGTAGTATTGGTACACAAGAAGGATGGATCATGGTGAATGTGTCCAGATTATAGGGAGCTCAATAAGCTCACCATTAAAGACAAATTTCCCATTCCTGTGATTGACGACTTATTGGATGAATTACATGGAGCAATTTATTTTACCAAGTTGGATCTTCGTTCAGGATATCATCAAATTAGAATGAAGACCTAAGATATTCCAAAAACAATATTTCGAACTCATGAGGGTCATTATGAATTTTTGGTCATGCCTTTTGGCCTTACCAATGCACCTTCTACATTTCAAGGGTTGATGAATTCCATTTTCAAACCTTTCCTTAGAAAATTTGTGCTAGTATTTTTTGATGATATACTAATCTACAGCAGGTCTTGGAAGGATCATGTTGAACATGTTGACAGGGTGCTCAAACTATTGCAGGAGAAACAATTATATGCAAAAAAGTCCAAATGTTTCTTTGGAGTACAAGAGGTGGAATATCCGGGTCATATTGTATCTCACGAGGGGGTTAAAGTGGACCCTAACAAAATTAAAGCCATTAAGGAATGGAAAGTTCCCACAACCATAAAGCAGTTGCGAGGATTTCTCGGGTTAACAGGGTATTATCGCAAGTTTGCTAAGAATTATGCGAGAATAGCAGCACCTCTAACAACATTATTGAAGAAAGATGCATTTTCATGGACTCCTGAAGCAACTAAGGCCTTTGAACGTCTTAAAGAGGCAATGTGCCTAGCACCGGTCTTAGCTACACCAGACTTCACAAAAACCCTTATTGTGGAATGTGATGCCTCAGGAAATGGAATTGGTGCAGTTTTAATGCAGGAAGGAAGACCCATTGCTTTTGAAAGTCGTCCAATCAAAGGAAAGTATTTACGGAAACCTATTTATGAGAAGGAAATGTTAGCAATACTACATGCACTAAAGAAATGGCGAACTTACCTAATGGGAAGACACTTCAAGGTAAAAACTGATCATGATAGTCTTAAACACTTTTTGGAACAAAGACTATCTTCAGAAGAGCAGCAAAAATGGGTCACAAAGATTTTGGGTTATGACTTTGAAACAATCTAAAAAAAAGGAAAGCTTAATGTTGTTGCAGATGCACTTTCAAGAAAGAATGAAGAGGTAGAAGCATTGCTTTGTGCCATTTCTATTATCCAACCAGATTGGATAACCGAAGCAAGATATGAATGGAAGAAGGAAAAAGATGTATGGACCCTCATTCAAAAGTTGCAGCAAGATCCTAGTACATCCGATACATTTAGTTGGAAAAATGATTCCTTATGGTACAAAGATCGCTTATATCTTTGTAAGAATTCCCATCTAAAACAAAAGATTCTTCTGGAATTGCACACTTCTCCTTTAGGAGGACACTCAGGATTTTTAAAAACTTACCACATGGTGAAGAAAGAATTTTTTTGGGATGGCCTTAAATCTGATATTCAAAAGTTTGTGGCGGAATGTTTGGTTTGCCAGCAGAATAAAGTGGAGACAATTAAGACCCCGGGACTTCTACAACCTTTATCCATTCCATGTCAACGTTGGGAGGAGATTTCAATGGATTTTATCACAGGTTTACCTAAGTCCGAAGGAAAGAATGTCATCATGGTGGTAGTTGATAGACTTACTAAGTATGCACACTTTTGTGCATTATCTCATCCATTTAAAGCAAGTACAGTTGCTACTACATTTATGGACAGAATTCAAAAGCTACATGGAAGCCCAAGGGTTATTGTGAGCGACAGAGATCCCATTTTTACCGGAAATTTTTGGACGGAGTTATTTTCTTGTTTGGGTACTCAATTAGCTCATAGCTCATCTTATCATCCTCAATCTGATGGTCAAACCGAGATAGTAAATAAATGTTTGGAAGGATATCTTCGTTGTTTTGTATCTGATAAACAAACACAATGGGTCAAGTGGTTACCTCTCGCTGAATGGTGGCATAACACTTCCTTCCATACTGCAGCAAAAATGACCCCATTTATGGCACTTTATGGATATCATCCACCATCCATCACATCATATTTAAGGGAAAATTCGAAGGTTCAAGCAGTGGAAGATCACATCGAGCATCAGCAAGAAGTTCTCCAACTCTTAAGGGATAACCTGAATTTGGCACAAAATCGAATGAAACAACAGGCAGATCAACATCGTAGCGAGATAAGTTTTGATGTAGGAGATTGGGTATTTTTACGGCTACAACCATACAAACAAATGTCCCTCAAGCAAGCAAATAAGGATAATAAATTATCGCCAAAGTACTATGGTCCTTACAAGGTGTTGCAAAAGATTGGTACTATGGCATACAAATTGGAGCTTCCTGCTTCTTCGCGAGTACATCCAGTGTTCCATGTTTCATGCTTAAAGAAGGTTATAGGTGAAAATCTTCCAGTTCAAACAGTATTGCCAGAACTTGATGGGGAAGGGAAGATCATATTGGAACCCGAAGCAGTCATAGAAAAAAGAACTCGACAACTACGGAATCGATCAATTTCAGAGTATCTCATCAAGTGGAAGAACTTACCCACTGAAGATTCTACATGCGAGGATGAGAATTTTATACAGAAGCACCCGGAGCTACTCAAGTGTTGAGGACAACACTTTTTTTGAAGGAGAGGGGCATGTTAGGTCCCTATATCACTAGTATAGCCCCTTATTATTGTTAGTTTAAACCCCTTATTGTTATTGTTGTACCCTTGTAACCCCCATTTTGTTATTATTGTGCCCTTAAATTATTATTGTTAGGTCGGCTAGGATTACATTGTGGCCCCATGGACCTATATATATAGAAAGGAGGTTTTGTGAATTGTATCATCCAAGAATTGTGCATTTATGTAATGTATTGGAGGTTGCCCCCTCGAAGTGGCTTATTTCTAAGGCGTTTATATCTCTTTTCTTCTACTTTTGAAGCTGGTTACACAACATTCTTCATGAGTAAGACATGCAAGAGGATGAATACCCTCATGATGAGGAAACATAACTTGACCTAGTTGACTTGGAGTAACAGGATGATCATGAGGCATCAAGATTGATTATCAAAAATAAAGATGCCAAAATAAGAGAGATGAAAGCTAACTTGTGTAAAGCTCAGTATGTCATTTCATCTCTTGAGCAAAATAATAAGCAGTTGAAATATAGCAAGTAGTTATGGAGCTAGAGATGCTCAAACCAAAAAGAGGTAAGGCCATTATTTCACTTGATGATCTTGTTCATGATGAAATTCAAACTAGTAGAAAAAGACCTAAGACAATATGTCCTAAGAGAGGACTACAACAGCTGAAACTTGAGGATGAAAAACTCACTTTTGAGGAGAGGGTTTCCAATGAGGTTGAAGAAGATAGATAAATATGGCTCGATATGGTAAACCTCCAGCTTGAGAAACTCCTCCACAAGGAAATCAAAGATAACAAGATGCTCAGAAATGTGTCTAACAAGTACATCACAAGAAATAAGATCTATAGGATTAAACTCAAGCAATTGGAGGGAAAACATAAGCAAACCCTAGCCACGAAAAAGGAAGGAGATAAGATTGACATCCTTGTTAAGGCCTCTCTGATTTCTTAGCATGCTTAATTAGCATTATACAAAACAATTTTGAAGATTTTTTGAGTGATTTTTGAAATTTTTGGGCTTTTGCAAACTTTTGACTGTTTTTAGCACAGTTTGACTATTAGGAGCGCAACGCCCTAGGATTTGTGCTTCTTCTAGAGGCCTCTAAATGAAAAAATAAGACCACCATTGGATTCATAAGGAAACAAATATGGAATTTTGACACTTTTCAAAGAAAAAATGGACAATCTGAAAGGGATAAATTCCAAATAACACCTCAAAAATCATGTTTATGCCCACATTTTCAGCTAGGCGCTTTGCTCCTCACCCGTCTTGGTATATTGATATTTTGGAGGACCAAGACTCATCATTTTTGGAAACCAAGTACGTTCTTGGACACTAGACAGAAGAAGATTTCCAATGAGCTATCTTGAGATCAATTTGGACCTTTGAAACACCCTCCAAAGTTGAGCTAAAGTTGGCACTGTGCTCCTGACCAGTGACTGATATTTCTGATTTTTTCTCATTTTTTTGAGTTTGACCATGGTAAATCATGATTTTACTAAGGTAAATGATGGATGTAAATGTAATCAATTTTATTTTGAGTTACTTAAAGATAAATACATTAGCTAAAGTTATTTTTGGGGATGAATGAATCAGTTTCACCAAAGTTAGGGAAGAGTTAGTTTGACCTCCCTTCACTTTAGGTTTACTATTCAAAATTTTTTGGATCAACTACAAAATTTAGGGATTCGACCCCTGAGTTTGGGAAATATTGTTTCATGTCCATATCTTTCACTTTTTTACTCATTTCACAGGTTGGATGTTGTTGTATTGATCAAAGACACTAGTGTATTTAGATTATGGCAGGAATATATTGGATGACTTGCAGCTGTTTTGGTGGGATTCATGTGGTACTGTATTTTGACATAATTTATTCTTTTTTTGTATATGTATGAATTTTTTGTAGTTTCCATGTTCATTCCACTTCTATGATATGTTTGATTCTCAAGTTTGACAATCAGAATACATCTTTTATACTTTTTTTGCTAGAATCATCATAATTTATTTCATTTCTTCAGTTTAAAAGGAATTCATGTATTGTCATGCTATTTTTAGCACCTCGCCAGTATGATCCATCTCACGTAATATCCCTAATGTGTTAGAGTGCCTACCTATCTTTCCCCATCATATGCTTGCAATTCTAATCTTATTTGCCTTGACCTACTTATCTCTTTGACCTAATTCACTCATCTAGCACCCAAATCAAACAATCAAAACCCTTGTGCTACTATACCTAGCTTAAAACCTAATTGATCCAGCCCTCTTGGCTATGATCCCTTGGAGAGAGCCCTCTCTTGCCTAGTAGGGTTAGCTACTTGGAAAGAGCTTGGTATGTAGTCAGCTTTGCTGGTCTCTTCTGAGCCTCGGAGATTCGGTGGAGTGATAACACCTCGAAACATTAGACCTTACATATATCCATGTTCCCATAAGAGTGAAATTGAATGTATGGTTACAGAAATTCTAGAGGTTGGTATAATTCAACCTATAAAAAATTCTTTATCTTCTCCAGTAATATTGATACAAAGGAAGGATGGATCATGGAATATGTTTCTGGATTATAGGGAGTTAAAAAATCTCACTATTAAAAATAAATTTCCCATTCTTGTCATTGATGGTTTGTTGGATGAATTGCATGGAGAGATTTACTTCACCTAGTTGGATCTTCATTCTAGATATCGTTAAATTTGATTGAAGATTGAAGAGATGCCAAAAACAAAAATCAAAATTGAAGAAGGTAATTATGATTTTTTGTTCAAGCCTTTTGGAATTACTAAGGATGCTCCACATTTCAAGGTTTCATGAATTCCATTTTATAACCCTTCCTTATAAAATTTGTGTTAGTATTTTTTCATGATAGACTAATCTACAACAAGTCTTGGAAGGATCATATTCAACATGTTGACAGTGTGCTCAAACTATTGGAGAAGAAAAAATTAAATGAAAATACCTCCAAATGTTTCTTTGGGGTACGTGAGGTCGAATATTTGGGTCATATAATATGTCATGAGGGTGTCAAGGTATACCCTAGAAAAATTAAATCCATCAAGGAATTGAAAATATCCACGACTTTAAGCCATCTTTGAGGATTTCTGTGGTTAACAGTCTTTTATCACAAATTTGTTAAGAATTATGGCAAAATAAAAACACCTCTAACAACATTACTGAAGAAAGATACATTTTCTTGGAATATATAAGAAACTAAGACCTTTGAACATCTTAAAGAGGCAATGTGTTGAGCTCTAGTCTTAGTGTTGAGCTTCAATATTGTCTCAATTTTGACATCCATTTGACTACATTTTCCTCATTTTTGTAAAACTACAGAAGCTCAAACAATATTGATTTTCACATTTTTATCCTGGAGCACTACCTTGGTCATCTCTTTTTCATATTTTAAATTTTTATTAATATTTGAATAAAAAAATGTATTTAGCTATAGAATTCATGCAATTCTGTAGCTAATCTCTGTTTTTGCAGCCACTGCCATTGTTTAACAAGTTCTGAAGAATGAATGAAGAACCGAATTACATGTTCAGTTGGGAAATGATCCACTCGTGTATTCTATCCTATATACCTATCTATAATAGAGAAGTATAGCGCCTAGGATTACGATCAAAGGGTCAATCAGAGCAAAGAGCCGAGACAAGCAAGCGAGAAGATTAAGCTTCACGATTTTCTCTCCATGTAGCAAATCATGAAAGTAATGAAGATTGCATTTTTGTTTAGAGTTTTATTCCTAGTTTGATTATTATTTAAAGGCATGATCACCTCAAACATTTAATTTGACTCTGTTATAAATACTGGGCCATGTAAACCAGAAACAAGCTCGACTTTATTGTAAAAATTATCAATCATTAAAAATAATTTTTTTATCAATGAAAGGAGAAGGAATTTATGGAATCATCAATGCAGATTTAGTTGCAAATAAATTCAAAACCATTCTGTTGTGGAGGGCCCCTGCACAAAAATGGTTTATTAGTTTAGTTTTATCCTATTTTGTAGTTCAATTCCTTATGATTTTTGTTGTGTTTTCCACATAGTTATATGTTTTGTTTACCTTGTTTTCCTTATTGTAATTGGTAGCATAACTCTGTTTTCATTTTCATTTGGTATATTAGGCATTTATTTCATTATTTTGCATAGTTGACATATACTTTGTTTTCATTTCATAGATTAAACATGTATTTAATTTTTTCACAGTAGACATATACTCTATCTTCTTCATCATTGCAAATAGTTTTTGAATTTCCTTAGTATAGATGCTTAGATTTGATACTGTTTTTTTGTTATTTTCATTTGAATAATTTCGTTATCATTAGAATATATGCTTTTGTTTCATAGTTGAATAGGTTTAGAGTTAATTCAGATAAGTACTTTTCTTTATAGACATAATTTAGAAAGATGCTTTTCTTTGTAATTGAATAGATTTGGAGATAGTTTAGATATATGATTTGCTAGAATTAGAAACAAGTTGGATTGATGTTGAATAGATTTGGAAGTAATTTAGATAGATTTTTTTTCATTTGATTGAATATATTTAGGAGTGATTTATAGAGATGTTTTTGAGATAATTCATCATAGTTACCGGCATAGGTTGATTTGATAGCTTAAAATTTATCACTTAGATTAATTTCTTTTGATGCAATATAATTTATCATAGATTAATTTTTTTCTTAGATGAACATTTCCTTTTCTTCCTTATTGCAAGTTTTATATTTCAATCATTAGAATACTTTCTTTAACAGTGATTCACATATTAAATTTCTTTCTTAGATCAATATTAAACATTTTGTTTTCTTCCTTCACAGTTTTATTTTTCAATCATTAAAATATTTCTTTAGGTGTGATTACTCTCTAGTGATTTCTTTCTTTTAATTTCATTTACATAAAAACTCCAAAAAATACAAAAAAATATTGAAGTTTGTTCTTGTTTCTAGTTTCCTTGAAGTTAATTATTCATTTTTAGATAAGCTAAAGTATAATTCTCATAAAAACTTTGATAATTAAATTTAGATTTCATTTTACAAATCAGTTCTTAGTCTCTCAATTTCATTTAGACATTCAAGATAAACAAAAAATCCTAAAAACAACATGTAAAACCAACATAAATAATTAAGTAAGAAAAGGCTTATAGCATACATATTGCACCTGCACTTCATAAGATTACTAACTCCAATCGATAATTTATGACAGAAATTTAAGACATTAAATTGAATAAACACCTAGCTACACCAGACTTCATAAAAACCTTTATTATAGAATGTGATGCCTCCATAAATGGAATTAGTGTTGTTTTAATGCAATAAAGAAGACCCATTTCCTTTGAAAGTTGTCCAATCAAAGGAAAGTATTTACAGAAACCCATTTATGAGAAGGAAATGTTAGCAATATTGCATGCACTAAAGAAATGGAGAACTTACCTAATGGGAAGACACTTCAAGGTAAAAACTGATCATGATAGTCTTAAACACTTTTTGGAACAAAGACTATCTTCAGAAGAGCAGCAAAAATGGGTCACAAAGATGTTGGGTTATGAATTTAAAATAATCTACAAAAAAGGAAAGCTTAATGTTGTTGCAGATGCACTCTCAAGAAAGAATGAAGAGGTGGAAGCATTGCTTTGTGCCATTTCTATTATCCAACCAGATTGGATAACCGAAGCAAGAGATGAATGGAAGAAGGACAAAGACGTGTGGACACTCATTTAAAAGTTTTAGGAGTACCCTAATGCATATGCTACTTTTATATAGAAAAGCCTGTCTCTATGTGTGGAGTACTAAAAAGGTATGCTTTTGATGATTATTTCAGTGGCTTTTTAATAGAATTTGTGAACCTTTTGTATCATGAATTTGGAAAGTAATAAGGAACTATAATAAAACATGTGAGAATTGATGTGCATAACCTAGCCACTAATAATGGTTATTTTCTATACAGGAAAGGGAGAAAATGAAGAGTTGCTGCTCCAAAGGAAAGGACAAAGTTTAGAGAATCGTTGTCCCTCCTCAAAGAGGAACCGAATGCAAACAAGGCTACGTATCAAAGCGTAATCGGCCCAGAAAAGGAGGAGAAGACACCAAACCCCTTGCCGCAAAAGAAAAGAAAAGATGAAGGATTCATAGTTTAGGACCCTTTCTGTGGATTCGATCCGAGGATTGTCGCTATTTATCTTCACATTGACATCTCCGCTGTCACCTTTATATAAAGGGACAGCAGAATTTGTCAGATACAGACTTCCATAGAAACTAAACATCGGCTTGATTATTGAGTCTCGTCGAGAAATCGGGTTCATTGTATTTTTGTCCGATGCATTAATATAAGCTTGGTGATTATCTCCTCTCCGCGTCCGGATTAACTTGCGTTGTACCTTGGAGGCCAAGGGCCCGGCCCTAAGGGCCCGGCCCCGGAGGACACTTGCTTCTGTATCACTACGATTTGATTTCTGCGTGGTTTGTTTATCGTTGTTATTTGGTAATCTGATATGCTTTATAAGTTGATATTACATGCTCTGTTAAGATTAAATCATTGAGGTTTTTACAGATAGAATCGTGTATCAACTCTGCATTATGTTATTGATCCTTTCGGAGTTAATTGCATGTTATTAGTCTTAACCGAATATTCTTATTGTTCTGTTACAGAGCTTTTATATTGAACATTCATGTCATAGATTCGTTTGAAGTAGTGTTCTTCATGATTATTGGATTCAGAGATAATGCTGTTCTGTTTGGGAGCACAGTCGTATCCCTGTTAATTAAGATTACTATTTCAGCGTGTTGTGTGCGTATATGATTTACTAGAGCTGTTCCATAATTTGTCAATAGTTAATGCTGTTCCATTAGTGTGTTTTGCGTGATTTAGTTTAAGAGTGAAAGATTGTTATTTGATTGTGAAGAGTGCATTTGGGTTAATAGATTAAGTTTGGTTACGACTCGCGAGACTTAGTTGTTCGATTGCTGTTCCATTTTAGAATTACTGTTCCATTCCAGATTTGTTGTTCAATTCTTTATTTGCTATTCCATTTTGCTATCTGTAGTTCCATTTACTCGCATTTGTTGTTTTTGGTGTGAGAGACGATCTAAGGCTGTAGTGAGCTTTGGCATTCACTGTCTAGCTCCCAGACCCGTGGTCTATGCTCTAATTTCCTTTCCATCAGTTTCCAAAGGGATGGGTTATCACTGCCGAACCCTTGACTGATAAGCTGCCTAGTTTTCTGAATGTGTGATTTATTCTTTTGAAGTAATTTAGTTATAAACAAGCATCCGTTTACTCTTGTATTTTTAAACACTGTACTACTAGCATTACTCTGACAAGTGATAGCCTCAGACTGAGACACTCTTTGGAATAAAAAAATGCTCCCGGATTGACATATTAATGTGAGGTAATTAGAGGTGAAAGAGACCCTTTTTATAGCTCTACATTTTGGCGCCGTTGCCGGGGAAAGAGTGTAGCCATTTGTCTTTTTCAGAGTAGTGTACGAAACTGCTAGGGAGGAGTTGGATCTTAAAAACGGAAGGTAAGAACCTACGTGCGGAGCATGTAAAAACCCTGCTCCACTGTCCGCTTTCCTAACAGATTTGTTTTTTCTTTGTTTGAATAGAATTTGGTAGTTCATTTGAGTGCATGACTAAGCAGAAAAGACCAGAAAAGAATATCAAACCCCCATCCAAGCCTGAAAAAGCTAAGGGGCCGGTGACCCTTGGCCGAACGACCTTCATAGACGAAATCTATAAGAAAATAGAATCTCTGCCATCAGTAGGCCCCAGGAAAAAAATTTCTAAACAGCCTACTAGTTCCCTTCAGGCCACAGGATCACCATCTGTAGCCTTTGCTGAGGTGCATAGTCAAACTGAAGAGCAGGACTTTCAAGAAATTGAAAATTCTACTCCATAACTATTGCAGGAAGGGAATTCCAGCAACTTTTGTGAAGGAGAAGGAGAAACAGGAGAAACCAAGGAACCAAAATCTCCTATTGGAACAAATCAACCATTAAATAGCCCAGATAAAGGGAGTGATGCGAAAATCATTGTTGAAGGAATCCAATCTCCTCAGACATCAGGTATTCTCATTATTCCAGATAAGGGAAGTGCTATTAAAACTATCCCTGTCAAAACCATTCCCTCTCAACCCAGGAATACCCTCTTAGATATCCCAGAAGGTTATTGGCATATATTCGATCCCATGGCTCAGAACCAGCCAAATGCTCAAACCTCTACATTACAATATCCTATAGTGGATTCTGCAGCAAATGCACCCATGAAAGCTATCCCTCTTCAGCATATCCCTACATTTCACGATCTCACATCAGAAGATCCGGATGCATTTTTATTCGAATTCGATGTGTTATGCAGGGGGTATGATTACACCACCGATCCCCAGAAATTGAGATTATTTCCCTCTACATTAAAAGGGGCTGCTTTAAGATGGTTTATGGGACTAGGTGGCGGGGTTATCAATAATTGGGATCAAATGAAAGAATCCTTCTTAAAAAAATATCAGGATTATTGTAGGTCTAGAGAATTAAAAGACGAAATATTCCAAATGACAACCAGACCGAATGAAACATTGGAGGAGTATGTGGAACGTTTTCAGTACAATCTACAAAGATCTCCTTATGCATCGCTACTTTTACCTGATAATGTGTTAAAAACTGCATTAATAAGGGGCATGAAGGAACAATGGATTGAAACATTAAACATCATGGGAAAAGGGGATATTTATCAAGAGAATTTTGCTGACATCATTGATTTATGTATCAGGAGTTCGAGAGGCAGCACAAGAATAAAACCGACAGAATATGATCGGTTTGCAAGAGATAACAAAGTATCAACAGAAGGAGTAACACGTGCATAAATTGGAAATTTATTAGAAAATTTCAAAACTGATATTCTGGGGACACTAACTACACAACTTGATATTGTGCAGGCTAAACAGAAGCAGATGGAGGCAGAACAGAATTTGGCGATCTTCTGCCCCCGATGCAGAAAAAAACATAGCCACAAGGAATGTCCACTGGATAAAGTCCAAACGTGCGCCATCTGTACAAAAGATCACCTTACAGAGAGCTGCCCCTCACTTCCTGGATTGAAAGCGGTATATAAGGAAGCAGAAGAAGAACCAGAATCGGTGAACTCGATCAACCAGCGTCGCCAGTGGCAGCCGAGACAACCTGGTATGTTTCCGGACTCAACCTCTTTTTTTCAACCCCCACAATATAATGCTCAACAATATGGTATGTGGCAAAATCAATCTCAACCCCCATTTACAAACTGGTCACCACAATCGTTTCCTTCTTCAAATCCATGGCCGAATCAAACAAGCCAAACTGGTTGGCCGAATTTCCCTTATACTCCACCATATTGGCAAAATGGCCCATACCCTTCACAGTGGACTCCCTCTACTTCGCAAAGTTCACTCTGGCAGACAAGCTGGCAAAGACCGATGTACCATCCAGCTGGAACTATTCCGCTCCCTCAACCTACTCTGCCAGCTTTACAACAAAACCCCCAGTCTAACCTGAGACCGCAACTCCCAGCCCAACCCGATCCCAATCCAAATAACAGACAGGTCCAATCTATCCAAATCATAGAATCACCAGAAATAGGACCCGACCTGAGGGAGTGCAATGATCTTCAGTTAAGATCTGGACGCATAATTGAAACTGAGGGAGATAAAACAGTTCATATTGAAGATCAGTTACCACGAGAACATCAGTTGCAACAAGAGGATGCAAATAAACAACAAACTCATAATCAAGCAACTACATCCTCTCCTCCGTTCCCAGAACGATTAGTCGTACCTCGACCCATACAATATCCTGACTTTGACATGCTGGGAGAATTACAAAATTTGTACATAAAAATTCCATTCCTCCAAGCCATTCAAGACATTCCCATATACGCAAAAACTATCAAAGAGTTGTGCATAAAGAAACCAAGGAGGAATATAACAAATAATCCAAGAGTCCAAGTAGTCGGTACTTTATCTGACTTATTATCTGGGAAAGAAACACCCATTAAATATGAAGACCCAGGAAATCCAATTATAACTTTTCAAATTTATGGTCAGACCTTGTCTAATGCCTTAGTTGATCTAGGAGCTGCAATTAATATTTTAACAACCACTACTTGCCAAAAGCTCGGCATTACATCTGTAGAACCCACCTCTACTTTGTTAGAATTGGCTGACCGATCTGTGGTTAGACCAGAGGGTACTCTACATGATGTCATGGTCTCTGTAGATTCCTGGGAGTATCCAACCGATTTCCTGATAATTAATCCAAAAAACCGACTTGATGGACACCCGCTAATTTTAGGTAGACCTTGGCTTGCCACTGCCGATGCCTACATTGGCTGCCGGCAGGGAAATATGACCATAACCAGAGGACCGAATAGCAAAAATTTAGTTCTATATCCTCCAGCGCAGCCAAGTGTCACAATGATCAAAACTAATAAGCACCCTGTATCATACCTTACTGATAACATTAGATCTCCATTAACTATACAAGAGGCACTTGATTTTAAAGACCAAACAGAAGATGATGCTATTAATAATTTCATTACTCAAACTGAACCTCGCACACAGTGTCACATGATAGAAGCAGCATTTGATAATGAATTGGAGGAAGATCCTCTGAAAGATACGCATGACCAAACGATACCTGTTACTTCTGTTGCAAATAGTAAAACTGTGGAAATTGCACTGGGAAAAACTTTAAACATCAATGCTAATCTCACACCTGAACAAGAAACTAAGCTCATCCATCTGTTAACAAAATATCAAGAAGCATTTGCATGGGATTACCCTGATATGAAAGGAATCGATCCCCAATTATGTACACACCACATTTATATAGAAAAAGATGCCAGACCTGTGCGTCAGCCGCAAAGGAGACTTAATCCTCATCTAAAGGATGTGGTAAAAGCCGAACTTCAGAAACTTTTAGATGTCAATTTTATCTATCCTATTTCTGATAGTAAATGGGTCTCTCCGCTTGTGGTGGTACCAAAAAAGAATGGAAAATGGAGAATCTGTGTGGATTATAGGGAACTAAATAAGGCAACACAAAAAGATCATTTTCCTCTCCCATTCATAGACCAAGTATTAGATACTTTAGCAGGAAAGAAATTCTTTTCTTTCCTGGATGGCTTCAGTGGATACAATCAGATTCAGATTGCCCCCGAAGACCAGGATAAAACTACTTTTACTTGTCCTTGGGGAACATTTGCCTATCGAGTTCTACCTTTTGGCCTATGTAATGCTCCTGCCACATTTCAAAGGGCTATCCTTAGCATTTTTGCAGATTTAATAAATGATGGACTTGAAGTTTACATGGATGACTTCACACCATATGGAGATGATTTTGATCCAGCACTAGACACCCTAGAAAAAGTCCTACAACGCTGCATTACTACCAGGCTTTGCTTAAGCCACGAAAAATGTTTCATGATGATGACTGAAGGACTTATCCTAGGACATTATGTTTCAGCAGCCGTCATTCAGGTAGACCCGGCCAAAATCCAAATACTTTTGCTCATTCCCACTCCTACTACTCAAACAGAGGTACGTAGCTTTCTTGGATTTTCTGGTTATTATAGACGATTTATAGAACATTATTCGCACATTGCTGCTCCTTTATATGCACTAACTGGTAACGTTGATTTTCTTTGGACAAAAAAATGTGACCGTGCTTTCAAGGATTTAAAGAAGCTCGTATCCACAGCCCGAGTCCTTCGAGGACCAAACTGGAACCTACCGTTCCAGATATCATCTGATGCCTCAGATACAGCTATTGGCGCAGTCCTTGGGCAGGAAGAGGATAAAAAACCATATGCTATCTATTACATCAACAAGAATTTATCCCCTGTTGAATTAAATTACACTGTTATTGAAAAAGAATTCCTAGCTGTAATACATGCTGTCAATAAATTTAGACATTATATTACAGGCTATCCTGTTATCTTGTATACAGACCATTCTGCCATAAAATATTTAGCAAATAAGCCTGTCACAAATGCCAGAGTAACGAGATGGTTGATTTTATTGCAGGAATTCGATATCACAATCAAGGATCGGCCTGGCAAAGAAAACCCTGTAGCCGATTTTCTTTCGAGAATACCAAAACCAATCGATGCAGCAGCAGTTGAAGATCAATTTCCGGATGAGCACCTGTTTTCTGTTGCCGTTCAAACACCCTGGTATGCTGATGTTGCCAACTACCTCGCAGTAGGTAAACTACCAAAACATTTAACCCCTAATGAGCGCAAGCAGATTGTCCAGAAGAGTTCTCGATTCTCGTGGATTGGGGGCTATTTGTTTCACACAGGCGCAGACATGCATATCAAGTGATGTGTTCGAGAGGATGAAATCTTTGACATCCTAAAAGCCTGTCACGATGGACCGTGTGGTGGACACTTCGCTGAGCGAAGAACTGGACACAAAGTATTGCAGACAGGATATTACTGGCCTACGATTTTCAAAGATGCAAAGAAATTTGTCCAAGCCTGTGACAGCTGCCAGCGAGCAGGACGACCTGGTCAAGTTGATGAGATGCCTCTGAAACCACAGTTAGTCATCGAACCATTTGAGCGATGGGCTCTTGATTTCGTTGGACCCATCAACCCCTCGTCAAATCAGAAAACATATATCTTGGTGGCAACAGAATATGTCACCAAATGGGTTGAGGCAGAAGCATTGCCAAGAGCCACAGAGGACTCTGTCATACAGTTCCCGTTCCATCTATTTGTACGTTATGGCCTTCCAAGGGAAATAATTACAAATGGAGGACCACAATTTGCTGGGAATAGATTAGCTGCAACACTCAACAATTATCACATCCATCATAAAATCACTACTCCATATCACCCACAGGCGAATGGGCAGGTAGAAAGCAGCAATACGATAATAGAATCAATCCTAACGAAAACCATTGCGTCCCATAGGCGTGATTGGGCTGCCCGACTACCTGAAGCACTCTGGGCCTATAGAACAACATGGAGAAGCACCACCGGTTACTCACCTTATCAATTAGTGTTTGGAAAACAACCCATTTTTCCCATAGAATTTGAAATCCAAACATTACGGACAACACAGGAAGTTGGCCTAGATCTAAGCGAGGCACAAATCAATCGACTACAGCAGATCAATGAATTAGACGAAATTAGGCTCTCTGCACTACAAAATACAGCATTGATTCAACAGCAGCGAGCTAAATGGCATGATGCGCTCATCAAGAACAAAGTCTTCCACGAGGGAGACTGGGCTCTATTATACGACTCTCGGTTTCAGGACTTCCCTGGAAAACTTCAGACTCGATGGTTGGGACCATACGAAATCCAGAAGGTGCATGACAACGGAACCCTTACTCTAATTACCATTGACGATTCTGGATATGCATTCAAAGTAAATGGCCACCGAGTTCGTCTCTATCGCAAACCACTCACTCGGGAATCCTTCTGCCAGCAGCTACGCCGAGACACTGATATGGAGATTTTAGGAGAGGAAGAGAACTCTTCCTCACCTGTAATTCATTAAGGAATTCATTTCTTTTTACAATTTGTACATAAGTTCTTGTCTTTGAGTCGTTCTTGTACATATGTTTGAATTAAATGTTTTCTTGTCATTTTTTGTTGTTCCTTTTCTTTCTCAAAGTTTCGATTTTTGCCGTTCTAAAAAATGGCATTTGCGTGTTTTTTTATGCTGTTGGCTTTGCTTGTTTTGCTGTTCCTTTTCTAAAGGAACAACATTCTGGATCTCTGCTGTTCCTTTTCCAAAGGAACAGCATTTTTGCGTTTTTCGCTATTCCTTTTCCAAAGGCACAGCATTTTTGGTTACTACTGTTCCTTTTTTTCAAAGAAACAACATTCTTTTGTTGCTGCTTGTTCCTTTTTCAAAGGAACGACATTTTGAGTGTTTTTATAGTATTTTTATTTTTGTTGTTCCTTTTTCAAAGGAACAGCATTTGCATTTTTTTCAGTCTATCGTCCTTCGTTGTTTCTTTTTCAAAAGGAACACCACTAGCATACTTTTGCTCTCCTTGTGAAACAACTTATTCCTTTTGCTGATCTAAATTGAGGATGCTTCTTGCCCATCTTCTTTCAAGTCTTTAAGATACAGCTATGTACTTGTGCAATGAATATAAAATCACAACATACCGAAATCCGCAAATCATAAATCGCTATATTTATAAGGCTTTGCATTAGTAAGAGGACAAAAGGAAGGACATACTTATTTCTTATCTTTTGTTGTCATTGTTTTACTAATTTTGCCCTGATTGGTTATCTTTATCATGCTGATCCCTTTAACCCTCTTTGATTATTATTTAGGAATAAGAGAAAAGGGCTTATATCTTCCTATTGAGATGATAAGACTTCTTCCACCATTCCTACTCTTAAGGAGTGTTGAACCACCCTTTGTGTATAAATAAGGAAAAGTACTCTATGAAAAAGAAAAAATATGTGAACATGATATGTGAGATGCCAAATGCAGGATAGGGGGTCTCATCAAGAGCCATCCTACCATGATCATGAGGATAGAAGTGAAGTGGAAATCCCACTATGGCCACCACACCAGGGATATGGTCCAAAAGGTATATTAAATAATCGAACCTTGGAACAGGAGGTCTCATCACGAGCCGGCCTGCCCACTTTTCGCTCCTTCCTCGTGAATGGCATTATGGTTAACTGGTCACCAAGCCAGCATAATGGTCTACATTTTGACATAACAACATTCCTAAGTATACACAAAGGATCATGGTTCCAAGGGTGAAAAAACAACTCTGCCAAGGTTATGGACACCTGTCGGCAGCAGAGCACTGTTAATGGTATTGAAGTCACCTTGGTTACACCAATGGGCAAGATACTAATACTCTTTTTTTTCTTATATCCTAGGAACTAATCATATATTATTTCCCGATTTATACATCGCATGAACATTTATTACCACCAATCATGGCAAAGGAAGTGACCATGACCACTTGAGATTTGGCAAGTACGACAGACGTCCTATCCACCAGCCTCATATCATAACACAACAGCCTCTTACGTAATACGCGATCAACTCTTCGCCTCGATTTCGGTAATTCGTTGTCTTTCTAAACATGGCATAATTTCATACGCTGTTCCTTTATGACTCGGTTGCAGATCGGGTGCTGCTCCTTTATTTGCCGGCTGGGACAGCCTATCACATTGCGGGGGGGGAGGTTAACCTCATTATTCCCTGAATTACGTGTCAGCTCACCATTCGGGAAAGATAGTGTACGACGGTATGGCATGGTTTAACGGCATGGCATTTCTATTTTTACACAAGTTGTTGTTCATAATCCATTTCCGTTGCATTGTTGCATACTCTGTGTTTTTTTCGAAATCTTGCGATTATCACCCTCTCTGTGTTTCAAACAGCACAAGTAGTTGCTGTTCCATTGAGAATCCACAGTGAAACCATGGGAGGAAGGGAAATTCAAAGCGAACCTCAGAAGTTGACAATCTCCGCTGCTGCCCGGGAGATCCTGGAAAGAGCAGGATGGCTGAATTATCTCAGTCGCCTGCAGGAGTCTAATGAAACAGTAGCGATGGAATTTTTGCAGAACCTGCAGGAGGATCACTCCACAGTAAGGGGGAAGCGGATAGCGGTCACCGACGATATAATTGCAGAAGTTTCGGGACTACCAGCCACCGGACCAGTATGGACACTAAAGAAGGAAAGATTACACAAGATCATGGAAATTTTCCAGGACGAAGGCCGGAGTTTGACAATTAAGGGGAAGGGATTTCTGCCAGCAACGCTAGGAGAACCCTGGACGGAATTAGCAAGAACAGTGCAGAGCTACATCACCTGCGAGGGGAGGAAAGACGTGGTAAGACCACGACATCTTAAACTCTTAGCTGTTTTAAAGTAGAAATGCTATGTAAATCTACCTGCACTTCTGAATTCATTACTGCATGATGCTGCACGAAGCTTAAAAAAGGAACAGCATGTAGATTCAGTTGTCAGTCACCATGGGTTAATACGATTAATAGTTAGTCATAGTCTCACCCAGCAGCAGAGCAGCTGGGAAGAGCTGATTGTAATGATTGAGGGGGGATTGACAGCACCATCCCCAAAACGTAAACATTCTACAAGCACACCAGAACGTCCGGAAAAACGCAGAGGATTAGTAAAACAGAAACATGTTGCTAGTGCATCAGAACGACCAGAGATACACCAGGAATCGGCAAAGCGCAAGCATGCCATCGATCCACCCGAACAGCCAGAGGAGCCCAGAAAATCAGCCCGGTTAGCTCGGATGCGAGGAAGGCTAGAGAAGCCCAGAAAATCAGCCCGGTTACCTAGGATGCGAGGAAGGATAGAGAAGCCCAGAAAATCAGCCCGGTTAGCTCGGATGCGAGGAAGGCTGGAAAAGCTCCAGGAAAGCACCAGCCAACCAGTGGTAATTGAGGATGAGCAATCCGAAGAGGAAAATGAGGAAGCAGCCGAGCATTCGGAAACATAAATAGAAGCAGAAGCTGAGCAGGAGGAGGAAATGGGACAGCAGGGAGGTAGCCCATTACAAGACCCAATGGGAGAAGATGAATTGGCCGCAGTCCTGGCCAATATGGGTAAGTATGGCCAGCCTTCTAGTCCAGCAGACCTCCACGACAAACCCCAAGAAGAAAACGCATCTGAAAAATCACATGCAGTAGAGGCAGAAAAAGGAAATCTGCCTGTTCATGATGAAGAGGAGATAAGAGATACTGAACGGGAACAATCTGTTCCCAAGACACCAGAGGAAATTCCGGAGGGAGTAGGAGCAGAAAAAGCAGTTGCCCAGGAAGAGACGGAACCAGCCAAGGTTCCTACCCCAGAACAGCCAGAGCAGAACAGCGAGGAAGCACCCCAAGAGAAAGATCCAGAAACTAGTCATGGTCCAAACCGCAGCAGACAGCCTGCTGTTCCTTCTAATGAAACGCTGGAAATTAAGAAATTGCGAATGGAACGACAGAAATTATTGAATACAATAACCCAGCTCAGACAGAAAATTAGAATTCTGAAAGCAAACCAGAGGGTAAGAAGGACCGGAGGGAAGAAAAAGAGGGCCAACAATCGCCCTGCTGTTCAAAACCCTACTGAAAATCCAGCTGCCGTTCCAAATGATGTTGAGGAACAACAACAGACTGATATTCGCGTTAAAATAGAAAGGGATGATATAAGGACCAGTGACAAGAAAATCCAGACAGAGGCACCACCCTCAGGGGTAATAAGGGTTCTGAACTCCAAACAGCATAATAAGAAAGTTCAGGTAAAACTCCCGGCCTCCACTAACCTATGGAAAAAAGATCCGAAGACAAAAACCTTGCATAAGATGATGAAGCAAGCCCAGCAAGAAGCCGAACAACTTAGAGAGCAAACGGTCTCCCGAAAAAAATATGAAGAGTTACAGCAGCAACTAAAGGACGTCAATCAATCCAAAAGCTAGGCCTTTGAAGGGTGGCGAAAGGAACAAGAGGAAGTTGCACAGGTAACCCATAGACTAGATACTGTTATCAAGCAGATGAATACCTTGTGTTCTTTATACAATGACGTTTTAGCATGTAGGGCCCCTGCTAAAAACTATGCTCTGTTTTTATTAGAACGGTATTTACAATTAAAAATAAAAGTTGTTAAAGCAGGCGCCCCTATACAAATCAACACCGTCAATGACTTTATAGACTGCTGTAAACATTATGGAGTGAAAGTCCAGAGATTGTTGTGTGAACTTTATTTGCATGACCTTGTGCTAAATCAGGAGACTGAGTTAAACCCTGGCCCTTTCGTTGGAGACATCCAATTACAAGCATTCATTTCATTCGGGGTTAATCAGATTAAGTGGCTCAAAGCCTATGATACTTTCCAGAGTCAGGAACATGGCCTAGATTTACGGGTAAGGGCTGAGCCTAGGAACCCAGTGCAGTTGTGGAAAGCTCATAGAAACCTCATAAGGACTCCGGGTGTCATTGAAACGTTAGGACCCATGCATGAGGCACTCATTCGACAGAGTTTAGAATATTTTCTTTCCATCAAAGACCTCGCTATTGATGCAGCCAAATTTCGGTACTGAATCTCTAATCCAAACATCCAGCTCAGGGAACCATTTAAGTATGAGAATTTTGAATTAGCTACCAACCGTTTGAACCTCTATGGCGAGAGCATTTTGAAAGCAGGGCCATCCTGGTTAGGATATAGATTTCGCACTCCAATTATTTGGCACCCTGCACCCAGATACCAGGCCCTGTATGAGATGCCTGAGGGGCAAACAGGTCAGTTCTTTGACTATCTAATCACTCATCATGGCTGTAGGCCTCCGCATGAGACTCCTTCTCCAACATATTCTCTCACTGCCTTGCATGTCAACTACAATTTTTTCATGAGGACATGAAACAAGGTAAGCAGGGGGGTGTGTGGAGTACTAAAAAGGTATGCTTTTGATGATTATTTCAGTGGCTTTTTAGTAGAATTTGTAAACCTTTTTGCATCATGAATTTGGAAAATAATAAGGAATTATAACAAAACATGTGATAATTGATATGCAAGACTTAACCGCTGATAATGGTTATTTTCTATACAGGAAAAGGAGAAAACGAGAAGTTGTCGTTCCAAAGGAAAGGACAAAGTCGAGATAACTGCTGTCCCTCTGAAGGAGAACCGAATGCAAACAAGGCTAAACAGATCAAAGCAAATCGGCCCGGAAAAGGAGGAGAAGACACCAGCTCGGCGCAAAAGAAAAGAAAGGATGAAGGATTAACAGTTTGGCGAATCCCTCAGGATCTTTGATCCTGAGGGATCGCTGCTTTATTTATCTTGTTACTTGGACATCTCCGCCGTCACCTTTATATAAAGAGACAGCATTGTTAGCTTGAATAAGGATGGAGAGATACGTTTTTATGTAATTTTCTGTTAAACATCAGCTCTGATTATTAAGTCTCGTTGAGAACTGGTTCATTGTATTTTCGTCCGATGCATTAATATAAGCTTGGTGATTATCTCATCTCTGCGTCTGGATTAACTTAAGGCGGTGTACCCTTGGAGGCTAAGGGCCCGGCCCCGGAGGACACTTGCTTCTGTATCACTACGATTTGATTTCTGCGTGGTTTGTTCATCGTTGTTATTTGGTAATCTGATATGCTTTATAAGTTGATATTACATGCTCTGTTAAGATTAAATCATTGAGGTTTTTACAGATAGAATCGTGTATTGACTTCGCATCAAGTTATTAATCCTTTCAGAGTTAATTGCATGTTATTAGTCTTAACCGAATATTCTTATTGTTCTGTTACAGAGCTTTTATATTGAACATTCATGTCATAGATTCGTTTGAAGTAGTGTTCTTCATGATTATTGGATTCAGAGATAATGTTGTTCTATTTGGGAGCACAGTCGTATCCCTGTTAATTAAGATTACTATTTCAACGTGTTGTGTGCGTATATGATTTACTAGAGCTGTTCCATAATTTGTCAATAGTTAATGCTGTTCCATTAGTGTGTTTTGCGTGATTTGCCTTAAGAGTGAAAGATTGTTATTTGATTGCGAAGAGTGCATTTGGGTTAATAGATTAAGTTTGGTTACGACTCGCGAGACTTAGTTGTTCGATTGCTGTTCCATTTTAGAATTACTATTCCATTCCAGATTTGCTGTTCAATTCTTTATTTGCTGTTCCATTTTGCTATCTGTAGTTCCATTTACTCGTATTTGTTGTTTTGGTGTGAGAGACGATCTAAGGCTGTAGTGAGCTTTGGCATTCACTGTCTAGCTCCCAGACCCGTGGTCTATGCTCTAATTTCCTTTCCATCAGTTTCCAAAGGGATGGGTTATCGCTGCCGAACCCTTGACTGATAAGCTGCCAAGTTTTCTGAATGTGCGATTTATTCTTTTGAAGTAATTTAGTTATAAACAAGCATCCGTTTACTCTTGTATTTCTTAAACACCGTACTACTAGCATTACTCTGACAAGTGATAGCCTCAGACTGAGACACTCTTTGGAATAACAAAACGCTCCCGGATTGACATATTAATGTGAGGTAATTAGAGGTGAAAGAGACCCTTTTATAGCTTCACACTATGGCATGGTGATTACATATATATATATGTAATAATTCCAAAAATCAAAGGAAAAATTATTTTGGAATTTAAGACACATCGTGATCGAAAATTACCATTTGTTAGCAAATTTTGATGGGATGACCTCAAATCTTATCTTCAAAAGTTTGTGGCTGAATTTTTCATTTTCCAACAAAATAAAGTGAAGAAAATTAGTGACTCCAAGTTTTTTACAATCATTATCCATTCCAAGTCATCATTGGGAGGAGGTCTCAATGGATTTTATCACAGGTCTACCCAAGTCTGAAGGAAAGTGTGTTGTTATGGTGGTAGTTGATAGAATTACTAAGTATGCACACTTTTATGCTCTATCACATCCTTTCAAAGATAGTATAGTTGCTTCTAAGTTTGTGGAAATAGTTCAAAAGTTACATGAAAATCCAATGATTATTGTGAGTGGTAGAGATCCCATTTTCATTGGAAATTTTTGGACAATTTTTTTTTTCTTGGTACTAAATTGGCTCATAGCTTATCTTATCATCCTAGATTCGATGGGAAAACTAACATAGTAAAAATTTGTTTGGAAGGATATATTCGTCACTTTGTATCTAGAAAACTAACACAATGGGTCAAGTGGTTACCTCTAAAATAATGGCGGTGTAACACTTCCTTCCATACAGCAAACAAAATGGCCCAATTTACGACACTTTACAGATATCATCGATCGTCTATCATATCATCTCTAAGAGATATTTCTAATGTTAAATTAGTTGAAGTTCACATTGATCATCAAAAAAATATTTCCCAACTCTTAAAGGATAATCTGAATCTAGCACAAAATCGAATGAAGAAACAACTAGATCAACATTATAGTGAAAGAAGTTTTGACATGGGTGGTTGGGTATTTTTACGGCTACAATCACACAAGAAAATGTAAATCAAGCAAGATAGTAATTATAATACATTATCACCCAAGTATTATGGCCCTTATAAGATATTGCAAAATATTGGTACTATAACATACAAATTGCAGATACATTCATCTTCACGAATACACCAAATTTTTTAATGTTTTAGGTTTGAAGAAGTTTATAGGTGGCAAGCTTCCATTTCAAAATATATTCCCATAACTTGATGAGGAAGGAAAAATCATATTAGAGCCTAAATAAATCATTGAACGAATAATATGGAAGCTACATAATTGATCAATTTCAAATTATCTCATTATGTTGAAGAACTTACTCGCAGAAGATTGCACATGGGAGGATGAATATTTTATACAGAAGCATCCAAAACTACTCAATCATTAAGGACACAAATTTTTTTAAGGAGAGGGGCATGTTAGGTCCCTATAATACTAGTATAGTCCCCATATTTTTATAGTTTTGCCCCATGTAGTCGCCATATTTATATTGTTGTGCCCCTTAGAAACCCACTCTTGTTAATACTATGTCATTTCATTATTATTGTTATGTAGACCCTGATTATATTGTGTCACTTTAGACTCCTATATATACAAAGGAGTTCTTGTCATTTGTATCTTCAAATAATTTTTCATTTATGTGATGTAAAGGAGGTTTCCCCTCGAAGAGTCTTATTTTCAGGTCATTGATCTATCTTTTCTTATATTTTGTGATTTGGTTACATAACATGGCTCTTTGTTACCGTTAATAATTTTTTTAAAGAAGTACATAAATTTTACAAACGAATTCCATTTTTAGTGTTATTTTTCCAAAAAACCTATTTTCTTCTATTTATTTTTTTAACACTTCTTCTCATTGACATGCACTTTCAACTTCTTGTTTCACTTCCATTGCAAACTCTGCTTCTTCTTGTTATGACTGGTTTGTTGATTATGGGTCGTCTTATCATATGGCTAAGGATAAATTCATTTTTTCTAATCTCTATTATTGTAACACCAAAAAATATTCCTTGGTCATGATATGTTTCTAAGTGTTAAAGGGTATAGAATAGTTCAAGTAAAAAATGACCATTTCAATGAGATATTATGTGTTGCAAGTTATTCCTACAAAATTCTATTGATATATCAGATCATTTATTCAGGTAAAGGTAAAATGGTAGAGTTTTCACCTCATCAAGGTGTAGTTAAGGATTTATAATATCCTAAGTATGCCTTTTCCACTAGAAGAGTTAATGATATTACCCAGTTGTACAAGTTTCATGAATTTAGGTAATCATATTCTCCCTCTATTTTTGTTTCTTGTAATGATAATTTGAGAAAAAAATTGGCATGAGAAATTTGATCATCTAAACCATTGTTCGCTACAACAACTATATAATAAAAATATGGTGGCTAGTCTTCCTCTCATTAATTTTTAAGATTCAATGATGTTTTGATTATTTTTTTTTGCAAATTTTATTAATACAATTTTAGATGAGATTGCAATTTCTTATTATATAAAATGTTTTTCTTAGCACATAAATGAATTTAGCATATTGAACAATCCCTTGAAGTATTTAAAATATGGTAGTCTAACTAATAGATGAATTTCCATTTTTAAGGTATTTTTCGTGGTAATTTTTCCTAAAAAATTATGTACATATTTTTAAAAATCATTAATTCATGCTTTTTAATCACGGTAAATTTTACTTAAATTGGCTAGAGATTTTTAAAAATCATAAATTTAAGCTTTTCTGATTTAAAAAAATAGAGTGTCTGATGGGATTTTACGGGTTTTGAACTAATGTTGGACTATCCCTCCACATTTTGTTCCAAAACCAAATTTTATAAATATTATATAGTCAGTTGTGCTTATTTGTCCCTTGACAAAAATATATGTCAATTGTGGTTATTTTGTTTATTCTTGTGTATTTTTAGTTGGGACAACTAGCTAGATCATTATCACACAACTTCTATGGAAGCCTGATTTTCATGTTTTAAGAGAGGTCATTGTTAGGAAACACCTCCTATTTATATTTTGGAATTATTCTCCTCTATTGTATATATGTGTGTATGTGTGTTTTCGAAGGTCTCATGGGCATAAAGACTAGTGGAAGAAAGAAATGAACTAGTTTTGTTTGTGTATTGAATGGTTTAATTTATGTTCTTTTTGTGGTCTGAATTATTGGGTTCATGGTAGTGACTCTATTTATTTCCTTTAAATTCTAAATATATGTACTAGTTACTTTACAATGAAGTGAAATCAGAAAAGTCGTCTCGTACCTTACTCGTCATTGAACAATGGTAACCCCTTGCAAGAATAACTCTAAGCCATGATAGGGAACTTGAGATGGGGTTCTATTGAAAGAGAGTTCGAGATATTGATCGAGTAGTGAAGAATATTTATGGAGGTCATGATTCCAAAGATTTTTTGTTTCTATGCTTTTTGACATAAATTAGAAGGTGGGCCCTGTAAGTCAGATGTTAAACCCATTCAAAATTTCTTATACCATGAAGCCAGAATGCAGTCTTCTTCCTAACCTCGCACCATGGGGTTTTCTATTAGTCATAATCAGGGTTTCGTCAATATAAAGGCCCATACAATAGGGAAATTTCCCTAACCCTGACCTCAAGTAAGGTCTGATCTCTCATTCTACATGGAAATAGTGAAGTCAGGTGGCACTAATCTAATGGATAGTAGTAAGAATCTGACACACCAAAGGTCCTGAACCTCAGCTCATATTCGAAACCATGCAAGAAATAGAGATTGTGCATGGACCGCTCTCTGAATATTTCACTTTAAATGTTTGAAAGAAATAATGGAGAGGGCCTATAAAAGAGCTTGAAAGAAACGATGGAACAAGGACATTCAAGGAAAACACATTTTTATATACACTTAGGGTTTGAAATAAAATGAAAAATATTTTGACCACACATTGATGCGTTATTTGTGGTATCATAGCATGCCTTTGAGCTCTAAACAATTTTGTAGTTACAAACAATATTTGAGGAGATGAAAAGAATTGTGTTGCTAGTATGTCACATAGAAGAGGAGGTCGAGGAAGGACTAAGATGGATGATGACTGGAGATTTCAATTGAGGTGTATCCCAGAAAGAATGGATGTCACGGAAATTGTTGAGACATGATAATTGGTTGCAGAAGACATTAGTGAGAGTGACGATACAAGTTATGAGGAAGAGATTAAGGGAGCTCTAAGAAGAGAGAAACGTGAAGAAAAATTTATTGAGCTAGTTACCAGGTTTTGGCGTAGACAAAACATGAAAGTGCCACTATATGATGGCACCCTAAATGTGGAAGAGCTACTAGATTGGATCAAAACTCTAGATGAATATTTTGATTATGGGGATGTTGAGTACCAAAAGGCCAAGTATGTTGTGACCAGGTTAAGATTACATGAAACACTATGATTGGATGAGTTGTAACAATATCAAATAAGAAAAGGAGAAGGGAAGATTAAAATCTGGGATAGGATGGTGGAAAAATTCAAGAGCAAGTTCATACTCAAGGATTAACAACTGAATCTATTTAGTGAACTAAAAAATTTGAGGTAGGAATCCATCATGGTTGAAGAATACATAGAGGAATTTTACATAGTGGATATAAAAGCAGGTCACATTGAGTAAGATGTGGACAAGGTGGCCAGGCATATAAAAGGGATAATATTTTAAATAAAATATGAAATTACCCTCTTACCCTTGAAGAGAGTAGAGGATTCCTATTAGGAAACAATGAGGAAAAAAGAAAATTTGGCTAGGAAGTAGAGCTAACACAATAGAGGAAGGATTCTAGTTAGAGGAAGGGGGTATCCCAATAGGGGAATAGCTAAGAGAGGAAGCAAGGAGTTCTACCAGTCAATATCCAAGAGAAGAAGAGTCACGGGGAAAGATATTTTTCCCATTATGAAGAGGAAATGAGAGGGAAGTTAGGTTCTATACATGTGGAAATGCATTCCATCTATCATGGAATTTTCCCAAAAATAAAGGAGCGTGCCAAAGTGGAGCACATATTGCAGAATCCAAGGACAAAGAAAAAACAAAAAAGAAAAGAAAAAGAAAAAACCCCTAAGGTCGGTTACTCTCTAATGATGAAGAGTATATTGATTGAAGGAGAAAAGGTGAAACAAGAGCCAACCCAACAATTATTTCTTTTTAGAACAATTTGTAAGTTGAAAGGAAAATGCTTGAAACTAATTATTGATAGTTGAAACGCTGATAACATGGTTTTTGTGGAAATGGTGGATAAATTAGGGCTACAAAGGAGGACACACCCCACTCCTTATTGGGTGATATGGTTACGAAAGGGACATCAAATTCTAGCCGACATAGAGAGAAAGGTAGAGCTCCAAATTGACAGCTACAAGGACGATGTGATGTTTGACATCATGACTATGGATGTTTACGATGTCTTATTAGGGATTTCATGGAAGTATGACATAGGATCTATCCATGATGGGAGGATAAATACCTACTCCTTCAAAAAATACAACTATAGCGACATGGTGTTACCTTTGTAAGAGAAACGAGTCAAAGGGGATGCATGCCCATGTGAATTAATTATGACCGGGTACGGGTTGCTACGTCAATTCATGTGAGAATCGAAGGTAAAATTTGTTGTAATTTGTAAGCCTTGAACTGTGCTTACATATACTAATCTAAATGAGTTTCTTGTTCAAATTCAATCAATGTTAGATGAATTTGTTTATGTTATTATGGATTATTTACCTAGTACTCTGCCAAGTGTAAGGAGTATTAGTCATCATCTCAATTTAATCCCAATGGCTAATCTATCTAACAAGGGAAATTATAGAATGACCCCTAGAGAAAATGAAGAAATATAGAAACAAGTCAAAGAATTCTTGGAAAAAGTGTTGATTAGAGAGAGCGTTAGCCCTTGCATTGTGCCAGCTATATTGATTCCGAAAAATGATGGGGGCTACAGTATGTGCAACGATTCCAAAGCTATTAACAAAATAACCATCATGTATAGATTTCCTTTACCTCGCATAGATGATACAATGGATTGTATGAGTGGTGCTACATATTTTTAGAAAATATATTTAAAGAGTGGATATCATCATATTCAAATGATAGAAGGGAATGATGTATTATATGAAATGTTGTTTATGCCCTTTTTCTTAAAAAACACACCCAACACTTTTATGAGGCTCATGAATGAAGTTCTCAAATAATTTTTTTTTTTTGTAAGCTGAGTAGGACCTTTCATTCATTCATAATTCAAGCAAGTTACATCATTATAAACATTCCGTGGCTTCAACCTTCCCATTGGGAAATCATGTCTATTGGCCATCAGAAAGTGTTATAGGCCATCCAAAATATCATGTCTTTAAGTCTACCAAATTTGGCTTGGTAGGCCTTAATATCTGAAATCCAAAAAATGTTTCTCAAACTAACTATAGTACTAGTAATCAACATGGATAACATCGAAACACGCAAAAAATTTATAGAAAATAATTCACAAACTAGTCTTAAGAAAACTAAACTAGGGAATGATATTTTGCACTGGATCATAGAATATCAATGTAGTGAGGGGACTGGAGGTGCTTCTTGATTCATCCCAACTAGACATTCCATTGGTGGATCTAGAATTGGACCAACTATAAGTCTTTCTGGATCTCCTATGGAGTTGGATCAATTTATCCTTATGTATAACCAGATCCGCATGTAATGGATAGGGAGATCTATTCATAGATATATTCAGAAATATATAGATGCATCAATATCCATTATTCATAGGTATGCATAATAGCTTTGGCCACTATATTCTTCATCATCCAGTAAAGGTGGGTGATTTTTTAATTTTTAGTAACCCTACCACGAGTATGGCTTGGGTCTAGAACCAACATCTCCCATTCGTCTTCTTGCACCTCCTCATCCACTCGGTGATTGAGTTCTCCCTCCAACCCTGTTATCGTTTGTCTCACATTTTTCGGTGTTCCATTAACATAAGCATGCATGAAATCACTATTTTGTTGGGCCTCATATTTTTGGCTAGCCTTCTTATGCTGTTGTGAGGAGGATTCCCCTCTCTTTACCCTTGATCCTTTCTTCCAATTCTGTGTGTGGCCTTCCATGCCTGGTTCACCTTTCACTTATTTTTCCTGGGCCATCTCTGATGCGATAACCTAAAATACAGGGGAGTCACTGAGCTAAAGCCATGATGAGGCAGCCACCCACGCCACTACAAATGGGTTTCCTCTCATGTTAATTGCACCTGAGAAAAGAGTCAATAACAAAAGAAAAAAAAAAGTAGTTATAATGTTCGCCCCATGGTGGTGACAAATATAACCAAGTGGAACAACCAACCTCCATCTACGCTTCTCTCCATTTGCCACCACCTTATCTTGAAACATGTCATGGAGTAAAAATACTATGAAACAAGTCACGGTTCTCCCATAGAAAGAACCCTCTGCCATCACTGTAGGCCTCCTTCGAAATTGATATAGAAAAATTGTATTTGAGACCAAAATTATCATGAGACACAGTAAATTTGAAAGCAAAGAGGGCTTATGATGGAAACATCCATACCCTTCATACCTTCCTTCCAATCCACATAGGTGAAAAAAGAAAAATCCCATTCGTTGAAGTAAAATTGCATACAAGAGTGAGACTGACTTAGAAATAATTAATTCAAAATAGAAGCAATTCCTTTCAACATTCTCCCCATACAAACAAGCAACAGGCAAAAGAAATTTCATCCAAGATCTATAGAAAATATGCATAGTTTCAAGAATTCGATTACATGGATGGGGAAGAAGAAGTAAAACATACCCTTTACCGTTCACTTTGGAGTCGTCACAGGTTCCCTCCTTCTGGTCGAGTTTCGTCATAGACCTTGCACCGAAAGATATGTCCACAGTATGTCTTCCACCTAGAATAATAATGAATATCCACAAGAATGTAGAGACTGTAAATCAATGCTCCACCTTATGGAGTCTACTCTACTCACACAAGTTCTCGTCCTTTACCTCCATACGCAAGCGACCTTCTTTCCCATCACATCCGCTCCACTTGCCGCAGGTTTGACATGGCCACCTCCTCGCATTAAACATGATTAATTCCTTGGTCAATGTCATGAGTGGGACTATGGAATGGATCACACCCCGATCAGGGTAAGTTCTCAAAGAATTTATTGGCAAGTTAGTGATTTCTTACTTGGATGATATCCTTGTGTACAACAGAACCAACGAGGAACACCTCGTATCATTAAAACTAGTATTAAATAAATTACAGCAGGAAAAATTCTAATAAATTTGAAGAAGTGTTATTTTCTTGAAACAGAAATGGTTTATTTAGGATTTGTGATTTCTTCTGAAGGGCTAAAAATGGACCATGAGAAGGTAAAATCCATTAACGATTGGCCCTCTCCAACTAGTATTCAGGAAGTGTGATAAGCTTCCATGGATTGGCTAGATTTTACAGAAAAATTATTTAAAATTTTAGCCATATTTATGCACCGATAATGGAAACAATTAAAAAGGAACAACAACCTTTTAAATGGATAAAAACAAAAAAAGAAGAATTCAAATTGCTTATGAAGAAAATCTTCGAGCAACCTATTTTATTTTTTAGTGATTTCCAAAATCATTTTTTAAGGTAATCTCTGATGTCATTCAAATATTGATTGGAGCTATCATTAGTCAAGATGATAATTCAATTGCATATTTTAGTGAGAAATTGAATGGGACCAAACATAAATATTCTACTTATGATAAATATTTTTATGTTGTGATTCAATCCCTGAAGAAGTGGATGCATTACCTTAATCCCAAGGAGTTTATTATGTACACAAATAATCGGGCATTGTAGTTTATAAGAAAATATGACCAGATTAACTAAATAAATGCATTTGGGTTGAGTATATGTAGAAAATTTCTTTTGTTTTGAAGTATATTAATGGAAGTGCTAATAGAATTATAAATTCTTTGAGCAGGAAATCTTTAATTTTGTAGATATTCCAAGTTAACGCTCTGGGATATGAGCATCTCCAAGAACTGTATAAGAATGATCATAATTGAAGGAAATATATGAATCTTGTCAAGACCCTATGATCCGAGATCGAAGCCCATGGATTGAATATTTGATTCAGGAATGATTTCTTTTTAAGGGCTACAATCTATGCATTTCGAGAGGATGAGTGAAGGATAAATCTATTGAAAGAGAAACAAAATGGAGGACTTGTTGGTCACTTTGTCCATGACAAGACTTATGCAAAATTAAGCTCTTTTTATCATTGGCCAAGCCTATGAGATCAATTGCCAAAAGGTTCATGGATAGATGGAAAATTTTCCAACATGCTAAAGGGAAACAACAGAATGTGGGCTATATTAGCCACTGCCCAAACCCAATAGACCTTGGAAAGCCATAAGTATGGATATTTTTATGGATTTCGCTAGAAACCAAAGGAAAAGTCACTCTTTTTTTAGTAGTGGATAGGTTTTCTAGAATGGCACACTCCATAGCCTATTTGTAAACAAATGATGCTTCCCACATTACAAATTTGGTTCTCTAGGAGGGGGTGAGACTACATGGACTATCTAAGAGTATTGTCTGAGAACAGAGTTTGTTGGACATTTGAGAACTTTATGGAAGCAATTGGGGAAAAATTTAACCTATAGATCAACTTATCATCCCCAGTCCAAAGTTGTTAAAAGAAGTTTAAGAAATTTACTAAGGTGTCTATTCCATGAGTATAATAAACAATGTGATGAAGTTATCTCACAAGTTGAATTTTCCTATGATGATTCTTCTAATATGAGCACACGTAAAATACCTTTTTCAGATTGTGTATTGTATGCATTTGAGTAGTCTCTCTAAACTTAGGAATTTTGGGAAGAAGAGAATAAAAGTGCTGATGCAAATGAGTTTTCTACAACAACAAAAGTGATAGATGAACAGGTGAAAGGCAAACTAAGAGAAACTGTAGGAAAGCAGTCTTGAATATAAGAAGAGAGTTGATCTTAAGTGAAGATAAGTGAATTTTGAAGTTGGGAATATGGTTTAGTACATTTGAGGAAGGAAAAGTTCCCAAAGTATGAATACAATAAGCTGAAGTTAGAAAAAAATGGTCCTTGCAATGTCTTGAAAAAGTTCTCCATAAATTCTTGTGAGATCAAATTACCTGTAGGTATAGGAATTTCTCCTATATTTAGTGTTGCAGACATGTATCCTTATCAGGAACCTCAAAAAGAGGAACAAAATGAATAAGAGCAGATTTAATGAGAGAGTCAGCTACCTAAAACAACCGCTACATATGGAAAAGATTCTTGACCAAAAGTTCATCAAAAGAACAAGGGATAAGAAGTATTATGAATATTTGGTAAAAGGGAAAGGCCTTAGAGTTCAAGAAGCAGTTTGAATGGATGAAGCAAAGATTTTGGAGCATGGTAAAACTGTTACAGACCTTATGGACAGGATTCCATAAAACCTTTGTTCGAACGGAGTTTGATGCGAGAGCATCACTCCACATTTTGTTCGAAAAACTAAATTTTGTAAATATCTTACAGTGAGTTGTGATTATGTGTCCCTTGAGGGACAAGTATGTCATGTTTAGTGGTGTGTCTTTTTAGCTCGGAGGACTGGTTAGGTCGTTAGCACGCAACTTCTAGAGAAGCCTTACGTTTTAAGAGAGGCCGCTATTAGACACTGACTCCTCCTTTTTGGAATTATTCCTCTTTGTTGTGTGCGGAGGACGGAGGAAAAAAGAAGGAAAGAACTCGTTTTATTTGTGTCGTGAATGGTTTGCTTCCTGTTTAATTTGCGGTTTGAATTCTTGGTTTTCTTGGGTTTATTTCCTTTCAGTTGTAAAGCCTTGTACTAATTAATTTGCAGTGAAGTGAATAATGGTAATGCCTCGTGAGAATAACTCTAAGTCATGATAGGGAAGTTGAGTCGAGGCTCTCTTCAAAGAAAGTTTTAGACATTGATTAAGTAGTGAATAATCTTTAGGGAGGAGACGTGTACAAACAACACGTGATTCTCTGCTTTCTGTCATAAATTGGGCGGTGGCGCCCGTAAGTCCGAGGTCCCCTCAGAAATATTTCATCCTACGAAGCTGCAACACAGTCCTGACCCCGACCTTTCACCGTCAGCTCTGCTAGTAGTCAGAAATCGTGGTTTCGTCAGCATTAAGAACTCCCTAATAGGGAAAGTCCGCGACTCCAACCTCTGCATCTGCGGGGAACAGTGAATACGAGTGGTGGTACTCTTGGGAAGAGTAGCAGGGCTTTGACCCCACCTACAATCCCGACCCCCGAATCGTCTTGGAAATTGTGCAGGCTAGGGAGATTGTCCATGGAACGCTACTTTCAAGTTTTGGTTTGAATTTTTTCATCGAAATAAGAAGCGTACTAAAAAACTGACAAATTAGTTTGGAATATAATGGAAGTTTGGAAAATAATGGAAATTTTGACAAGATTATGATAAAATTAGGAAGAAAATTACTAAAATCTTTGATTTGAAATAATAATAATAATAATCCAACAGCACATCAACTCATTTGCCCATTCTAAAATGCATTTTAAATAATAATAATAATAATAATAATAATCTAATTTTAAGGATTTGAATCTATATTCTATTTCTCTCTTGTTTTGAACCTCTGAGGTCTTAGGAGGAAACACATTTTCTTAAACATTAGACTCACTCAATAGTTGTATAATTGGATTCAAGTTAGAAAAACACTCTCCTCTATTAATTACACTTTAAAATATATTAAAAATAAACAAAAATGTTATTGTTTAGACTATATTCTTAATACATTATAAAAAGAAATTTTTTGTTAACTGATAATTTTTGTGGTTTGATGTTGTGATTAACATTTGTTTTTTATATAGATTTACATTTAAAGTAATAAAAATTTCTATAATACTAAAATGTATATATTTTTTTAATATAATTTTGAGTTTGATTTGAAATTATATTATCAATTGTAAAATAATGATTAATTAGAATGAGAACTTTTTGAGAATTCAAAGAAACAAAATTTTCATCAAACCATTCATCGTTTAACATGTCATCATTTGCAAAGAAAAGAAAATACTATCATTAAAATAGTTTATTTCATTTGCAAAGAAAAGAAAATACTATCATTAAAATAGTTTGTTTTTCTTCAGTCTAGGGGTAAATTTTCATGGCTTTGTACAAAATCTTGCATTATAATTATGGGCTATATTTTAATCCCTGGGTGTTTAAAATCTAGTTTTGCTTTTGATTGCGTAAATCGATAGGGAACTTAGATTGTGCAAATTATATATTTTAAAAGTTGTCTGACCCTTTTGCATTTAATACAATTATGCTAAAGAAGTTGATATTAAGTTATTTAAAATATATTTTGTTGTACAAATAGATTCAACAGTCTTAAAAACCATTATAATACCCAGATTATGTAGACTACACAATTCGAACACTTGAATTTAACCATTTTCTTCTGAATCCCTAACAAAATTGACTAAAAACATATCCCAAAAAATAAAAAAAAATTGAAATTTCAGTTTTTGGTCAAAAAAATATTCTAACCCAATTAAAAACAAATATAAATTATATTTACAACCTATAGCAAGTGACTATACATATAAACAACTGAATATTTTCCATATATATCTTTTTATTTTAAGAACATTCTTCTAATTGAATTCCGCTAATAGCTTTAATGATATTTATTATATGAAAAAAAAAAACAAACACATTTCCATCACCACCATTTCACACCACATAACTAAACATAATAGAAAGATTTTAGCATTTATTATCTAAACATTTCCATCCCCAAAACTATGATATTCGGGGACATACGCTCCAACGCATGTTTGTAGTGACCACATTTTCCATTGCGTGGCACTCCAATTCCTCTTATGTGGTATTGTTATTGACATCCAATCTCAGCGAGTTAAAGGGTTAAACGATAGATTCTATTATAGGTGTGAGAGATTCGACAATTAAATTGGGCAATAAATTAGGAAACTATATCAGTGATTTATGTAGGTCAAATTTACATTTAAATACTTTGTTAATTTAAAATTATTACGAGATTCGAATTACAATGAGGTTAGAATTTTAATAATTTTTATTTTTTAAAATTTGATATTATTGAAATTGTAAAAAATATTTGTTTTTATTTCATTAAAAAAAAAGTTCTTGTAGGTTTACCATGTCATTTTTAAAAAACCTTTAGGTTAATTATCAGAAATCTATAAAGATGTGGTGATAATATAATTTAAAAGTGAAAATTGATAAATAGTTATTAAGGAAAAAATTATATATTATATAATTATTATAAGATAAGATTTAATAATTAAATATAAGTGAAATAATTGAAGAAAATAGATGGACAGTAATTTAAAATAAATTAATTATTAATATTGAATTACAGAATTAAAAGAAATTATAATTAAAAATTAATGGAAGTAAAAAAAAAAAATTGATTGTTTAAAAAAAAACACAATAAAATAAAATAAATGAAGTTTAAAATAAATTTTAAAAAGAATTTGAATTGATGAATATAATCGAAATTCCGAATTCATCTATGTGATGAATATGGGAAAATCAAATAAAAATAAGAATGAGAAAGTAGGTGATTTAGAAGAAAGGAAAAAAAGTATTAGTAAATAAAAGTCACATAAGATAGTAAAAAAAAAATGGACAATGAGTTTTTAGAATTGATGCAGCTAAATAAGGAAAAAACTCAAAGAAATAAGATTGAAAAGTTAGGATTAAGTTAAAAAATGAAAAAAGAAAAAGTATTATAAATGAATAAATGTCAAATAAAACAATTTAAAAAATATAGATTATTAGTTTTTTAAAATTGATAAAAATATTGGTTTTTAAGTTTTTGTGGTTATTAATTATTGAAGAGCTTTTTGGATTATTTACAGTAATGAACACTTCTGTACATTTGAATGAAGGATTGAAAAAAGGGTTTTAGGCCATTAATAGTGAAAAAAAATATAAAAGTAAACATTTAAATGAAAGATTGAAAAGAAAGTTTTAGGCCATTAATAGTGAACAAAAAAATATAAAAGAACTTACCAAAATTATTAGCTATGTTTTGTTTTATTTTATAAATTATTTAATTATTTTTTATTTTAATTAAAAAAACATTAAGATAATTTTATTTTTAATTTAATAATTTTATTTTAATTTTGTAATAATTAATTTTAATAAAATAAACTCATTTTAATGTAATTCAATATTATGTTTAATAATAATAATAATTTTAATTTATAAAAACCTTTTCTTACAACTAATAAAATAATTAATCTTTATAATCTAAGTAAATTAAAATCCTAAAAATATTATAATATGAGTTAGTTAGGGTAATAAATAACTAATATAATTAGTAAAATATATATTATTGTTATAATTAATAAATAATTAAATAAAATAATTATTTACTAATTAATTTTAATATTTATTTATTCAAAAAAATATTAATCAAGTAAATAATTATTTATTTCATTATGTTTTATAGCTACTAATTAAATTAATTTTATTAATTGATTTATTTAATTATTATTTAATTTTAGTAAGATAATTAAATAAATCATTTAATAAAATAAAAAATTATTTACTTTATTAATATTTATTTGTTTTTTTATAAATAAATATTAATATTAATTAGAAAATAATTATTTTATTTAATTATTTATTAATTATAACAATAATATATATGGATTACTAATTATATTATAATTTTTAGGATTTTAATTTAGTTAGATTATCAATATTAATTATTTTGTTAGTTTTAATAAAGGATTTTTATCAATTAAAATTAAAATTATTATTATTATTATTAAACATAATATTTACTTAGATTAAAATGAGGTTATTTTATTAAAAGAAATTATTACAAAATTAAAATAAAATTAGAAATAAAATAATCTCAATATTTTTTGAATTAAAATAAAAAATAATTAATAATTTATAAAATAAAATAAAACATAAATAATAATTTTGGTGAGCTCTTTTATATATTTCTTCACTATTAATGGCATAAAACCATTCCTTTAATCCTTCATTCAAATGTTCTTCACTATTAATGGCCTAAAACCCTTCTTTCAATCTTTCATTCAAATGTCCTGAAGATGGATCCCAGTTGGGATTCGAAACATTGTTCAAAACATAGACAAATGACATAAATATTGTATTGCCCCTCGTAAAACAAATCAAATAACTTTTATTTCTTTTTACTGTTGCTTTATTTACAAAAGGAAAATGATTTACATCATAATTATGTTTATGATTGCAATCTTCATTAATTATTGTGAGTCAGGAGGATGTACAACTTCACCCTAAGTAAAGCTTAGGGACCGAGGAAGACAATTACCTGCATGGATTTCTCCTTTTGTTAAGAGAGGAGATCCAATAGGGGCGGGTGATATGAGGCAGAAGAGAGGAAAAATAACAAGTTTTATGGAAAATAAGGAAAATATGTATTGGATTGCGAAAAATAGGAGAAGGGATCTTGTCTAATAGAGACCAAAAGATCAAGACCTTCTGCCATACTTAGCCCAAGTCCCAGTGTGCAGTAGCTCGGGGGAGACACAGTAGAGACTCATCTCATTGGTAGAGAGGAGTTCCATTACTTAGGGAAAAGTTTTGAATTCCTCCAAAGTCGGCTAAGTATGAAAATATTGATTTTAGTCAAAATTTGAATAAAAGAAAAGGTTGGAGTAGGAAGGACTAGGTTAATAAATGTATGTACAGTGTTAAATATATATATAGATTTTTGACAAAGGTAGGATAGGTATGTTTAAGGTACTAGTACATTGACTGTGAATACAAAGAATAGATACTGGTTACATATGTGTAGACTAGTCCAGAAATGTAAATAAACAAAACTGATGATAGGTTGTGAGGAGAACCTATTAGTGCATGGTTGGAACAAATAATTAAATTCAAGAGCCCACGTAGGTTAGACCCAGGTCACTATAGAAAAGACCTGATATTCTTACTATTGGGCATTAAATCTTACAATGTTCAATAAAATGCAATCTGATGAATAGAAGTTATTCATTAACCTCTGCACATGAATAAGACAATACAGTGTACATAGAACGAGGTATATGCATATTTACAACCGAAACAGCAAAACCATAAATATACATTTTTGAATTTGCATAACATAGTTCCTCCTCTTCTCACTATCAAAAAGGGGAAAACAATGCAAATATTATCATTAAAAATTAAACCATTTCAGAGCAACGACATGCCATACATTTCAATATAAATCATAACTTAAAATTATAAATATATACAACCCTCATAGATGTATGTAAAATGAGTCGCTTAAATAAAATAGAGTTCAAAAATACAAACCATAAATACTCTTATGATAAGAACAGGAAAAGCCTTCTTTCCAGGTTGAGGTAGTGGCCATGATTGTTTAATAAAAAAAGAGGAGAACTGGTCGTAACTGGCAGAATACCATATAAAACCAATTAAAAAAATCAGTGATACAAAAACCTAAGAGTCATCAAACTTAGTGGAGAAATTAAATTATGTAGTTTCCAAAGCCACCCCTTGGCCCAAGAATGAAGAACATTACCAATCTTGACAGATAGAAGGAGTGATTCAATAGAGAACTCATAAGCGAAAATACTATGAATTTATCCTTTACAACCTCGGTCTCCATAAGTATAATACCTAGAAGAGTACATGTATAGGCCGAGCAAGAAATATAAGCTAACGTGTAAGACTATTGGTGAGTGGACACGCAGAGGGTCAGTGTTATCTTACTTGCCAATAAGGAAGTCCAAGGTTAAAACCCACATATGTATATTAATACTGAAACAAATAATTTAAAATTAATTTTATGTGCTTACCTTAGATAGAGTAGGAGCCGTGTCACTCCCCTGTTCAAGGGCAAAGAGCCTTGTTAATCTTTAAGACAACAACTAATTTACTGGGGATGTAATGAACCAGTGAATATTTAGGTTAATGCTACTCACCAGCGTTAATTACTACAACAGATAGAGGATCGATCTCAGAAGATTTACGAGGAAGGATGGACTACAACCCTCTCTGTCGGGAAAGAAAAACCCCAACTTGGTGACATTTGGGAGAATCTGCAACCAAAACCCATTTTGTTTTAGCCAGCAGAGAAATCATTAACGCTGGTAAATAAACTCGATTTAATACAAAGAAAAAATGGGTTTGAAAAAGAAATTGTTACATGTTAAACTAGACTGTGTGAGTCTCCAAGTTGGGATATGTAAGATCACTGTATTCATTAACGCAAACCCATGATAGAAAACCCTCATGTTCGCACCTTTGATAGCAGAAAAATCTTTGAAGGGAAATGCATTTAACTCACCATAGAAGAGAACTCAAAATCTGACAACGATCACTAGAGCACCGGATGATCGAAAAGCAAGTAAGTGTACCAGAATCAATAGAGAAATCATGACAGAAAGGTTTTCGATCCGAGGTTTCAAAGGCAGCATCTCCCCTCTCACACCATCAAATGAATCAACAAACTAAACCCTTTCCCCATTCGTGTACAATTACCCTAATGACTAGCTATCTCAACCATCGATGCGAAGACACTTGGCACAACATCAGGCCTATCTTGAGTCTTCTGCCAGTGGAGCTCATTCAATATACATAACAACCAAGGATATAACTTAACCCTATATTAATGCATTAAGTGATAAGAATAGACATATGGGTAAATGAAAATTAAATTACTAAGTATTAATGTGTTAAGTGATGCGAATTGATATATAGTTAAATTGAAATTAAAGTACTGAGCTCCAATGTTTAATCACCACATATATGTGTGTATTAATAATATTTTTTTAAAAGAGAACAACGAACATTACCCCTAAGGCCTTGATGAATGGATTATCTATTTTGTATATTTTCTATTTTAAAACATATAATTTTCATTTGTTATAAATAGGTAAATGTTGGGAGTTGTTAAAAGTGGTATCAGAGTGGAGTTTCAACATTGTGGCCTAGATTGTGTATGGTGTATTGTTGTTACTCAGAATGAGGAGATGACAATTACCACTATGGTCCACCAGGATAGAAGATTATGCATTAAACCTTGACGTGACCCCGGAAGTATGGGTGTAATTGGGCAGAAAGCACCAAGAACAGAATAATATGCTACTTGAAACAGTGCAATAGATGCAAACTAAAATGTAAAGACTGAGTTGAAATAATGAACGATTGATGCGCGAATAGGAGAAAAATTTAAAAGGTTTGTCGGACAAGAAGAATCACCAAACTGCAGGTCCTAGTCCGGAGTACAGAAGTCGGGAAGAGGAAGTATACTAGCATAGAGAAGAGGCCACACCTGAAGGAAGTCAAACTCAAAGGCTGATGGGAGAGAAAGTTAACACTGAAGAAGAATCTCTATAAGCCTCTGACCAAAGGAAGCTAAAAAAGAAAAAAAAATAGTTACAGGGGGAGTTTAGAAAGGTTAAACCCCCAAAATTTGATGGTGAAGCAGAATAAGTTGTTGAAGAATGGATTATAGACATCAACAAGTATTTTTAAGTCTATGAATATGAAAGCAACCTTAAATTAATGCTCGCCATATATCAGCTGAGGGGAAAGGACACCTTGTGGTGGGAAGAGGCTAAATCAGTGAATGCCTTAGAAGAACAAAAGGTGACATGGGAAGATTTTCAGAAGTATTTTAAAAATAAGTACTTAAATGAATTTTTCTATGATGAAATGTCCCGAGAATTCCATGATTTGAGGTTGGGGAAGATGTCCATATATGATTTTGTAAGTAATTTTACATCATTGTTACGATATGTTCCCTATCTTAGGGAGGAAAAGGCCAAGATGCATAGCTTTCTAAGTAATCTACATGTACATATGAAAGAAAGAATAGAGTTTGATAAGCCTTAAACTATGGACAAAATGATTAGGAAGGCATGATTTTGTAATCAGCAGACGAAGCAAAGAGGGGACAATAGGAAAAGATGGATAGATCAGAAAGGGCAGTCTGAGAGGTTCCTAGGAACAAGGTTCAGGATTTCTAAAGGACCTTATAGGAATTCTTAAAGTAAGGTAATTGGGATAGGGACCCATAAAACTAAAGTATCAAATGAAACGAAACAACTGGAACAACATTGAAAGACATATTTTGACTCATCTACCTACCCCCCGTTGTAGTGTTGGGACTGTGGAGAGCCTCATTACATCAAAAATTGTCCTCATAGGATAATAACAGAGTCAACAGAAAATATGTAGGAAGCATCTAGGATGGACAAAGTTTCCATAAGTTTTAATAAAATAAAGACAACATTGGATGATCACCAGGCGGAGTATCAACCTTCTATGATAGAGTTTGAAGTTAAAATTCCGAACCAGGTTGTGTCTATTTTAATTGATCTAGGAGCTAGTATAAGTTATATAAATTAAAAAATTGTTGAATCATGGCAATTAAAATCCCAAAAGTTTAAAAACATGTGGTTGGTACATTTATCAACCAGAGAAAAAAGGAGAGCTATGGCCAAGGTAGAAGAATGTACAATTAATCTAGCAGACCAACCTATAACTTCTATTCTAAATATTCTACCTTTAGGGTCTTATGATGTCTTGAGAAGAATGGATTGGCTGCAAAGACACTGGATTGTGATAAATTGTAGAGAAAAGACCATTAATTTTACAGATGAAGAGGGAATTACGCATGATTCAGGGGATTATAACACCGTTGAAGTTCATTATGGAAATTTTGAGGTATAAAAGGGGCCTCCTAAGGAAATTATAAAATAATAGTGGAAATAATAAAATAAGATTTGATTACATCATTAATTTTTAGAGGCAAAAAAAGGTAAAACTATTTTTTCAACTCATATTTTCAACTTATCTCCCAAATTTTCTAATCAAATTTCAAGCAGGAGTACTCGTTGACTGCAAAACTTAATTTCTCATCAAAGGAGTACCCATGTTACATACTTTCGATGGACCCTCCTACGCGAAAAATGAGAAATACATGAAAAATGTGATTGCAATCATGTTTTTAATGTATTTCTCATTTTTGTGTAACAGGGTCCATCGAAAGTATGCAACATGGGTATTGCTTGGATGAGGAATTAAATTTTTCATCCAACGAGTACCCTAGCTCGAAATTTGAGTAAAAAATTTTGAAGATAAGATGAAAATACGAGTTCAAAAAGTAGTTTTATTATTTTATTATTTTTTAATATTTTTACCCTTTTACTTAAAAATGGTTAATCATCCCCCATGGTTGACATCCTCATCTTGAATCCTGTTGGTTCTTATAAATTTTATTTTGGTTGTACATTTTTCTTATGAGGCCCATTTTAGACCTCAATATTCCCCTAATGGGTACCAGTTACTGCTTCTCAATTAGCCAAGTGCATCCAGAAGGGTTGCCAAATTTATGCAGTATAGGTGGGGTATTTGAACTCTAAGGAGAATATTGCTATTATGGAAAATATCCCTATAATTCAAGAATTCGTTGATATTTTTCCGAAAGAAATAGTAGGCTTGTCCCCTAAGTGGGACATAGACTTCACCATTGAGTTAATTCGCGGGGTTGCACATGTGTCAAGGACCCCTTATCGTATGAGAATTCCTGAACATATTGCGTGAAAATTACAAAATCAGGAATTGTTGGACAAAAGATATATCTATCCTAACGTATCTCCTTAGAGAGCCCCTGTATTATTTGTTAAGAATAATGATGGTAGTTTGCGATTGTGCATAGATTACCGAAAACTTAATAAACTCACCGTTAAGAATAAATACTCGTTGTTGTGCATAGATGATCTATTTGGCCAGGTTAAAGGTTTAATGATATTTTCTAATATATACTTGCGATTCGAATATCACCAAATCCACGTCAAGGATGAAGAAATATGCAAGACCACATTTCATATTATTTATGGACACTATGAGTTCCTATTGTTACCATTCGAGCTCACCAATGCTCCTTCCATGTTCATGTGTCTCATGAACAATATCGTTCATAAGTACCTTGACAAGTTTGTGTTGATATTCATCGATGATATTTTGATATATTCTAGAAATATGGAATAACATAAGGAACAACTTCCGATGGTGCTAAAAAATTTTCGGGAACATTAGTTATATGAAAAGTACAAAGATAGGATTCAACACTTGGGACATGTCATATCATAGGAAGGAATCATTGTCAACCGAGAAAATATTAAAACCATTCTGGATTGGATGATCACTGAAAATGTCTCTAATATCTGATCCTTTTTGGGGTTATTTGGGCACGAAAAACATTTTATAGAAATTTTTTCTAGGGTAGCCTACCCACTCACCTTTTTGCAAAAGAAAGGAAATAAATTTTTTATGGACAATGGAATTTCAAAACAACTTTGATTGACTAAATCACCTACTTACCACAACCCTGATACTAAAATTTGTTGATCTGGAAATTGAATTTTTGGTTCACACAAATGCAATTAAAGAGGGATTTGGTGGATTTTGTATGCAAGAAGGAAAAGTGGTGACCTAAGGGTTCTAGAATCTAAAAGAGCATGAGAAGAAATATTCTACATATGATTTCGAGTTGATGGGTGTAGTGCATGCTCTCAAAATGTTGCGCATTACATCTTAGGTAAGATTTATTTTTTGAAAACCAATCATAGTAGTTTGAATAATTATTTCACCCAACCCACCCTTAATGCACATAAAGGTAGGTGGGCTGAGTTTTTAAGTGAATTCCATTTTTAAATTAATCATTTAAAGAGATGGGACAATAGAGTAGCATATGCTTTCAGTATGAAACTCCATTATGTATATGAAATTTTAATTAGCAAGAAAAAACTGATTTTACCGAGCTGATTAGGAATTTTGGTCTAAAGGATATAGAATACAAATTTTTATGGCATCATGCTTAAATTGCAAAACAAAGAGAGAATAAGTTGGGTTATGAAGTAGATTCTAGAAGCATGTTGTTCTATAGAGGCAGACTATATGTTCCCAATAGGAAGGACATTAAGCAGTTAATTTTGGATGAAATTCAAGGAGCCCTTATGCAGCTTATCCTGGGTACCAATAATTAATTATAACCTTAGGGAATAACTACTTTTGACCTAGAATGAAAGCAGAGAATGTTGATTATTTTCCTAGGTGCATTGAATGTCAACAGGTAAAAATTGAGCACCAACATCATGTAGGATTACTATACCCACTTCCTATTCCTGAGTGGAAGTGGGAAATTATCACACTTGATTTCATCACAGGATTACCTAAAACAAAAAGGAAAAATGATTCCATAAAGTTCGTCGTTGATAAGTTAATTAAATCCACTCACTTTATACTAGTGCAATCCACCTACAAAATAATACAGATTGTTGATATATTCATGAAGGAGATATTTTGATTGCATTGGCTACCTAAGGTAGTAATTTCAAATCGAGATGTGAAATTCACATCTACATTATGGAAAACTCTATTTATTGGATTAGGCACACAAATTCAAATCAACACTGCGTACCATTCTCAGACTGACGGAAATATTCAGCGTGTTAATAAATTTATGGATGACATGCTAAGAATGTTTGTGATGCAGCAACCATCTAAATGGGAAGAATATTTACATCTATTAGAGTTTTCCTACAATAATAACTATCATGCATTGTTCAAAATGAGCCCATTCAAAGCTTATATGGATGTAGATGTAGGACACCCATTAACTTGAGTGGCCCAGAGGATAAGTTGCTATTAGGAAAAAACATTCTAAAGGAAATTGAAGATACCATAACAAATATGAAGACAAATTTGAAGGAATCATAAGATAGGAAAAAATTTTACACAAATAAGTGACGAAGTTACCGAGAGTTTTAAGTGGGTAAGCATGTGTATGTGAGAGTTATACCCAAGAGGATTACCTTACAATGGGAGGGATGTTCCAAGTTGGCTCCTCGTTTTTGCAGCCCATTTCAAATACTGGCCCACATTTTAACCATAGGTTGCCAATCTGCTATACCAGGAAATTATAGGCATACATAATGTATTCCATTTTTCAGTGTTAAAAATATTATATTTGTGACCCTAGGAATATAGTGAATTGGAAGGAGATATAGGTAAGTATCCTTGTAATAATGCAAGAAGAACAAATAATGCATGTATTTGTAGATTGCTTAACTGACTATGTACTCTGTATTTGTACAGGTCGAACCACATAACTAATTTCTAGTCGAGCCCCTATGCATACTAGATCAGAGAGAAGTAAAGCTACGAAAGCAAGCTATCACCCAGGTTAAAATGAAATGGAAGAAATTTAGCCCAGAAGAAGCCACTTGGGAAGACGAAGGATTCATAAAATAGGCTTATCCCATTTCATTTGAGCAATAGAAGCAATGGGACAATGTTTTGCAGAGTGGGGGAGGGAGATGTAATGCACTGTAGTAAAAGAAAACAAATAAGTTTATCTCCTTTTAATTTTGCTTTCTTTACTAAAGGAAAATTATTTACATAATAATTATGTTTATGATAAAAATATTGATTAATTATTGTGAGTCAAGAGGATGCACAGCTTGACCCTAAGTAAAGCATGTGATAACTCACATAGTTGTCAACAGTTATGGGCAATGGGCAGGACAGTTATTTGCAAGGATTCCTCCTTTTGTTAAGAGAGGAAAGCCAATAGGGTCAAGGGATCTGAGGTAGAAGATAGGAAAAAGAGCAAGGTAGTTGTACAAGAAGGGAAATCTGTATTAGATTTCCAAAAAGAGGAGAAGAGATCTTATCTAGTAGATAACATAAGATCAAGACTGCCATACTTAGCCCAAGTCCCAGTGTGCGGTATCGCGGGGGGAGATGCATTTGAGACTAGTCTCATTGGTCTAGAGGAGTGCCATTACTCAGGGAAAAGTTGCAAATTCCTCCAAAGTCAGCTAAGTATGAAAATATTGATTTCAATCAAAATTTGAATAAAAGAAAAGGTTGTAGTAGGAAGGACCAAAGTGATAAATGTATGTAGAGTGTTAATTATATGAATAGAGTTTCTATAAAGTTAGGATAGGTATGTTTAATGCATTAGTACATTGACTGTGAATACAGAGAACATATACTGGTTACATATGTGTAGACCAATCCCGAGATGTAAATAAACAAAACTGATGATGGGCTATGAGGAGCACCTAGTATTGCATGGTTGGAGCAAGTAATTAAATTCAAGATCCAATGTAGGTTAGACCCAGGTCACTATACACAAGACCTAATAGTCTTACTACTATGCATTAAATCTTACAATGTTAAGTAAAAAGAAATATGATAAATAGAAGTTATTCGTTAACCTCTGCAAAGGAATAATATAATACATTCCACATAGAATGTGGCAGATGCATATTTATAGCCTAAACTATAAAACCATACATATACATTTTTTCATTTGCATAACATATTTCCTCGTATTCTCACTATAAAAAAAGGGGAAAAACAATTCAAATATCAACATTAAAAGTTAAACCATTTCAGATGAGAGACTTGCCATACATTTCAATAGAAATCATAACCAAAAATTATAAATATATACAACCCTCATACACGGGGGCATCACTCAATAAACCTCTAACATATCACGTGTGATCATGTAATATTAAACAATACCCTTAATTTGAGTACATAATGTAAAATACCCCTAAAAATCACATTATTTAACCCCCTACCAATATAAACCCAATACACCTTCCCAGTTTAAAAATCCCCTACTTTCACAATTTATTGTAGTTATCCATTTTTTTATTAACATTTTGTATACCCCTTTATATTTTTTCATTAACTCTGAGCTCCATCTTTTATACCTGCCAATATAAAAACCCTTTATCCCCTATATATACCCCAATATATAATGTCATTTTTTCCTCATTATATATCCCCCAATATGAACCCACATGATATGGTATTTCCCGTAGTGAAGCCCCTATGCCCTCATATTTGTCTCTACAGTCAATCTCTCTGCATAAATACAAACCAGAAATATTGTTATAATAAGAACAGGGAAACTCCTCTTTCCTGGTTGAGGCAATGGCCTCTATTCTTTAATAAACAAAGAGGAAAATCGGAATGGCGGAATAACATATAAAATCTAATGAAAACATCAGTGATACAAAACCCTAAGAGTCATACAACTCAATTGAGCAATTCAATTATTTAGTTTCCATAGCTAGCCCTTGGCTCAAGCATGAAGAACGTCATCAATCTTGACGGATAGAAGGAGTGATTCAACATAGAATTCATAAGAGAAAATACTATTAATTTATCCTTTACAACCTCAATCTCCATAACTATCAGACCTGGATGAGTAGCCATACAAGATGAGAAAGAAACATAAGCTAACGTGCAAGACTCTTGGCAAGTGGGCACACAAAGCGCTGGTGTTATATTACCTGCTAGTAAACAATTCCAAGGCTAAAACCTCCATAAGTATATTAATACTGAAATAAATAATTTAAAAGGAGTTATTTTTGCTTACATGAGATAGAGTAGAAACTGTGTTGCTCCCTTGTTGAAGGGAAGAGATCCTTCTTAGTCTTCAAGACAACAACTAAATTACTAGGGACGCCATGTACCAACGAAGATTTGGGTTAACGCTACTCACCAACATTATTTACTCATGCTAGCAGAGGATTGGTCTCAGAAGATTGGTGACGAAGGCCGGACTGCAACCCTCTCTATGAGGAGAAGAAAACCGCAACTTGGTGAAATTTGAGAGAATATGCAACCAAAACCCATTTTGTTTTAACCAACAACGAAATCATTAATGCTGGTAAATAAACTGGATTTAATACAAAGAAAAACTGGGTTTGAAAAAGAAATTGTTACATGTTAAATCAGACTGCATGAGTACCCAAGTTGAGAGATGTAAGATCATCGTATTCATTAACACAAACCCCTGAGAGAGAACACTCATGTTCGCAATTCTGTAGCATCAACGTTCTTGAAGGGAAAGACATTTAGCTCACCACAGGAGAGAACTCAGAATCATGACAATGATCACGACCGCATCGGATAGTGAAATGAAGTAAGCATACCAGAATCAACAAAGAAATCATGGCACAAAGGTTTTGGAGCCGAGGTTTCAAAGGAAACACCTCCCCTCTCACATCGTCAAATGAATCAACAAAATAAACCCTTGCCCAATCCTAATATAGTTACCCTAACGACTACCCATCTTAGCCTTCGATGCGAAGAAACTTGCACAAGATTGGGCATGTCTACAGTCTTTTGCCAGTGGAACTCATTCAATATACACAATAACCAAGGATATAAGTTAACCCTGTATTAATACGTTAAGTGATGTGAATTAACATATGGGTAACTAAAAATTAAAGTATTGAGTATTAATGTGTTAAGTGATGCAAATTGATATATAATTAAATAAAAATTAAAGTATTGAACTTCAATGTTTGATCACGGCATACATGTGTATTGATAATAATGTTTTGAAAGAGAACAACAAACATTACCCCTAAGGCCTTATGAATGGATTAGCTATTTTGTACATTTTCTATTTTAAAACAAACAATTTTCATGTGTTGTAAATAGGTAAATGTTTGGGAGTCGTTACAAATATAAATAAAAATGAAGATTTAGTAATAAGTTAGAAGAAAAAGAAAAACAAGAACCTTTTAAATGAAAAAGGTAGAGTCATATAAACACTAGGAACCATCATAGAGAATGGGTTTTTGGAATTTATGGATAGATGATAGGTTTTTAAAATTGACTTAATGCTCGAAACCAACCATTCTTAATGCTCCAAACCAACGATTCATGATTCCTTTAATGGTCTTATCTAACTTGGGTACCTTAGCCTCAATAATAATGTGCTCTCATTTTTTATTTTTATTTGAATTTTTCATGTTTTCATTATGTTAGTTAGTTAGCCTCTTTCTTTATTTGACTTTATATTATATATATATATATATATATATATATATATATATATAAATTAGTTTTTTATATATTCATTTTTCTATTCACAATTAATAAGTTAATTTATACCTATTGTATTTTTATTTTGAAAGTGAAGAATTTTATTTGTTAAAACTTATTATTATTTTAATTTAATTATTATGTATTTTTTTTTTAAATTATTTATTTGTTTTTTTAATTTATTTTTTATTTAATCATAGTCATTTAATATATTAATATGCTATTTGAAAATTTATTTATTAATTTTGTTTTTTCAATGAATCAGTTAACATTTTTTTATGAATATTATGGTTATTATGGTTATTAGAATGTTCATTAAATTTTTTTTTTTTTTGGAATACCATCTTCAATTGAGTTTTGAATTTCATGTTTTACAAATTATTTCATCACAAGTAAATTGCCAATTAAATTACACCCAAAAACTTTTCTTATCATAATTATAATTTCACAATAATACACTTATTATTTAAAAAAACAATATTTGTTAGTTTAAAATATTTCATATAATATAATATAAATGCATTTACACTCACTTAGATATCACAATTGCAAATGTTATGAAAAAATTAAGCAAGTTCACTTATTAATATGTAAAACTATATTGTAGATGCACAATTATGTCCGCAAAAATTGAGATATCACACTTATAGTTTTATATTAAAATTTGAGGAAGTATAAATATTTCATTTTTTTTGGTTTCTTAAGTTATTGACTCTCTAGCCTAATATACTAAAAATGTTGTTATGTAATATAATTTTAATTAAGCATTTTACTCAAGTCAAAATAAATAAAAAATAATTAATTAATTAATAATTATAATTATCAATTAAAATAAAATAAATTAAAATATAATATTAATTAATAATTAATTATTTTAATTTTAATTAATTTTAATTAATAATTAAACTAACCTAGATTTATCGTAACTTTGTATCTATCTAGAGTTAACATGAATCTAGGCTAGTAATTAAATAATACATTTTCTAATATTATTATATTTTTAGCAATGACAAGTGGCATCATCATATTTTTTTGTTTGTCAACTTATTTGTGTCTTCAAGAGATGACTATAGGGTTAACCTTTGGCTTGAGAAACTGCCACCGAGGGGCATCTAAGCCTTCAAAATCACATATAATCGCATCCTACTTTGGGCCACACCAGTTCTTAACTTAACCTACAGATGACCTTCACCTCATAGAATGACTTAAATGTACATCCATCACCATTTATTTACAACCCATTATCATTATTAATACTAAAAATCTGACAATATATATTTCTTTGATTACACTATTCTTAAAAAAAACACTTTCAAAATAATCTCCACTAATCAACATTCTTACTAAACAAGGAAAGCCTCTCATCTCATTAATGAATAATTAATTATTGCTAGAGTTTATATACAGGGATTCATCTGTAACATCGAATTTATTTTTAATTTTTGTTGTCAAATAAACATTAAAGTGTCCACTTTAAGACATTCGATTTAAAATATGAATGATTATAATTTCATTTTTAAAGAAATTGCCATTCTGATATAGAATTGTGGATTATTTTTTATACTTGTAATACAAATCATCGAAATATATCCCATTTTTTTTGTAGAAATGTGCAACCTCCACATTTCTCCTCTATGGTTGGTGGTGGAATAATGTGAAATCAAAGTTACAAAATTTTAATAGGCATATATGTTATTTTATGTATTACTGTGTGAAACGATTAAAAAATATATGATTAATTTTTTTAATTTTTTTATTAAATAATAATGATGTAATTTGATGTTGTAATTAATATTTATTTAATTTTTATAAATAATAATAATAATATAATTTTAATATGATGGTTAAATTAGATATTAAGTTTGTGTATGGAATTTTTATATTTGTGAGATAAAAAAAATGTTTTTATATCAAAATTTATTAGTTTATTATTTATGATTGAAGTAGTAAAATATTTTATAAAATTAAAAAGTATTGTTTCATATATTTTTTTGGATGGTTTATAATTATATCATTATTTGTAAATAAAATAGCATTTTTTGAAACATTTTGGTGTTTAATTTTTTTTATAGGTTGTGATTTTTGAACTCAAAAATAGATTTATTATCGTACAATTCTTAAACGTTTTGATTGTGTATATTATACAATTCAAAATTTGCGATTTTAACAGATTCCTATTATAATAAGGAAAAAGAACTAAAATTTTAAAAAATTAGACTACTACTATTTTAGATTAAAAAAAGAACAAATTCTTAACCAATTAAAAATAGCTCTAAATCATTTTAAAAAATATTAATTACAATCCATACTTAATATCACACATTAAAAAAAAATTAATAATAAATTTTAACACAATTATAATTTTGTAATATTATATAAATTTTAATAATATTAATAATTTTTTTTGTAAGGTTGGCAAGGACATATCTTCAGCATGTCCAAGATATTACAAGCATCAAGAGAGGGAATTAAACTAGTAACTTCATATCATAGAGTGTCTTAATAAAGCATCCAATCATGATATATGCAAAACCACATAGACTTTAAAAACATTAATATTAATTTAATATATAAAACTAAATATTTCCCAACAAAATTAGATATAATTTTTTCTCTAAAATCTCTCAAGAATTGATTGAAATCACAAGTTTGATGGGTAACCCTTACACAATCAAATTGTCCTAAAAAATTTTCAGGGTGCTAAATTCATATTTACAGTAAAAAAACAAGTTTAAATAACACAAATCAAAATTTCACCTCAATTGTTTCCAAAAAATTCCCACACCTAAAAAAATTCCAAGCAACTTTTAATTTTTCCCAATTCATTAATTTTCATAAACTTTTTCCAAATTTCATCTAGCACACATCCCTTTGCCATAACTACATGCAATAACAATATTTGAATTCCGCGAAATTTTTTAATGCATTCATTATCTACATGCAATAACAATATTTGAATTCCGCGAAATTTTTTAATGCATTCATTATATGTAATAAAATAGATATTTCCATCGCACTTCCCTTCACATAACTGAACAGAACAACAATCGCTTGAATTCCACAAATAGCTTTTTGCATTTATTATTTGTATTAAATCCATACCAACAATTTTGATGTGCGTAGACCTACGGTCCAACCGCTACCAGCTTGAATTCCACAAATAGCTTTTTGCATTTATCATTTGTATTAAATCCATACCAACAATTTTGATGTGCGAATTAAAAAGCCATACGATAGCGCCTCGGTCGAATCTTGAGAAATAATAAGAGATTGCACAATTAAATTTGGCGAAAAAGAAAATTATATTTAAAATATTTTGCTGTTTTAGAATTCTTATTGGTTTAGAATTTTAATAATTTTTATTTTTAATTTGGTGTTTATTAAATTTATGTTTCTTAAATTTATAAAGTGGCTTTTAGGGGAATCTTATGTTCATTATTAGGAATATATAAAATTGCAGCTTTTAGATTTATGTGGTTTCAGTTGTTTGTTGGGAAATGAAGATCCAAAGATGGTTTTTTTTAATCCACGTTTCCGAATCAATGACCAGATCCGTTGTTAAGATATGGATCCGTCGTGACAATGCACCTGATTTATTGGGTTTATGAAGTCTGAAATGTTGAAAATAAAAACCTTATCTGCAGATATTCCTTTTCCAACAAACAATATATAAAATTGTGGTGATAATATATTTATAAGAGAAAAACAGTAAATATTCGTTACAATAAAAAAAATAATATAGTAAATAATTATTATAAAATAAAAATATAATAATTAAAAATAAGTGAAATAATTTTGACAAAGTGTATGGTGATTAACTTAATAAATTCATTGGTAATATTGATTAGAAAGCTAAATTAAATTATAACAAAGGAATGAAAAGAAATAAGAATCTTTTTTTTTTTGTAAGTTTGGTAGGATTACATCTTTTAACATCTCATGGAAGCAAATTGAACCTGTGATGAGTGCCATAACAACCCGTCTCATCACCATTTAACGAAGACGTGACACACAAGAAAAATGAAAAAAAAAAAAAAAATTATAAAAAAGAATTAAAATTTAATTTAATTAAAAACTATTAGTAAAATAAAGAAGGTAAATAACCCCTGGATGCGGGTGTCTAATTGAGGCCATGTTTGTTACATGACTCCTACTCTGCTAGGCACCTGTCATAGCCACATGGCCCTAATAGCGCATGGCTCATGTGAGGTCGCCTTTAGAACTGCAAACGCCCATCCTGGCACCATTACTCACCTTCTTGTCACCTGCGGTGAGTGCATTAACGACCGTCCTTGCCGTTGATTTTTGCTCTATTTCATGGGAAATGGTGCTTCTCCTCCCTCATTCTTCTCCCTCCATCTCTCCATTCATTTGGCTGGCCTCACTACTGCGTGATCTGCTCTCCATTCTTTGCTAGCCCACCTTCTCGAGGCCTCTTACCACCTCTCTGTCAGTAATCCAACCTGCACTCCCCCTCCTTCTGAAAACTTCGACGACTGAAAGCCATGCCACCATCAGATGAAATGTCACTAAGGCCGAGGACAAGGCCAACCCTCACGTCCGTCGCTTCCTATTCATGAGGATTGCCCGATTGAACTCACACTCAATGTGAATTTGTCAAAGGCGCCAGACCAGCAAAGAATGTTGGACCTCATTTCTCTGCGCATTCTTGAAGCCCCTTCCAGCTCCTTTGGCTCGTGGTCATGGAAAGGAATTTGCAAATCCACGTTGACGTCATCCATCCTTCAGCAGCCAAGGAAATATATGGCTCTGCCCACAAAGTCCACAGTGAATTATTCAGGAACGACAATGGTACCAACTCCGGAGAGGACGGAAATGGAGTAGTTTTGGGTGCACGCTCAGCCTCCACGCTAGAGCAGACTCCACAGCTGTCCAAGCAGGAAGATGACCTCTCAGACTACCACTGCTTCATTGTGGAAAAGCCACCTCGAGAAGACATTCATAATGACAAACCCCAGAAATACTAGCACCACGGTGCCTCTTTCTTTTGTTAGTTACAACTCAATTGTTGTTTTTTTGCCTACTTACTCTATGCGTAGTATGTTTAGAATATGGGTACCTATGTTATGTGTTGGTTTCCCCATCTGGGGCAACACCCCTCCTGCTACGTGGCATAGTTTCTCGACTGCTTTCCCCAATAGGGGCAGTCCCTTTTTTTATTTTATGAACATATTATTTCCCAGTGGAATTGGCTAGCACAACAATTTTGGTGGTTATGTTTGCCATGTATAGGACAAAGGGATAAAATATTTGAAAGGTAATACAAATCAAATAAAATAGTAAATAAAGTCATGCCAGGTGGGTTTTTAGGATTAATTCAAATAGACAAATGGATAAAATATTTGAAAGGGAATATAAGTCAAATAAAATAGTAGAGAAAGGCATGCAAGGTGGGTTTTTAGGATTAAGTCAAATAAATATCATAATGAAATTTTTTTAACAACAAAGAGTATTGTTTGTATTAATTTCACGCACAGACGTGGCAAACACTTGGGAAAATTACAGTTCAATGACGTCGACGGGCTTCGTTTTCTATAAATGCAAGCTATCAAACCAGACCTAATTATCAAACAAAACTTGTAAATTGAACAACACTCCCATTATTCTATTGGTGTATATTCAACAAAACTACGATAATAGAGAGATGCGTAGGAAACCATACATTATTAACATAGACTAGTATTCAAGAACAACTGGGTGATTAGGGTCTAAGCCCAAGTTTTCTTCTGTGGTCAGAGAATTCTGTTTGGAAAAATGAATTTATAGGTCCATAAGCATGCTTCTGAGTGCCCAAACCTTATCTACCAGGCATGTAATTTGGTTTCTCTTAGCCTCGATTGTATCCCTATTTTTAGTGGCTAACTCCCATTGCTAATGAAGAAGCACCTACAATTCAAAGATTTAATGTGCGCAATTCTGCATTCTCACTGACACACCATTTACAAGCTGAAGGATAGAAGGAGGCCAATGGTGGGCACATTCTATCCTTAAAAAAATCTTGGGAATTTTCCCTTGCTACCCGACCTGAGCACGAATGACAACAACCCCAGGATCTCGACACCAGTGTGGAGAAACTCTGTAAATCTACACCGAACAAGGTCCTGACCACCACTCCAATCGCTTGACAAGTCAAGACCAGAAGAACAAATTGTTCTATGTGCAAGGACACCCAAGGCTTGGGAGTAAAGAAGCCCCAAGCCAATTCAAGTGCAGGGCCTTGCAAAATGAATTCGGCCAGCCAAGGTCTAGAAAGCCCCCACAAAAGGAGTGATACTCTATCTAATTTCTTGCCCAACCTGTTGACCTCCAACAGAATGAAGAATTTTGTTTTGTTCCCTAACGATATATAGAATGATTAATACAAGATCTTTTTGTGATGAAAATGAGTGGGTTTTGTGCCCCAAAGATCCCATGGTGGCTCCATCATTGCTCTACAACATGAATTGACCTTCACTTCAGGCATCCTTTCCCTCAAGTGGTTGAGAAGTCCGATCCTGACCAAAGGGATTGAATGCAGCTCACTCACAGAAGGGTTTCACATGGGAAACACTTGAAAACTCAAGTGAGGGACCATAATGAGAGATATAGACAAGAGATTTCCCACGCTTATCTGGTCCTTCATACCAAATCATGTAACATGGGTTTTTTTCAAAGCACCTCATTGTTACTCGCTAATAAATATCTATGAACACCTTGTCATCATCCCCTCACAAAGCCTTAAGCATCACTTCTCAAAAAAGTCTTGAGTTTCTAGGACAAATTGCTCATAAACATTGTTTTTAACCCCAACGTTCCCTGCCTTCTTGGTCACCTACGTTCATTGCATGTTTCTTCCTTCTGCAAAAGTGTTGGCCAACATTTGTTCTTCCCTTCTGCAGGCGCGCTCATCCTAGAAATTTGGGAAAAAAAAAATATTTCTGAACCTTCTTCTTCCAAAAGCTTCCAATGTAGTTTTAAATATTTACCTCGGATAGAGAGCTCGAATTCCTATTTGATCCTATTTTGGATACCTTATCTATTATCCTTTGATTTCATTCTCCCATCATATGTGGATATCAAGCACATAATGGTAAATCCTAAACCACCACACTCGTCCTATAAATTTATTGCCTCACATAAGGTTTGGGATAACTTTTAGGGATTGATAGTGCCCTTATGCTACTACCTTAGCATAGAAAATCCATCTATGCATGCATTAGGGTTGATCTTGAGGTGTTATTTGTGACAAGGAAGGACAAGTGGGCTTGGGAAGACATCTACAAAGTTAGCTACTATTTATGGTTGTAAAATATCTCCTATATTTGTTAATACAAAGTGTATCTTGTTTTACTATATTTTTTTTGTTCTGTTTTCACTCATTTATTTCAATGCCATGATAATTCATTGAATATAGATAATTATATTATGCTACGCGGATTTTGCGGATACTTTTCTTGTTTAAGTGCAGGTTTTAATTTTAGAACTTGGAGCTAGAAATGGAGCTTACAAGCGAGGAGGAAAGAAAGGCTTGCTTCTGATTCCAGGTAGGCTCCTTTCCCATACTCTAGTTTCTCTAAGGAAAAATTCATGCTATTTTTTTTATTTTTTTCTAGAACAAACCACCAGATCTAGGGAATTCACCTTTTTCGGCAATCATGAAAGTTCCACATAACAAATTGGTGATGATACAGGGGAACGATTATTCCCTTAATGGTTTCATTTACTTTAGCACATTTTTCACCTCTGAAATTGATCTTGATTGACTCATTCAAACATTGATTGACCTTAGGAAAATATATTCTTGAGCTTTCTTTGAATTTTAGTGTTGTATTTTGGCCAAATTTTCCTAATCACGCCCTCTAATATGGAGACATAGCACTTTAGCGCTCTTTCTCCTTCTCTGTACCTATGTTGCAAAGCACTCATGTCTCTTCTGCACCTGTGTTGATTCCTGTAAGACGCAAAAAATTGCATTTCATTTCCTTGCTCTCTGATGTGCTTTGTCCTAGAATGTTTCCTTTGTGTTTCTAAGTGTGTCATTCTCTCTGAAAATCCTTCACATTTTTTTCTTTGGGTTTTATTAGACTTTGATAACAACTTGGTTGGATTTTTCTTTGTTCTTGTTAATTAGTTTTTTTGCAAAATTTTACTTGATCATTGATTTCTTGAATAAATTGATATTACAATGAAAATTCAGTGTGGTTTCCCTTATTAGTGATTTTAGCAGCATCCTTAGTTTTGATTTCATTTGAAGATTAAGAAGGTTGAAAATAAAAATCTCATCATTCTGCATTTTACATTACATTTAGAGTTTTGCATTAAATTTGGAAATTGGAACAGTTGCATTATGGAAATTTACTTAACAAAATTTGTTTGTTGAATTTTGTATGCTGCATTGCTCTTTTTTTCTTCCCTCCTGTACATATATTTTCATTGAAAAAGAAAATATTTCTTATTATCATGCTAAATTGAATTATAGGGATTCAAGTGAACTTGTGGTGAGAATTGAAAACTGGAACTTAATTCAAAATAAAATCTAAAATTTACTTAATCAATCTTAAGGAGCATTCGGAACATGAACAAAATTTTTTATAGGTCTAGGCTAGAGACGTGTTCCAGTGTCTTTAAACGTGGGAGGTGTCATTTTTTGTCAGTGTTACATTCCGGGGTGATATCCCATTCTACGTACATAAATGTATAGGACCGTTATCCACGTACCTCTTGGTATATTAGATGGGGCTCCATGCATGAAAAGTATATGGTAACATTCTCATTGTATAGTTACGGATTATAAACACTACTACATGCTCCACTTCCACGTACCTTCGAGTATAATTTGGATGTCCACTCTAGGTTGCTATCTTGCCATAGGTAACCGAGTCAGCCACCTGGCACACTATGATACACCAAACACAACATTCGAGGAGATTTCTTTCCTGTACGTAAATCCTTCATTCGCAAAGGTGGTATATTGCAGTTCATAGTGACTTAGTAAACCCTTTTGCCTAGTTACCCGTTTTTTTATTTAGTTTTTGTTGATAATTTATAAAACTCATTAAATCATCGTGGAATAAGAACATGAATATCCCCATCATCATTTGCGTAGGATAAAAATATTGCCTCCTCTTCCTCCAAAGGAAACTCTTAGTTTTCGAAAGAACCAAAACATGCAAACTACCGAATCTTCTACTTTAAAAGCTACCCCTTCTACATCTACATCCAAAATTACCCAACCAGAATCATCTCTTCTTGTTAGTACTAAACCCAAGATCACTTCTCCATTGGTTGGTGAGTCCGACATAGTTGAAACATAACCACCTGAAACTTTATTACCTCATTTTATGATACTTGAGTTTCTTGAATCAAACACATTGCAACCTGAGGAACCTCAGTTAACTACACCTTTTTCTTGGGGCCCTTCCTCGTCTCTTCATTCTCTTTGACCCAACCAAAATCTGTATATCTTGGACCCGACGGTGAAGAACTTCCACCTAATCTTCTAAGAATTGAGGAAGTTCCTCGAGAATACTCTCGACCTTCTTCTCTTGTTCATTTGAGAGGGATTCATATTTATCAAGTCCCTCCTCCTTATACTCTGACATAAGCTCCTTGCTCCAACACTCATATTTTCGACTCGCTTTTGATTTTCTCTCGACAGTCCTCTTTGGAGAATTTAATCATGACTATGTTTGCTATGCTTTCTTAGCCTACATCTACCGCTATGACTGAGACAACCAATGTTGCATCTACTTCCATGTTTTCAACGTCACTATAAAGACGTTTTTATTGTGGCCCATCTGCCCACCTAGTTACCAATCATTATTTGCTACCTTTTCTAGTGCAGCATCAAGTCTATGGACTTCTCTAATGTCATCTTTTTCTCGAATAATATCCGTCACTTCCTTAATGAGTGCCACACAGTCTGATCATCCTCCTTCATCCCAGACTTCAGTGCAACAGTAATATTGTCCACATGTTAGTGGCTATGGACACTCACAATAGCCCAATACACCTTATATTAGGTATCCTCCTCATGAGGGGAAGTTGCCTCCATATATTTCTCATATTTCAGCATGAGGGTTACCTATTACTGGAGATTTCCAATTTTCTAATCAAATAATGCAGTCTAGTGCTTAACCCCATTTGATTCCTCCATTTCCATGAATGGATATCAACCATTAGAATCCTACGTCTCTTGTGAAACCTCGCTCGATTGTGAATCAAATTCAAAGTTGTCAACCTCTTCCATCTACATCTCAAGTTCCTACTTGCCAACATATTTCTTAATATGCTCAAGCTTCATCTCAATTAAGTCAACCTTTGCAAGTTTCACCTCTAACTTAACTTGTTCCACCAGTATCTAGAACCTCACAAGTTCCTATTTCCTAGCCTCTGCAAAGTACCTTACAACCTCCACCACTTGGAAATGATTTTCCTCAAATGCAAGTAGGTCAACCTATATATGGCATGGCACAAGATTCAGATAGCACACCTTACGTATGGATGATGCAAAATCCCACCGGTACCCCATATCAAGGTATTCCTCAAATGTCTTACCAAGGGAAGAAAATTCAAACCCAACCATTTCAACCCTTTCAAGGTTATCCTAGAACTGGGAAGTAAGGTTATGTCTATCTAGTCTACCATCTTACCCAGGATACCCTCCACCATACTTTAATATGAAGTTTCCATTTGCGGAAACTATTAACTAGCCAAATTTGACCCGATTTACAAATAATCCCATTTTTCACTATCCTTGTCGGCCGATCATTCCTACGAAATTTCCAAGCACTATCCAAAAATTAAATGGAAATCTTGGATAAGATATGTCTATGCATGTTATGAAATATCATTTATGGTTATCGTCGAACTCTTTAAATGATGATTCTATCCGTTTACGATTTTTCCAACAAAAGCTTACTAGTATGGAAACAAAGTGGTATATCGAATTTCCACGAGCTTCATTCAACAATTTGAGTGCCTTAGAAATAATGTTCTTAACTCATTTTCAGTTGCCCATTCCTTATGAGACAAGAATGAGACTTTTGAACAATTTCAAATAGTCTGATTCCACTCACATTTATGATCATATTCATTAGTGGAAACATCATCATTGTTCGGTCAAAACCTTCATTCTTCATCCATTTTTAGCTGAATGGTTTACAAAGTCTTTGTTATCGCCCATAACTGGATATTTTTCTAAAGGAAGAGTTGTGACTGAAGGAAAATTCACTGATCATTCCCAATACCTTGATCGTGTTTATACACAACCTTGATTGTGTTTATACACAATTTGGCATGCTCTACAATAAAATACCTACTTCTCTGTGACCTCAAAAAACTATTCCAACACATGTTGATGTTGTGATTACTTCTGCTAGCCGGAAGTAAGTGAGTAAACTATCTTCTTCATCTCTTGCTATGAATTTCCAAAATGCATCTTCCACTCCTACAATTACATTTTATTCTGAGATTAATGTCATCTAAATCCACGAAGAGAAAACATCAACAATGAGGAATTAAGAATGAAGGATAATTAAAGAAAAAGAAAGATAATCCTTCTTAGGAGAAACAAAATAACTAGTCTTCTAAGGAATAACAGAAAAGTTGTTATCCATGCTTAATCTATAATAAGGAAAATTTTACTTAGGATTTTCTACATCGGGCAGAAACAAATCAATTCATCAAGTCGTTTGTTGTAGGCGCTGTGTTAACAGATCCATTTCCTAATCAGGAGACAAACATGGTTACACGAGATCTCACTTCGTCATCCTCATTTATGATGATTTCCTCCACAAAATAGAAAAATGAAGTTATATATGGTGGCTACAAGAAATAATGACTATGGTAATATGAATCCATCAACTGGTAAGGCTATTGATCAACCTTCTAATTCCACCTCATCCTTTTCATGTCCTCCTCTAAATGTGGTTCCAAATAAATTAACTATTAAACCTCCCAAGGGCATTATTCACAAATTAAAATTCAATCCTCATGCGAGAGCTCCACAGAACTATAATGTAGTGGAGTATCTAACTCAATCTCCTTCAACTATGTCAACTCTCGAGGTTTTGCATAATTTTCTTGCCTAGAAGAATGTTTTATTTGTCGTAATTAGGGACATCGATCCTTCATATTCTAGTTTTGTAGTCTTTAATAATGATAATCATACACCCAAACTTCCTCCATAACTGGCATTTATGATCGAGGTCATTTTTCAAAGTAATACCATTCATGAGACAATTGTGGATGAAGCTTCTTCCACTTGTATCATATCACTTTCTTGTTGCAAAGATATTGGTTATCCTCAACTTAATCAGTCACCCACTACACTCAAAGATTTTGATGTAAATGACTTCAAGCCTTACGAAATTTTGAATTTTTTACAGGTAGAATTCGCTGGCAAGAGAATGTTAGTAGAAGTTGAAATTATAGATAGACCATTGGATTATAACCTTTTACTGGGTCGTACATGGATTTAATCTATGATTGTTGTTGTTTCGACTTATTTTAGAATGATTGATTTCCCTTACCACGAGGAAATTATGGCCATTTATCAACTCCCCTTATTTACCAATAATTTTCAAGTTACTAGAAGCATCCCTCTTGTAGGCCAATCCTCACATTCTTATCATCATGTCAGAGTTGGATAACTTAAATATTATTCTTTGATAGGAAATTTCACTCTTCCTCCTATTGCCAACTTGAATATGGTTTCCTTTATCAATATTATCTCTTCTTATACTAATCCATATGATCCTTTGATAGTACAAGATAATTAAAATATATATTCATTTGGAGACGGCATGTCGGTTATTCCTATAGAGCTTGAATATGAAGTTATCTATTCAACCTATTCGACACACTCTGATTTTCCCTCATCGATATATTGGGTTAATCATTCCTAAGGATATGGTTCATATTATGATCCTTTATCTAGTACATTATCTACTAATAAAAGCATCAAGGAAGTCATGATGCTAGATGATGCACCATGGGACAATAATCATCATCGTTCCTCCTTGCCTGGTTCCTCTATGGATAATCTTGGTGAAATTTACTTACCTAATATCGTTGAAATACCTGTGAATTCCCTATATTTCCATGATATCTATTCGGAGAATAATTTATCGAATATCAAAGAGACTATTCCCCTTGATATGTCGATTAAGCCTGAAATTATTGAGAACATGCATATTGGTGCATCATTCTCTCATGATGAGATCAAGATCTATAAATTCATTTTCCAACAATTTCGAGAATTTTTCACCTAGTAATAGGAATATATGCCAGGTATTGATCAAACTATTTTTGGAAATTATATCAAAATGTATTGATATGCTAAGCCATTTTAAAAATTCTTACATCCATTCCATCATAAGAAAGTTGTTTCTATTAAGGTAGAGGTTGAAAAAAATTGCATGCTAGTTTCATCTACCCAGTTCCTCTTACTATTGGGTGTCGAGTATTGTTCCTATAATGAAAAATAAGGCAGGATTTGTGTGTACATCGATTATCGAGAAATAAATTGCGATTGTCCTAAAGAAAACTATCCCACCCCATCTATTGACCATTGTTGATGATTGTGCTGGAAGCGAAGTCTATTCATTTATGGATGTTTTTTCCAACTAAAACAAAATCAACATTCTCCCATCAGAGCAACATAAAACTACATTTATCTGTCCTTGGGGCACATTTGCGTATCGAAATCTCCCTTTCAGTTTGAAAATGGAGCCACAAATTGAATTATAATCTCATCCTTTATGCAAATTTGTGGGCGCACCAAACCTCTATCCAGACTGCAACTGGATTCACACCTTTTCTATTGGTGTATGGTCTTGAGGTAATCCTTAATATTTTATGTGAGATTCCATTATTTAAACTTGTCATTGAACTTCTCCACACTACTTCTACATAAGATGTTGAAAATTAAACAAGAAATGTTTGTATAATTTAATTTTTCCTTAACTAAACTAGACAATAAAATGTAATCTTATCTCATAATCACTTGTAATAGTTAACTGAGTGTGATAAAATTATTTAGCTCATTAATTTCGAGTTGAGAGTGGTTGATGAGGCATGCAAAGTGATTCTATTAGTTATGGAGTTCGAATTGCAGTTAGCACGTTAGTTTAATCCATGGGAAAGAAGTTAACTCAATTAATTGAGTTAAAATGAGTTGAAATAGTTGTAACTCTTTGTTGCACTAGTGAGAGATTAAATGAATTAAATCATATTTAGTTCACATCCAGTGATCTCCCGTGAAACTAATGATTTACTATTAATAGTTGCATGCATGTCGGTTCTAGTGGAGGCCCAGTTGATACAAAGGATAAAGGAATGTTAGCTATCAGTTGTATCATTAGTAGGTTTCCCACATGCAGCAGGACAACCATAGGATTTCCTATTAGAATTGCGCATTTTTGGAAGGATGAATTTTTTAAAGAATATGGATTTCATTCCACATGAATTTCGTAAGAAAGGAAGGCTAATTAGAGGCAGGAAATTGGCCAAGTGTTGGTTGATTTTGTCCGGTTCATTGTGAGACAGTTGTGAGAGTGCATGAGACTCTTGTGAGAAGAGTGAATTGTAATTGTTTCATGATTCCTTGGTGAATATACAATATAATATAGAGGGGTTTCAATTAGTATTCTTTCCCTGGGAAAATATTTGTGTTTTGGTTTGATTTTCTTCTGTCTTTACTTGTTGTGACTGGTGATCATGCTTATTTTCCACAATTTATTTGTAGAAGGATTAAATATCTTTCTTTAGCAGATCACATGATCGAAGTGAATCCATTGATATACATATTATTTTTATAATTTATACATGGTATGAGAGAATAAAAAATCACTATAGTGGAGAAGAAATTGAGCTTGTGACTGAATAACATTTGAATTTGCAAAAGTATTCTTTCGTGCGACATGCGGATCACGATCAAGACGGCCATCAATGTCTTGATATTGGAGTATGCACTCGAGGGAAGTTCCAATTATATTGCATGGAAAGAAAATCTGGAGGCAGTTCTGGAGGACAGTGAGTTGAAATAATTCATTAATAATGTCATTCCCAAAACCGTTGTAGCAGATGCTGTTCTTCGTGATGCTTGGCAAAAGAAGGTTGCAAAGGTGAGGAGGATCTTACTAGAGGGAGTACGAGACCACATTGTCTCAAGTATCCATATGAAAACGACTCCATAGGAAATGTGGAAGGATTTGACAGATTTGTTTTAGAGTAGTAGTGATCATAGAAAATTGGCACTGAAGGACAAGCTCAGGAAAATCAAAATGGAGAAAGATGACACCATTCTAAAATATTTAAAAAAGTTTGTCCAATGTCGAGATGAGCTTGGGAGCGTCAAATTACTATTGCAGAAGATGACTTGGTGAGCCTAGATCTTCTAGGCCTTCCCAAGGGTTGGCATAGTTATCAGGACTCTGTCAATGGGAGGGAGAAGCTGCCAGATTGGGAACGAATTTGGTCAGATTTGGTGTAAGAATAATTCAAGTGAAATACCACGGATGGGTCTTCATCTAGGATATATGATGAATAAAATTGTACCTTGGCTAGTAAGGCAAAGAAGGGGAAAGGAAAGAAATCATATTCCAAATCTGAGTCTGATAAAGAAGGAAAGAAGTGCGACATGTCCATAGTGAAGTGTTTTCACTATCACGAGCATGGACATTATGCCACTAATTGTCCACAAAAGAATAATAAAAAGAAGGCTTCAGGATCTTCAGTTGGTGAGGCTTTGGCCTCGCAATTTGAGTTGGAATTCTTGCTTATCGCATTCATGGTGTAAAGTGTGATGGGATCAGTGGGGTACTTGTATAGTGGTGCATATTTCCACATGCCGGGAGACACATAAATTTTCAGTAGCTTGGAGGAGAAGGACCTCCAAATTAATATTGAAATGGGTGATGAAAAGAGGTACAATGCTACTAGGATTGGTACAATTACCTTCCAGAGACAGTCAGGTAAACCCTTCTTATTAAAATATGTAATGCATGTACCAGGCTTGAAAAATAATTTAGTTTTAGTCGTAATGTTAGAGGATAGAGGCTATGATGTGGTTTTCAGTGAAGGAAAATATTTCCTTCAACACAAAGCCATAAGAAAAGCCAAGAATATTTGGATTCGTGTGAAGAATCTCTATAAACTTGATGTTGATGGATGTCTAGCATTGATAGGTAAGGTAGACAAAGTGGTGAGCTAGGATGAGGGTGAGTTATGGCACAAGAGATTAGGCTGTCTACAACACAGAGCTTTTAAGGTCATGCAATAGATTTCTATGGGGTTTCTAGCGGGAACTCTTGCGCATATAGACACATGCAAGGGATGTACCATGGGGAAGTATGAAAAGGCCACTTTTCACGAGAAGGAGAACTGAGTAGCAGAAATCCTTGAGAGATTTCACTCAGATATGTGTGGACCGTTCTCTACAGCTTCAATAACAAAACATAGGTATTATGTGATCTTTTTTGATGTTTTTTCTATAAATTTTTGGATCTACTTCATGCAGAAGAAAGATCAGATGTTCTGAAAATTTTGCGAGTTCAAAGAACTTGTGGAGAAATACACGGGGAATCATGTGAAGGCTCTTAGGAGTGAAAATGGTGGTGAGTAAATCTCCAATGAATTCAAGAAATTTTGTAGAAAAGAAGGAATTCAAAGAGAGTTGATTGTGCCTAATAACCCATAACACAACGGGGTCACAGAAAGAAATAATAGAATAATTGTGGTTGTGGCACGAGCGATGTTGCATGATCAGGGCCTACCATTGCATATATGGGTGGAGGCATGAAAGACATCGATATTTGTGCAAAACAGTAGTCCTCATCTGATACTTGGCATGAGTACACTAGAGGAGGATTTTTCTAGTAAGAAACTTGATGTTTCATATTTTAAATTTTTTGGCTCATCTATCTTTTTCCATGTGACCAAAATTCCAGGAATAAAAACAAACCAACAGGTGAGATTGGGATATTTGTGGGGTATAATGATACTCGCCACAACTATCAGTTGTACTTTCAAAATAGCAAGATGATTGTTGTGAGACGAGATATAAAATTTGATGAGGAGAAATCCATGTGATTGTCCCTTCAGAGGGAGCTGGATTTTCACGCAGATGAAGAACTCTTGGTTCTAGATAATGAACCTCAAGATGTGGAGTAGCCACATGCAGAGGATCATGGAGTGGAAAAAAAAAACCCATGCAGATAAATCCACTAGAGATGGTAGAAGGTGCACCACGAAAGCTTATAGATTGAGACTTGATGCCACAGAACATGTAGGAGCACCTACTTCACTGTGCAGACAGAGCCAATCTCTAGACAAGCTTACTGGATACATGGATTTTATGAGAAAGTGTATTGTGACAAAACCATCCTCCTTTGAGGAAGCAATGCAGCAACCAATTTGGGTTGACGCCATGGTTAAGGAGTATTTATCCATCATCAATAACAATGCATGGGAATTTTTTCCAAGACTAGTCGGTAAATTAGTGGTTGGATCTACATGGATTGATAAGGTGAAGCCGACAGCAGATGGGAGTGTGGAGAAGTACAAGGCTAGTTTTGTAGCTCAGGGATTCTCACAAGTTGATGGGATTGACTATGAGAAGAGTTTTGCACAGGTTGCGAGATACTCATCGATTAGATCTATCCTTGCACTCTCAGTGTAGATGGGGTGGCAGATAGATCAAATGGATGTGAAAACTATGTTTCTCAATGGAGTTATTGAGGAATAAGTGTACATAGAGTATCCAGAAGGTTTTGAGATCTTTGACAGTGAGTCACATGTGTGTTAACTCAAGAGATCATTATATGGGTTGAAGCAAGCACCTCATGCTTGGTACACTAGGAGTGATAGCTATTTCACTGGGTTGGGCTTCACCAAAATTGAATCGGATGTGAACCTGTAAAAGATTGTGGTTGATGGTAAGATGTTGATTATCGTACTTTATGTTGATGATCTAATTTTGACAGGTGATGAGAATCTCATAATCTATTGCAAATAAGATCTTGCAAGAGAGTTTGAGATGAAGGAAATGGGACTCCTTCATTATTTCCTTGGTTTGGAAATATGGCAGCAGGATGGTGAGCTATTTTTTTCTCAAGGAAAGTATGCCAAATATATTTTGAATAAGTTTCACATGGAGAGATGTAAACCCATGGAGACTCCTCTTCCAAGAAACTGGATGAAGGAGGATGCTACTTCAGGTGAGGTAGCGGATGCTATTGTTTATAGGGAGCTAGTGGGTTCACTGAAGAACTTGGTGAACACCAAACCAGACATTTTCTACGCAGTTAACCAGCTAAGTCAAGCTATGGTAAAGCTGGCCAATATCTTTTGGAAGGTAAGGAAGCATGTCTTGAGATATCTCAGAGGAACTACAAAGTATGTATTATGGTATAGACGGACAGAGCGAGTGAAGCTTCAAGGCTTCATCGATGTAGATTAGGTAGGTAGTCCATTAAACAGAAACAACACATCAAGAGAGGTCTTCAGCATAGGATCGAAAAAAAATTCTTGGTACAGCAGGAAACAACAATCCATGGCACTGAGTTCAACCGAGGCAAAGTACATGGCAGCAAGTTAGTCTGCATGTGAGGCCTTCTAGATGAGAGATTCTAGCTGGTTTGTTTGGTTCTTAGATGGATCAGACGGTGATACATTGTGATAACCAAAATTGCATTAAACTCTCGGTTAATTTGGTATTCTATGATAGGTCTGAGCACATAGACATCTGGTACCATCATATCAGAGATTGTGTTTAGAGGCACATTATGTTACTTCTGTACATTCCTACAGAAGATTAGGATGCGGATATTCTGTTGAAGGCGCTCGTTAGGAGAAAATTCGAATACCATAGAGGCAAGATCAAGGTAGCTCATAATGCCCTTCCTTTTGAGAGGCAGTGTTGAAAAGTCGACAAGAAATGTGTGTCTAATTTAATTTTCCCTTAATTAAATTGGACAATAAAATGTAATCTTATCTCATAATCCCTTGTAATAGTTGATTGAGTGTGATAAAATCAGTTAGCTCATGAATTTCAAGTTGACGGTGGTTGGTGAAGCATGCAGAGTGAGTCTATTAGTTATGGATTTTGAATTGTAGTTAGTGCATTAGTTTAATGAATGAAAAATTAGCTAACTCAATTAATTGACTTAAAATCAGTTGAACTTGTTGTAACTATTTGTTGCACTAATGAGAGATCAAGTGAATTAAAATATGATTTAATTCACATGCAGTGATCTGCCATGCAATTGATGACTTACTATTAATATTTGCATGCATGTCAGTTCGAGTGGAGACCCAGTTGAGACAAAGGTTAAAGGGATGTTAACTATTAGTTGTATCATTAGTAGGCTACCCATATGCAGTAAGACAACCATAGGATTTAACATGATAATTTCGCAGATTTGGAAGGTTTAATTTCCTAAAGAATAGGGATTGCATTCCACATGAATTTCGCAAGCAAGGCAAGCTGATTAGAGGCAGGAAATTGGCTAATCATTGGTCGATTTTTTTCGGGTTAGTGTGAGACAATTGTGAGAGTGTAGGAGACTCTTGTGAGAAGAGTGCATTATAATTGTTTCATGATTCCTTGGTGATTATACAATAGAAGGTAGAGGGGTTTTGAGAAGTAAGCTTTCCCTAGAAAATATCTGTGTTGTGGTTTGATTTGCTTGTTTCTTTACTTGTTGTGATTGGTGATCATGTTTATTTTCCACAATTGCTTTGTAGAAGGATTCAATATCTTGCTTTAGTAGATCACATGATCAGATTGAATCCATTGATATAAATACTGTTTATATATTTTCTACTTAAGAAGAGTGTCTCTTACATCTAGCTCGCTTAGATAAAACCTAGTGTGATGTCACGATGGCTAATGAGGCCCACATGAAAGGCATTAAAGCAAAATATGACAATAATGTTAAACTGCGTGCCATCTCGAAAGGTGACTTAGTCTTGTTGTATGATCAAGAAGTTGATATGTTAGGGTCTGGGAAGTTCGAGCCAATGTGTCTAGGCTCGTATATAGTTAAACATGTTCTTGTGAAAGGGGCTTGCGATTTTATTGATTTCGATGGAATTCCCTTGGTACAACCTAGAAATGCGTTGTACCTCAAAAAATACTATGATTAAATAATTTTTGTGTATTAATTGTGTATATATTGTCTATATATGTGTTTAGTGTGTTTTCAGTGTCTTTGGAATTTCCTAATGATGAGCCTCGGTATTGCAACAAGAATGTTGCAACTACCGATGCTACCAACTTTAATTATCAACCCGAGGTTCCTACAAACTTAAGGGGTATCGAAAATATACGTGAAGCATACAATGTGTCCTTATTTTGTTCATATGATGTAATGGAGTGAAGCTCATGAAATCAAATCCTAAACTAATTTCAGAAATGGAAGTGTTGCTTTGAAAATAAATTAATGCTAGGAAAGAACAACAATTTGTAATTAAAATCCTAAGAGTATGAATTGAAATAAAAAGACCTAATAGAATTTGCGAAAATGAATTTCCTAAGTGATGTTTATTATTATTCAATAATGTATTTAGATCCTATGGGTTATGATTCAAGCCTAAGAGACAAAAGCCAACCTTTTGGAGAAAATCTGGTCGATTTTACACATGCTACAAGAGTGCTACACGAAACTCTGTTTTCGCTACAGGAAAGTCTGTTTTGGAAATAACTCACCAAATGACTAAATAAATCAAATGAAAATGGAATGGGAATTTTTTTTTATTAAGTATGATGTCTTAGGTATCCATGCCAAGTGGAATCACTCCAAAATAACCCTGTTCACACGTACTAAAAAAATAACAAAAATTTACTACTCTAAAATATGGAAATTGAAGAACCAGTGAGCTAGTTAATCTATCAAATGCCTAACCTAATCAAGTGAAAATGAAATAGGGTAGTTATTTTTATGAAATATAACATTATTATGACCTAATCCAAGTGGAATAAAGTAAAAGGGATCTTATATTCATTAACTAGTAACCAAATCCAAGTAGCTTAATGATTAGGATGACCTTCAAAATTTATTCTAAGGATGAATAATTCTTTTTAACCTATAAAAAACCTACAAAATAACTCACTTAAATCATTGAAATCAATCCTAGAACAAGAAAATAAACAATAATAATTACATAAATATACAAAAATAAAATAAGAGATGCATGTGAAAAAGAAGTGAAAAAAACATAAATAAATTGTGCGAGAGGGATCTGAGGCTCTTGGTATGGCCAAGACAAAGGAGGAATCAGAGTCCTATGTAAGAAAACAAGCCTTAGAAGCTAAAAATGGCACCAAACTTCATAATTGAACTAGTTCAAGTACATCCTTGCAAGAAAATAAAGTGGAACCTCTAGAAAACAAGTTTTCTCCACAATAAGAATAAACAATACATACCCCTAGGGGCCAATTCGAATTGGAACTTATAAAAAATTATGAGAAAGCATTCCCCTTGAAAGGAGGAAGATTTCCCCTCCAAAATCTCTCAATAAGTGGATCTAGTTCACAACACTAGGAGTTTGCAGTAAATGACACGGAACACATTCCTAGATTTTCTCAATCATCAAAGTTCCATAATATCTCTAGAATTTCTCAATAATTTTGTTCATTTATTCTCCAATATATATCTTCCCATATTAGGGATCAAGTCCCTAAATTATCTCCTTCTCCAAATCTCCATAATTTGCCCAATATTCTCACAATATCCTTCAAAAATCAATAATACTTGGCACAAATGTGTAATTATCTCTAAACCTTCCTAAGAACATATTAAATCTTAAAAAACATTATTATGTGCAGAAGGATAGCTTTAATATATCTTTTAAGTGCCTAAGAAAGGTTAGATGGGCCTTAATTTATGTCTAATTTAGAGGCCCATCACCTACCATCTCTGTTAATCTTTCTTTACATCTGGTTTGCATATGTCGGTGTCCCTTCAGCCATATGTTGGTTATGATGATGGCGCTAGCCATAGTACTTGAAACATTTCTTCCATGACATAGGCTATTTGTGCTTTGAGTGGCGATTTAGTGAGTTTATAAGGGATTTTTATCATTTTCTCTACCAATAACATCGTTAAGTATAAAAAAGTGATCGAGCTGTCTTCTGATGCTATTTCTCATGGCATCCACTACATAATGGTCATAATTCACTCACAACTTGTAGTGTTACACTTAACTAATGTCTATTCAGTAGAAGTCCAACTATGTTGTGTATGTTTTTTAGGGTTTTCCTTTTGGAAAGACATTTTAATTACATCCAATATCAATACATTCCTAGAAGTCTAGACACATTACCCAACCGATGCATTAGAAAATCATGTTTTAGAGAGAGATTTGTGAAACATGCAAATAAAAGTCAATCCACATCACATATTGAAGAAGATAATAGATAAAATAATAAATTCCAATAGATAGATAATTGTATATAAAAGTTTTATTTTACAAAAATCTATGTCCAAGACACATATGGCCACATGGCCTATCATATCAAAAATATATGTAATCAAAATATGGCTCTCAAGCTTCCTAGTAGACTAGTCCCGATAGTGATCACGGTAATAAAAGACTTCTCAGGCTACTTTGCACAACAACTGACTAATACACTCTGGCACCACAATGGTGTAACATTGCAATCTCATAGGGATTTGATTGACCCTTGTCTCTGGTATAGTATGGACCAATCCCTCAACATGATGCTTTAACTCTTCAAGATTCTTAGCTATGTTAAGATCTTTTATCTCCTCCTCTGCTCCTGCAACCACTTATGCCCCTACTTGTGTAATTAGTGGTTCTTGTTGTCACTGAAGGTAGGATAAACCCACTAGTTGAACCGGTCAAAAATTTGCATGTAATATCAATAGTTAGTCTTGGATACATAAAAAATAAAAAAAAATTGTAAAACCCAAAAATAAAAAATAAAACATAAAAAATGATTTTTTTTTAACTATGTCACCCCATTGCGTACTTTTAGGTAGCACGACCTCTAGGTCTCCATGAAAATCCATTCTAATATATTGGTAGTATTAAATCATAATGCATTTCATATGCATCCATATGAAGGAAACATGTGTGAAACTCATGGAAGAAGGACTTGCATGCGGAGGCATGAGTTCCACCCATTGCCTCATCTGTGGAGCTCTGGGATTCGTAATATTGAGAGAAATATGTTTAGGATTGATTAATGGGATCTTCTCCATGGAAAAAAAATATCAATATGGACCCATATCCAAAAAAATTTAGCCGCCCATCCTTTTTTTTTTATAGTTGTTCCTTCATATTTTCTAACATGCCCTCACTCCAATTGAACACTATCGGTTCTATGCATTCTAATTCATATTTGATTTAGGACTTGTTAGCCAAATGTAGAGTAGCACTACTAACCAATGTAGGCATGATAAATAGGATTTTCCTAAGAGGAAAAAAACCCACATCCTTAATCTGTATTTTTCTATATTTTTTTGGTTGGGAATGCGGTCTATAGTATGCAAAAATGTAGTCTTTAATAGTCTCACCGCCCCTTCTTGAATAGGATAACGATATAGGAGCTCCTTTCCTTGATAAACCTATCAGGAAATAAATTTCTTCCACCTGTATGTTGAGCATATGTGCTCCAAGACTGAAGCACTGTGTCTGAATGTTCCATGATCTGACCAGATACTCTAATAACTCCATCTGATCTCTCTTTCCAAGAAGCCAAAAGAACATGAGAAGCCCATAGTTTCTAAAAGCCTAAATAGTTGTTGGATCATTGGAAAATTCCATCTCATGGTTTTCATGTTCTCTTTCTCACCAAATTAAATCCATTTTCGTTCCAGTAGATACCTGAAACATAATGAGAAGAATGTTTAGACCAAACCTCATGCAAAAAATGGAGAGAAATTTGGGTAAAAATAATTAAATCCTTTTTTAAAATGCACCCAGTGCACCCTATTAAATGAGGATAGAGCATTGCATCACACCCTCCCATATCTAGTTGGTGTGCCAAACAATTGTTCCTTATGCAATCATTGGCCTAGTGCACCTTTTGAAATTGAGAGGGTTTTGTGGAGCTAGGAAGAAATATTAAATCCAAAAATCACTCAATAGTTAAATTTTTTTGCATGAAATGAAAAATGTGAACCATGAAAAGAAAGAGAAAGGAAAGATCTCCTACCTATATATGCCAACACTCAAAATAGTCCACCATATTGGCCGCAATCAGTTGCTAAAGTTCGGGGGAAAAAATTACAAAAAGCTCACTCTCCAAGAGGTAAAATGAAAATGGTAAAAATGAGATTCATTTTGACCTATTTATGGTCAATTTTTTTATTATTTTATTATATTTTATATTTTGACCTAATTTTACAATGATTGCATATATTTTTTATCTCTTTGTGATATTTTGAGTAGGTTAAAAAAAGTTTTAAGGATCTAATGACATTTTTTTCATTAAAACATCTCATTTTGATAAAGGAACATACTTTTATAAATTTTTCGAGCTTTGTAAACTTACGAAAAAGGAACCATGTGGAGTCCTCTTTCATCTCTTCTTAGACTCCCTAAACAAGAAGAGATTGTCGAGCACTTTTTTTTTCGAACTCGCTAAAGTAAACGAAAAGACATTCTCCTAGTATAAGCTTAACCCTTTTCTAGATTGGGATAAACTATTTATGAAAAATGAACACCTTATTCAAACATGACTAAGAGGTTCTCCTGAGTATCATTTTCTGCCTTTTCAGACTCAAGAGACATTTTATTGAAAGGCACCTTTTGAGTTTTCTTTTATGCCTCTTTTTCAAACTCTCTAAACGTGAAAAATGAGTCAATTTACACCTTCGCTGGACTCATAAAAGCATCAAAAAAATAATGGAGTTGTCGAACATGACGAGATCGAACCACTCCTTCACATGGTTCATTAAAAATACTCAAAAGGATACATCTAAAGGATGGAATTATAAATCAAGGATATGTTATCCTCCTCAATATTGTAAAAAATAAAGAGGTACTGACTAGAAATGGTTGGGGAATTTGGAAAATATGGTACTTCACCTATTAATGGCAGTGAGTCATTCTTGAACATGACACTCTTTCACTTCATCTCCATGATTGTTGGGTTTCGAAATATGATTTACTCTTTGGTTCATCATCATAGCATATCAAAAGCCTCCATATTCAATTTTTGGGTGAATGTTGCGAACTTGATAAAGTGTCACTGATACGTTTAAGATAAATCCTTAAGTTGATATCTTGTACAATTCTCCTAGGCCTTCATTTTAGATTTTTCATTCCTGAATTAGTTCAAAATCATTATCATTCCATCTAAGAACTTGATACCCATTTTGTGTCATTGATTTGGGATACATCAAGGCTCTCTGGCGATAAGTCTCTTCCTATCGACATCAACTCATTATCCAAGAAGTTTATTTAGAAAATACCTTTGCAAAATTGGAGCTTGGATGCATCAATGGGAAGTTTCCACCCTCTAGGTGATAGGTCTTCATCATTAGCCTTCGACTAGAATATTCTCTGTGGTGTTTGACTTCAGGTCCTTTATTAACACCATACATATTTTACTATGGTACCTTGAGAACCATTAACATCATCATTGGTTTCTCTTGTGTATTTTAACAACTTAAAGTATTGGATGGAAATAATATGGTGTCTTCCTTGTTCGACAGCAACTCATTCATTTTCATGGTTAGACTCGTACATTGAGTGATCAAGTAAATGATATAAAAGACTACAGATATATTTCCATTCATCCGGGCTGCGATTTCAAGATTATTACAAAAATCACAAAAGTATGATGGATATGATGAGTTAGACAATCATCCAAGCATGGGTCCACACTTTTTCATTAGTGGACGAGGCTACTTGATCAATATAAATGTAATTTTCACATTTGTGTGGAGCATGGGTATGCCTCCCTCAAAAATTCTATCATGATAAAAATGTATTGTAACATATGATGATCTTGACCAGTTGTTCTTGATCTGTAATTGTTAAAATCTAAACCACTTTAGTTTGCAGTCATTGCTTCTGACTTTTCACTTTATGGAGAAATTTTCTACATGTCATTTTGTCACATTATCCTACAGGGCTTGCAAACTAGATCAATCAATATTCGTGAACACCTTCTCATTATCCCCTCACAAATCCTTGAGAATCACTTATCCAAAATGTCTGAGTTTCTAGGAAAAATTTCTCAAAAACATTGTTTTTAGCCCCAAAACTCCCTATATTCTTGGTCACCTACATTGATCACATGTTACTTCCTTCTACACCAGCATTGGCTAGCACTTATTGCTCTATTATAAAATTGTTGATTCTAGAAATTCAGGATAATTAAAAAATATTTCTGAAGCTTCCTCTTCTAGAAGCTTCCAAGGAAGTTTTAAATATTTACCTCAAATAGAGAGCTTGAATTCCTATCTGGTCCTATTTCGGATACCTTATCTCTTATCCTTTGAGCTCATCCTCCCATTATATCTATAACACAAACCCATAATATTAAATCCTAGACTACAACACCCATCCTATAAATTTAATGCCTCTCATAAGTTCTGGGTTGGCTTTTGGATATTGATAGCGCCCTTACGATGTTTCCTTCGACATAAAGGAGTCATCATATTCATGCATTAGGGTTGATCTTGAGGTGTGATTTGTGACAAAGAAAGACAAGTCAACTTGGGGGTATATCTACAAAATCAACTACTATTTATGGTTGTGTTGATGGCTCAAAATTCTCTGCCTCAACATTGTAAGGGAGACCACCTAGTTCGGACCTTACATTAGTTTCTTTTCTATTTGGAATGGTGGTCTCAACTGGTTAAACTAGGTCCAATTACATTTTCTCTATTGCTATTGGTTCAAGATGTGTCTTTAGTTACCAATAGGGAGGGATATCATATCGGTTGTTCTTGCTGATCATGAAAGAGAATGACCTTTAATTTTTTTTAACGGCACATCCAAAACACCACTAAGTTATTCCCTAAAGTTAACCTAGCCTAAACTAAGAGTTAATCTATCCACGCCACACTAAATTATTCTATGTAATGATTATTGTTAATGCTATAATTTTTAATAGAGGTTAATTATAGAATAATATTTCTTATCCTATATCAACTTGACATTAGTTTTTAGTCTTATAATATTGTGTTAAATAAATGTTAATATTACCTTAATACTAATGATATGTTGGATGTTAATCTATATTAATATGAGTCCTACATTATGTTAATTTTATCCTAAATGAACTTATGTTAGTGTTACCTAATTCTAAAAATATGTTAATTCATAAATCTAATGTAATCTATAGTTCATATTAACTATAATAAAATGTAAACTAAACTATTACATTACTAAACTACTTTATTATCCAAGATATACTTTAATGAAACTAAATATTACTTTAATTCTATAAAGTAAATATAATTACTTACCCATTATAAGTGCTTTAGTATAGAAGTATATAATATTACAAACATTTTTAATATTAAATATTATTATATACTAATATTTAATCTAATCTATTGAAAAACTACACTATAGCTATGTTACTTTACTAAACTTATGTTAATTCATAAATCTAGTCATTATTTAAATGTTATAAGATTGATCCTAGGAAACATTAGTATTCTAATTAAAATTAAATCCAGCTAAATATTACCTCTCTAACTCTATCAACTTTATTAGTAGAAAAAAATTGTTAATTTTCATTAACCTATCAAAGTGAATTCTATAGTTAAATTTATTAAAAGGGACCAAACTGATATATACAACATATATAATAAATTACAATTCCTTAATGAGTCTGTCTTTTGAAAGAGAACTTAATGCATACTTAATTTACAAATGCAAAAACTAATTTAAAATGAAAATCCTATCTCAAACTAGAATGGAATAATGCTCTCCTAATATGAGAGAAAATTAAATAAAATAGGGGGAAAGACTGGTTTATGAATGAATCCATCATGCGATTTCCATTAAATAAAAGAAATAGTTCATATTAATTATTGAAATAAAAAGAATAATATATTTTCCATTAAATGATAAATAGCTATCATTTATCTCATATATATTTCAATAAATTTATTATAGATTCATCTTATTCTGCCTCTTGGAGATAGCTCTTGTAAAGCTTCAAAAAAGTATAAAATTTGAACCAACAATAATGTTAAATATCAACAAGAAATACTATTTAGAATAAAGATCGAAATCAATTATAAAATCTTAACAAAAATATAAAGAATGAAATTGATACCAAATCTTATTAGAAAATACGTAGTCCTTGAATATTTTAGACTTGTCATCTTATTCTTGCAATATTGCTAAGCAATTAAATAGAGCCCAAAACCCTCTTTCAATCTCTACAATCAGTCTCTTTGTGAAAAATAGTGATGCATAAGCACAAATTGAAAGATAATAGAGAATCCCCATACTGAGTCGGCCTCTTTTGTAGCATCCTCCTCTACCTTCTGTCAATTATACTCCTTTATCTCAGAGGCTAAATTTGGTTTAAATATAATTTAGAGTAAGAGGGGTCTTCTATTCCCTAATTTCTCAACAGAAACTATTTTTTCTATTCCAAAATTTGAACAAAAACACAATATTCTTTCTCGTGTTGAAGATGAATCTCCATTGGGATTCGAAACGTCGATAATTATTTTATGATACAGTGGATAGTTTGGATTCTTCACTCAACGAAAACCACAGAAGTTTGAGAACCATAATTAGCAAATTTACTATCGTCCGTGCTCAACGTGCCCATTAGACTGATTTTGGAATTTTTTTTGTGATTCCACCTAGCACTACCTCTTCAAAAATTGAATGCCTTCATTACCTGATAAAAAATCCTTACATATTTTTAACTGGAACTCGGCGCAAATCTAGATTTTTTTGTTCCTTTTCAGAATTCATCGAATTTCTTTTCCCAGCTTCTTATTTTTCCATTGGCGGATCGATCCTTCTGAAGCGATTGCTACAAGACCTTCATGTTCTGATGAAAGAAAATCATTTCGAGTAATTGTAGCCGATATTCTTGTGTAGATCATCCTATAACAACAAACCCATACATTATAATTTAATCACTGGAATCAAATGAAATTTATTCACAAAAGAGAAATATATTCATTCCTGTAGGGATTTGTGGAAGTGAAATTATGGGATAAGCATTCCCTGGGACAAATGGTAAGTGCGTTAATAAAAATCTCGGGATTTACAATCCAGTGTTTGTGTAGCAAGAAACAAGTAGTGACCTGTGTTTTGGATGGGATCCAATATGATTTACCAAATCAGTATTTCCATCATTTTATTGTTTGGCAACTTCATTATACACTGAATGAGCAGGTAGCAACAAACGATGAGTTCAGTTCCTGTAGATTTTAACGAATAATAATCACCATATTCATCGCATAGAAGTTAATGTTTGTTTTATGTTGTGGCACATTGCTTGTTGGAAAACCGCATGAAAGTGCTCATTAATGTAGCTGAAAATTTTAATTTATTGTATGGCCTTCCGCCTCAGTTATATAAAATTCATTTGAACAACTCATATCTTTCAATGGTTTGGTTTGTTCATCGTGTTAATTAAAATGGAAAATATTCACTCTTATAGTTGTTGTAAAAGCATCATGAGGTGTGTTTAGGGAAATTAGTTTTCCAAACTCGACACATTCAAGGATTGTCACCATAAAACTTTGAGAAAAAAAAAATCATGACATGTTCATAGAAACTCCAAAACCTTTAATATTTGAATTTTAAATTTTAAGTGAAACATCACACTTGTTTGTTGGTCATTAAATTTTTCATAGCTTACCACAAGGTGACATTCATAGTTTACCACAAGGTGACATCAACCATGCTTTTGAGTGAATATGGTATATCATTATTTTGAGTTGAAGTTCTAGATAATCTAACATATTTATATTTATCATTAACATATTAAAACTAGCCTAGATCCATCTTAACTACGAATCTATCAAGCACTGAGAGGGATCCAATATCTAGAGGTGCAAACCTCTTTTTTGAGTGCAAAATTTGAGGAAAGGTTTGCACCTCAAGAGATTTGATCCCTCTCAGCGCTTGATAAATCCATAGTTAAGATGGATCTAGGCTATTTTCAGTCATGTGCAACCAAGGAAAATCTATCGATAATATGAGGATCATATGATTAATTTTATAAATAATATGTAAATACATATAATATTAATATAACCATTTTAAATATGCTAAATATGTATGATATTTATCAAGTCATTTTAATTTTAAATTTTCTTAGTTACCTCAATTTTTTGAGATGATAAATATTGTAAAATAACTTTAATAATGAAAAATGATCAAATAAAAATCTTTGAATGTAAAGTGACATTGTAATAATATTGAATGATAGAAAATGTGAATAATTAGAATGTAGTCAATCACAAATAGCCTTCATTGTGATCAATCTCAAACTATTTTCTTCTACTATTCTTAAAGTCACCCTTGTTAGTTTTGTCATCTTTTTGTATCAATTATATGAAAAATAAAGTATAAATCATAAATCATAAACCTTTTAAATATTTAGTTCTAGCTCTTGTAGTAAACACCATACCTTGTCTCTCTTTCTCTCCAATATTACTAGGTTTAATTATTATAACACAAAAATCATTCTACATTGTCAATAATTTTTTGCGCTTCCACTGAAATCAATGCACACTAGTAATCCAATGACTTTAAAACTAATGTACCATCATACATCCAATTACATCAAATCAGAAATCAAAATATACACTGAAATCAATGAATCTAATTCAAGAAATCAAATAATATTAAAAAACAAAATCTACAGAGAAATCAATGCATCTAATGCAAGTAATCAAATAGGATTAGAAATAAACATCTACACTCAAATCAATGCATCTAGTGCAAGTAAGAAAATAGGATTAGAAAGCAAAATATACACTAAAATCAATGCATCTAGTGCAAGAGATCAAATAGGATTATAAATCACCATGTACACTAAAATCAATGCATTTAGTGCAAGAAATCAGATAGGATTAGAAATCATTTATATTGAAATAAAGGCATATAGTGTAAGAAATCAAATATAATTATAAATCAACATCTACATTGAAATTAATGCATCTAGTGCAAGCAATCAAATAGGATTAGAAATCACCATCTACACTGAAATAAATTCATTTAGTGCAAGCAATCAAATAGAATTAGAAATCATCTACGTTGAAATCAATGCATCTAGTGCAAGTACTCAAATATCGTTAGAAATCAAAATCTACACTAAAATCAATGCATCTAGTGCAAGCAATCAAATAGGATTAGAAATCACCATCTACACTTAAATCAATGCATCTATTATAAGAAATATTCTTCCCTCTCTCCCCACTCCATATATATCTATATGTCCCCCCATCTCTACTTCTTTGTCTCTTTATCTCACCCCCACAAACACACAAACACTCTCACTCCATATTTATCAATCTATGTGTCCCTCCCTCCCTATCTCCATCTATATCTTCTTTCTCTTCACCTTCCATCTATATCTCTATCTCCCTTTATCTATTTATATCAACCCCAAAACATACACTCTATTTCTCCAATATATCTATTTATCACTCCCTCCTCCTCTCCCTCACTCTCTCTCTCTTCCCCTGCCCTTCCTCTCCCCTGCTTCTTTCTCTCCCTCCTGCTATCCTCTCTTTCTCTCCCTCCATATTCCTTATCACTCCTCCTCTCTCTCTCTCTCTCTCTCCAACTTTTTCTCTCTATGTATTTCTTCTTACCTCCCTCTCTCTCACCCTCCATCTCCATCTCCCTTTCCCTACCTCTCTCCACTCTATCTCTTCCTTTATCTCCCACCTATCTCTCACTCAGTCTCTCTCTCTTCACCTTTTAACTTTGTAACTATATTCCTCTCTCTATCCTTCTCTCCCACATTCTCTCAATCTCTTATTATTTGTCTCTTTATCTCACCCCCAAATATACACAATCTCCCTCCATATCTCCCTTGTCACTCCTCACTCTCTCCACTTGTTACTCTCCATGTATCTATTCTTCCCTCCCTCTCTCCCCATCCAACTCCATCTCTCTATCCATCCCTATCTCCCCCTACAACTCCATCTCTCTACCCCTCAGTCTCTCCCCATTCAACTCCATCTCGCAATCCCTCCCTCTCTCCCCCTACAACTCCATCTCTCTATCCCTCCCTCTCTCCTCCTCTCTCTCAAGTCCCCTCCCTATTCCTTCCTCTCTCTCTCTTCCTCTCCTACCTCCCTCTCTCTTCCCCCATCACTCAATCTTTCCCCTACAATCCTCTATATTCCCCCATCACTCTCTTCTTCTCTCTCAAGTACTCTCTCTCGTCCTTACTCTCTCTCCCTTTATCACCTCCCTCCCTCTATATTCACCCCCCTGAAAACTCCATCTCTCTATCCCTCCCTCTCTCCTCCTCTCTCTCAAGTCCCCTCTCTATTCCTTCCTTTCTCTCCCTTTCTCTCCTACCTCCCTCTCTCTTCCCCGATCACTCACTCTTTCCCTTACAATCCTCTATATTCCCCCATCAATCTCTTCCTCTCTCTCTCATCCTTCCTCTCCCTCCCTTTATCGCCTCTCTTCCTCTATATTCACCGCCCCCCCTTGCTCTCTCTCTCTCTCTCTCTCTCTACCCTCAAATCCTCTCTCTTTCCCCATCACTCTATCTCTCTCTCCAACTATGTTACTATATTCCTCTTTTTATTCTTCCCTCTCCTTCTCTCCCCCTTGTCTCCATCACTCCTTCTATGTCTCTTTATATCACCCCTAAACATTGTCAATAATTTTTTTCACTTACACTGAAATCGATGCAGGCTAGTAATCCAATGACTTTAAAAATAATCTACCATCATACATTCAATTACATCAAATCATAAATCAACATATACACTGAGATAAATGCATATAATGCAAGAAATCAAATAAGATTAGAAAACAAAATCTACAAAGAAATAAATGCATCTAATGCAAGTAATCAAATAGGATTATAAATCAACATCTACACTCAAATCAATGCATCTAGTGCCAGTAAGAAAATAGGATTAGAAACAAAAATATACACTAAAATAAATTCATATAGTGCAAGAAATCAAATAGGATTATAAATCACCATCTACACTGAAATCAATGCATTTAGTGCAAGAAATAAAATACGATTATATTGAAAAAAAGGCATATACTGCAAGAAATCAAATATAATTATAAATCAACATCTACATTGAAATTAATGCATCTAGTGCAAGTAATCAAATAGGATTAGAAATCACCATCAACACTTAAATATATTCATTTAGTGCAAGAAATCAAACAGAATTAAAAATCATCTACATTGAAATCAATGCATCTAGTGAAAGTAATCAAATATCGTTAGAAATCAAAATCTACACTAAAATCAATGCATCTAGTGCAAGAAATCAAATGGGATTAGAAATCACCATCTACACTTAAATCAATGCATCTATTGTAGGAAATATTCTTCCCTCTCTCCCCCCTCCATAAATATCTATATGTCCCTCCATTTCTCCTTCTCTATCTCTTTATCTCACCCCCACAAACACACAAAAACTCTCACTGCATATTTATCAATCTCTTTGTCCCTCCCTCCCTATCTCCATCTATCTCTTCCTTATCTTCACCTTCCATTATTTGTCTATCTCCCTTTGTCTCTCTATATCAACCCTAAAACATACACTCTTTTTCTGCCATCTATCTATCTATCACTCCCTCCTCCTCCTCTCCCTCCTCCTGATATGCTCTCTTGCTCTCCCTCGATCTTCTCTCTCTCTCTCTCTCTCTCTCCAACTTTTACTCTCTATGTATTTCTTCTTACCTCCCTCTCTCTCCCCCTCCATCTCTCTTTCACTACCTCTCTCCACTCTTTCTCTTCCTTTATCTCCCACCTCTCTCTCTCTCTTGGTCTCTTTGTCTTCACCTTCTAACTTTGTAACTATATGCCTCTCTCTCTCCTTCTCTCCCCCATTCTCTCAATCTCTTATTCTTTGTCTCTTTATCTCACCCCCAAACATACACACTCTCTCTCCATATCTCCCTTGTCACTCCCTCACTCTCTCCACTTGTTACTCTCTATGTATTTCTTCTTCCCTCCCTCTCTCCCCATCCAAATCCATCTCTCTATCCATCCCTATCTCCCCCTTGAACTCCATCTCTCTATCCCTCAGTATCTCCCCATTCAACTCCATCTCTAAATCCCTCCCTCTCTCCCCCTACAAATCCATCTCTCTATCCCTCCCTCTCTCCTCCTCTCTCTTAGGTCCCCTCTCTATTCCTTCCTCTCTCTAGCTTTCTCTCCTACCTCCCTCTCTCTTCCCCCATCACCCACTCTTTCCCCTACAATCCTCTATATTCCCCCATCACTCTCTTACTCTCTCTCGTCCTTCCTCTCTCTCCCTTTATCACCTCCCTCCCTCTATATTCACCCCCCCTCTCTCTCTCTCTCTCTTTTCCCTCAAATTCTCTCTCTTCCCCCATCACTCTATCTCTCTCTCCAACTATGTTACTATATCCCTCTTTTTCTTCTTCCCTCTCCTTCTCTCCCCCCTTGTCTCCATCACTCCTTCTATGTCTCTTTATCTAACCCATAAACATACGCTCTCTCTCTCTCCATATCCCCCTTGTCACTCCCTCTCACTCCACTTCTCACTCTCTGTATTTCTTCTTATCTCCCCCTCCAACTTTGTCTCTCTATCCCTCCCTCTCTCCTCCTCTCATCCTTCCTCTCTCTCCCTTTATCTCCTACCTCCCTCTCTCTTCCCCCCCCCCCACTCTCTCTCTCTCTCTCTCTCTCTCTCTCTCTCTCTCTCCTCCAATTCTTTCTCCTTCTCCCTCCCTCAATCCCTCTCTCTCTCTCTCACCTCCATATTTATGTATACTTTTCCCTCTCCTACCCATCTCTACCTCTCTCACTCCTCTCCCTCTCTCTCCCTTCATTCCTCCTCTCCTCTTTCCTTCAGTTTACCTCAAACTCTCCCTTGTCTCTCCCTGTATTATTAATTTGGTCCATGGTATTTGGTCCATAGGATTCAAACAAAATTAGATCTTGATTTCTACTTCTATTTGATATATTTTTATTTATTTACCTTTCCTTTTTATACCTCTTTTATAAATATGGTATTTGGCCCATGGTATTCGGCCCATGGTGTTAATAATAATCTGTCCCATGGTATTTGACCCATAGGTTTCACCTAATTAAAACTTATTTTTGAGTTTTTGTAAATATAAAGAGCTTTATGGAGTAAATATAAAAAGAGGTTTTATTTATTTACCATACCTCTAGTTTATTTATATATTTATTTACCATACCTATTGAGTATAAAAAGAGGTTTTATTTATTTACCATACCTCTCGTTTATTTATATTTATATTTATTTACCATATCTCTTTTTTGAGTGTCCATAAGCTCTTCATATTTTAAATTTATTTTTAATTGTTTATTTATATGGTTATGTAAATTATTTTTCACAGTCAACATTAATATATATATATATATATATATATATATATATATATATATATATATATATATATATATATTTTAAATATTTTTTTATTTGGGCTTCCGACATACTTATACATCGGGGTCATAATGGGTTGTAGAATGTGTCTCTCGATGCAATCATTAACATATTTACATTTTTTTAATACCTATGTTTCATGTGGCTTTAAATGATTTTATAATAAAATATGTTCACATGTATATAAATGTCTTTTGGATTAATCACATCATTAGGATGTGATTAATCTGAAAGACATTTATCTACATTATGAATTACAAAAGTCTTAGATTTAACATGTTCACATATATTTTTTTTTATTATATATGTGTGATACAAAATATAAATTTAATCTATTTAACATATAATAATGCAAAGTTGAATTTTATTAATATACAGTTATATAATTTTTAAGATATATACAAAGGTTTTTGGCCAAAGTTTGTTTCAATATGAAAGCTTAGCCACATGTATTTTGTTTTATTATATGTGTGATACAAAATACGCATTTAAGCTATTTAACATATACATAAAATAATGAAAAGTTGAAGTTTTATTAATATCCACTTATATAATTTTTAAAATATATAAGAAAGGGTTTTGGCCAAAGTTTGTTTCATTATGAAAGCTTAGCCATGGTAATTCTCTTTAAATGGATTTTATATTTACATGTAATATTTAATATATTTATAATTCAATTACACTAAATGAAATTAATTAGTATACAATTAAATTAAAAAAAAAATATTTATTTTAAATTTATCATTTAAAAAAATAAAATACATATTTTCATTATTTAATTTTAGGTGGTGCAAAGGGAATGAACAATTTTTTTGATGCAGGTATGTATCAAGCGAAGTGGAAGACCTTAAGCCACAATATGAGTTTTTGTCATGAATGTGAAGGACAATGAAGAGGTGTCAATAATCCAAAAGGGTCAATAATAATAGTCAAAACAAAGGGTCTGTAAAAATATGATCAAAACCAACATGATCAAAATCTAATAAACCAAGAAATAAAGATAAGAAAAACGCTAATTCACAGTAATCAGAGTAGAGAAGGGAGTTTTTCAAATTTTAAAATGAAGGGTCCCCATATTTTTTTAATAAAAATGATGGGGGGCTTGTGGTCAACAACATGTTGTAAACTCTATCCTATAGTTTTTATTACAAATACTAACATGTTTTCATATATTTTTTGTGTTGTGTTTGCACTTATCTATTTCAATGCCATGTTGAATCATTGAATCAAGATAACTAGATTATGCTATGTGGTTGTTGTGGATCCTTTGCTTCTTTTAGTCATGTGTGCAGGTTCTAATTATAGCACTTGGAGCTACACTTGGAGCTTACAAGCGAAGAGGAAATAAATGCTTGCTTCTAATTCTAGGTAGGCTTCTTTCCCATACTCTAGTTTCTCAAATCAAAACTTCAATATTTTTGTCTTATGTTGTTTTAGGCTAGAACACTAGGTCTAGGGAATTCACCTTTGTCCAAAATCCTGAAATTTCTACATAACACTCATGTCAGGGACAATATAGGATGGATCATCATACTATTCTAGGTGGGGATGCCAGATCGAATAGCCCAAGGGAATCGAGGAAAGGGGATGGTCAAAAGAGGGATCTATAAGGGAGCAGATGATAGGAAGGGAAGATTTAATTCTAAGTGTAATTTAATAGAAGAAAGCCGCGGTTGGGAAGGGGGGGGGAGCGGGGAGGGGGGTGTAGGGGGTGGAAGAGTATAGGGATACTTGCATAATGATACTTAATGGATGGATAAAAAACCATAGGTTCCATTGACAACAATTTTCCCTCCATTCAACAAATTATCCTTATTAGCTTGTGAATCCACCTCTGTATTTAATGCCCTTAAAATATGGTAAAATCGAAGCTTAGAAAAGGATGGAATAATTCCATGGGCTCATTGAAGAAACTGATTTAACTTGTTTTTTTGGTCATTAGAGTTTGTGTGCAAGTTATTTATCACTATGAAAAAGTCTCATACGATTATAGTGTCCTTGATGCATGTTTTATGGGATAAGAGGATTCACAGATAGAGGCCATAAGATTTTACTTGGTTGTTGGACTTCTTTCCAAAGCCTCGGGAATATTTTTTGTCAATTATTCTTTTACGATTAGAGATAATTCCTCTCCCTCATACCACCCCTTGAATGAGAATTTAGGAGTAGGTTAAAATGTTTTAAAAAATAAAATAACAACCTTAAAAAAAGTTACATAAAGAGAATCAAAACCATGAATGTTCTTAGGATATATAGATGGATCATAGGTTTTTGGATGGACTCAATATAAAATACTCATTATCCATAACAATTTCACTATTTTATCCAAACTATTGATAGTGGATTACTCAGATTTATGGATGGATCAATAGGTTTTTACACTACAAGGAAAAGACCCTCTAGCGGATGTTTTTGAGGAAGCCCTTATAAAAATAGCCCAGATATACGTTTGTAGTAGAGGTCACTAGAGGAGGTTGGCGGGTGGAGGTTTTTGCGGAATTTTTTTTTGCAGTGCGTTTCTAATCATAACACGCACCAGTGTGCTTAATATATATGTAATGCACTGGTGCATAGTAGAGGCTAAAGAAGCGTCGCAAAGTTATTTTTAAGTACTACGAAAAAATGGTGCACTTCATACATACAACACACTGGTACGTTTTATATAAAGCGAACTGATGTGTACTATCAAATGGCACACCAAGACAATGTGCTCTCTGTACAAATTGGCCCAGTGCATCTCAGTAATCCAGCGCACCGTAAAGAAGTGTGGTGTGCTATTGATACAACCGCCTAGTGCATCTCATAATCAAGCACACCAAAAAAGGGTTAATTTAAAAAAAATACTAGCCATAAAAAAATCAATTTTACTTGTTAGAGTGTTGTGGATATCTCAAGCACTAGTGTGATTTTTTCTTCTCTCAGGTGCCCTACGATCAGTGCTCCAATTTTTTTCATTGTTTCTATTGAAGTTTGCAATAAGAAATAGTGAAATAGGCATCCAAAAGCAACATCCATGACCCTAGTCAAAATTAAGCACCTACACTAGCGTGGGGCCCACACAGTCTATTTTTAGGTGTATGTCTATTTATAGATGTATGTGCATGTCTATTTATAGATACATGTCTATTTTTATTATCCCTCAATATTAGATGGACATTAAACTATAATCTATTGTCAATGTGGACTTGCAAATGGTTAACTGAAGTGGAAAATTAGTTACCTAAGTGAATTTCGAGTTAACTGGTTAGTTGGTGGGACATGCATGTTGAATTTAGTTGTAACTGAGTGATTCAAGTTGTAATAGAGTTGGAAGTGTAGTGGTGCATGGGTTGTTCAAGTTGTAAGTAGTTTAACTCAGCTAAGTGAGTTAAACTCAGTTGTGCTAGCTGTAACTGAAGATACACTAGTGAGAGATCAAGTGAATTAATTATCAATTAATTCACAATCAGTGGTCTCACATGCAACTGAAGATTTACTATTATAACTGCATGCATGCTAGATCTAGTGGAGACCCACTTGAGTTCTATGTCAAAGGGAACTAAGCTATAAAATGTGACATTATCCTCTTTTGCACATGCAAGCACACACACATTGGCTAAGCCCATGATATTTACGCAGTCAAGGAAAGAAAGGCATCCATTAGTTAGGGTTCTTTACCACTGTTGGAAATGTTGTCATTGATGGCAAAGGACAACAGAGAATAACAGAGGGAGAGTACATTTATAGAGACAGGGCAACAAAAATAGAGGTAGCAGAGGCAGCCAAAAATAGACCTACCTGCATAGAGAGCTGCATAGGCTGCATAGGACTGTAGTAGAGACAGAGTAGAGGAGAAGGGCCAATTCTGTGTGGAGAATACATGTAACCCATGAGCCGTGGTGCACTACACTCGTAATTTTTTGAAACCGGGTTCGGCGTATCTGGGCGATGAGCAGTATGAGCTCTGTGTAATTAGTTTGATTGTGATTTTGGTGGTTTTGATTGATACTCTGTTCTAACCCATGAATTGATGTCAAGCTTTCCTATTGACTACAATTTGAACCTCGCGTTATTATGAACTCTGTAAGGTGACTGGAATACAGGGGAGTCGACCTTGACTACCTCTAAGCTTAATTCGCAGATTGGACTTGTGTTGAATTGAACCCGATGAAATTCGACTGGAGGCAATTCCCATTCTCATCGTTTAACCGGCATAAGTGAAACATAGATGCGTATTGTTGAAATAGGCAGAGGCCGAAGCTGTGTGTGGACGAAATCAAGTTTCATTGAAGGCGAAGAGCGGAATTCATAAATAATAAAGGTGGACGGAACCCTGAGGGAGAAAGCAGTGGAACTTTGCAGGAGTGAACAGTAAAGGCATATTTTCTTTTTTGATCGCACCGCCTTCGTAGGGTGAGCAGTATTCAAGAATTTGGAGCGATTCCATTGACTGCCTAACACGTGGCCTCAAGCGGTCTGGAGAAACCGCTCTCATCACGCATTATTGTTCGTGCATCTAAGACAAGCGATATCCGTCGGATCACATGGGAAAGGTGGCGTGCTCTCTGCTGTTGGATGAAAAGGGCGACATAACGCCAAGGTACGTTATATGATTAGTGGGACCAGCAAACCTTATGGCCTATTGGCTTGTTTAATCCAAAGTCGAGATTTAATTAAGGTGCGAATGTTGTACACATATGAAGGTCAAGTGCTGAGCACTGTATATATATCGAGTTGTTGTGATTATGTGCTTTTAATCTATGCGACACTTGTTAATTACTGTCAGATCAGTTGGATGGGGCGCGACGAGATTGCGACCGTCGGATGAAATGGTATGTATGCGTGGGTCCAATATTGTTTTATTGTTGACAGTTGATTTGTAATCAAGTTGGGGCTGTATATATACAGTGTGTGAATAATACGTGAAGGTTCATATGATATCATTGGATGCCATGGTATTAAATCCACTAATCCAAACTTAGGAGATGTGATATATTACAGGGTTTGATTTATGTGATATATTGCGAGGTTGGTTGAACCAAAACCAAGCTGTAAAGTTGAATGTAAAAGGTTTGTTAATGAACGTTGAGTCAATGTATGCAAGGGTATTCGAACATTGGCTGGGTTTTATTAAAATAACATTGTATATGCTTGAGGGTTTATAACCTTATTAAAGGAAGGTTCCGCACAATATTGAAATTGTCAATTGAGATTATTGTGAGTTTCCAGAATTGTAGATTTGTAGTGGAGGCAATTTTTGGGATGCATTTTTAAACGCACAGAGAAATTTTAATGTGAGTTGATAATGCTGTGACCGAATATATCTATGTATTCAGATAATCATGTGTGAGAGCTCAAGTTCGTGCAGGAATCGAATAGTGAATTCGAAAATTCGGAAAGTGAAGTTAGCCTTCGATTAAGAGTTGGAGAAATGAAATTGACTATGGTTTGAACCATGAAATAAGGAAAGCTTCCACATGTAAATATTGCCATATTGTGAAGTTATTTGGGCCATGGATTTGTAAATCAGTTATACATATATATATACAGCCGGTACACAATTGCAGTGAACAGGTGAATATGCACAGGAATGAAAATGTGGGTTTGACAGGTATACACACAGGTGCATAGAGTTACAGTAAACAGAGGTATACAGGACAGTTGCATGACAGCGACAGAAAGGACAAAACCAGCAAGCCAAGAGGTGAGTGAAGTTCATATACTGTAACTGAAAAATGTAAATGTTTTATTTGTTTTATATTGTTTGTGATGCAAAGGCAAGTATCCAAAGGAAAAGAAAAATCCCACTATAACATGGAAATTTGTACATATTGTTGTAATTTTAAAATCAGTTGGACAAAGGAATGAGAAGACAGAAGTCAAAGAGTTATGGCTGTTCACTCCAAATTCCTTGTGGAATGCAAACAGTCATGTGATGAACTCTATATATAATATCAACTTGATATGCATAGAGAGGTTAGAGAGAGTAAGGATAGAGAATGAAAAGTATAGAAGATTGAAACAGAGAAGATAAGGAAGAGAGGAGCAGAAAGAGATGCTACAGAACAGAGCTAATATCTGAGGTTGGTGCCTGCATAAAATTGATGGGAGTTGGAGCTTCCTTGCAAGTTGTAGCTTGACACCGTCGGGGCCAGCCGACCGAGGTTGAGCCTCGTAGGTTGCTGGTGCCTCGTAGAAAATTGAAGGGTGTTGGAGCTTCCTTGAAAGTTGTAGCTTGCAGAATTGAGGTTGGAGCCTCCGTAGGTTGGTGCTCGTTAAAAACAAGCAGAGAGGGTGTTGAACCGTCTTTGCATCACAATAAAAGATGTTGTTTTCCTATGGGTTTCCACCATATCCGCTCGGCTCTCTATCCGTGTTGCCTCAGGCTGAGATGATTTATCAAATTTGCTTAATGTTTGCTGCTCTCATAATAATTTTGATGTCACATTAATTTAATACTTGCTGCAACATATTAAGACTGTTCATATACTAAGGTTGGTTATAAAAGTAAGCTATAAATAAACTGATGAAAATTTAAAAAGCTCATGTATGTATTGAATTGATTCACCCCCCCCCCCCCTCTCAGTTCAACTAAGAATTCAACAATTGGTATCAGAGCCAGGTTCCTTTTATACGAGTTTAACCACTGAAAGGAGATCCTAGGCCTCCAAGATGGCTAGTCAAGAAGGAAGCTCAACCAATAAAGCCCCTTTCTTCACTGGTACTAATTATTCCTTCTGGAAAATCAGAATGAGAGCATACATAATGTCTCTAGGAATAGAGGTATGGGCTGCTGTAGAATTTGGATATGCCCCAAAGGAAACTGACCTAGAAAGAGAAGCTAAACAAGAATTTGTAGCAAATGCAAAGGCCATGAATGCAATCTTAAGTGGAATTTGTGAGGCTGAATTTATCAAAATAATGCACAGTAAGATTGCTAAAGATATGTGGGACACTCTAGAGAATATCCATGAGGGAAATAAAAAGGTAAATACTGCCAAACTTCAAGTATATAGAGCCTAGTTTGAAAATTTAAAAATGAACGATGATGAAGATGTTGGCAGCTTCTTCCTAAAAGTTGCAGAAATTGTTAACAATATGAAAGCTCTTGGAGAAACCATACCAGAAAGTATAATTGTGCAAAAGATTCTAAGATCTCTTCCATCCAGGTTTAATGCCAAGGTGTCTGCAATAGAATAAACAACTGGTTGGGAGACCTTGACGATGAACCAGCTACTTGGAAATCTAACAGCATATGAGATGAGGCTCCCACAGAAGAAACCAATTACGAGGGAGGCAACCTTTAAAACAGAAATGAAGAAAGAAGAAGAGGAAGACATATGCTCTTGCTCGGATGAAGAAGAGGCTAAATTTGTGAAGAAACTGGATAGAGGCTCAGGTAAATACAAAGGTAAACTTCCTTTCAAATGCTTTAACTATGGAAGAGTTCGACACTATGCTGCTCAGTGTCCTCACAAGAAAGTAAGGAATCAGGCTTAAGAATCAGAGAAAAATACATCAAAGAACCGGAAGAAAGGAAAGAAGGTCAGCAAAAAATCCTTCTATGCTCAAAAAGAGAGTTGTACATCTGAAGACTTAGATGAACCCTCAAGTGAAGAAGGAACCTCTGAATTTTTATTGATGGCCATATAAGAACTTGAAGGATTCCTGCTAGAAGATGAAGAAGAAGAAGGTGAAGTCTACCTTAACAGAGTGCAAAGAAGTGCTCTAGAGGAGATTGATAGACTCAAACTGAAGTGTAGAAAGAAAAACGACATTCTCCTCAGGTATGTAAGAGAAGAGAAAAATTCAGAAGTTCTCATGCAGCTAAAGGTAGAGCTTGAAGAAGACAAGAAGATAGAAGACATGTTACTTCAGCAAATCAAGGATAAAACTCGAGAAAAAGAGAAGCTACAAGAAGAAGTTGTATGTCTGAGGAAGAAATTAGAAAATACTCAGAGGAAAGTGTCTACAAATTCCTCTCAAACAACAAGCTCTAGTAAGTTGAACAAAATTCTCGATGCTCAAATATCTCCTATGATAAAAACTGGAATAGGCTATGAAGGAGAATCAAGTAAAAGCAAAGAAAAGGAAAACAACGAGATTATTTTTGTAAAAGCAAAGAAGAATGATGAAGTAGCTCAAACAATTCCTACAAAAGAAGAAGCATGTAATGAGGAACATAGAGATCAGAAGAAACCTCTAGTAAAAAAGAATGCAATAAATATTAAGATAACAGAAAAAGGACCATATACCCCTGAGTATGTCAAATTTGGAAGCCATCAAAGGAGATTCTTCCCTCCTATGAAGAATGCCACCTGTTATTTCTACCACAAGATGGGACACATTGCTGCATACTGTCATGTAAGGAGGAGTAATTCAAACCAACAAAAGATGCAAACAGTGAAGAGAATGTCTCAAACAAAGAAATGGAGAAGACAACCTTACATCAGGTATGCAAATATTTTCTATGGTTACTGTTTTTATTATAAGGAATTTGGCCATAAAATCATTGAGTGTAGAAAATACAGACAAATATTGATATTCAACACCTTAAGGAGGTTTATGAATCAAAGAAATTTTGTTCATACTCACAATTCTGCAAAAATTATGATCAAATGTTGTGTATGCAATCAAGTTGGACATATGCCTTTTAAATGTCCTCTCAGAAGATGTAGTTCGTCATCTCACAAAAGATACCAAACAAAAGGATGCTTCCAATGAATAAAGAAGGTGAATAAATGTGACTTGGCTCTAACTGCTCAAGACCTGAAAAGCCAGTGGTATTTGCATAGTGGCTGCTCAAAACACATGACTGGAGACAGAAGCAAGTTTATAATTGTTGATGAAAAGAAATCTGGCAATGTTACTTTTGGCAATGATAAATCAGGAAAAATAAAAAGAAAAGGCTCAGTTAGCCTAGACAATGGCAGAGGAAAGGCCCAAGATGTACTATTTGTAGATGGGCTGAAAGAAAAGTTGCTGAGTGTCAGTCAAATGTGTGATAAAGGCTGTGAAGTTATTTTTAGAGCACAATATTGTGAAGTTGGATCAAGCACCACAGGTAAGACTCTACTCAAAGGAGTTCGAATAGAGAGTAATGTTTACATTGTAAAAGAGGAAGATGAAGCATGTCATCTTAGCAAAATTGAGGAGTCATGGTTATGGCATAAAAGGTTGGGACATCTCAGCTTTGATCACATCATTAGACTAAGAAAGAAGAAAGTTGTTAGAGACATGCCAGAAATAAAAAGGCCTTCTAATACCATATGCAAATCTTGTCAATTGGGCAAACAGACCCGCACATCATTTAAGGCCAAAGATGAGTTATCAACAAGAAGACCACTCCAGCTTGTGCACATGGACCTGTGTGGACCTGCAAGAACTCAAACACTAAGTGGAGAATCCTACTGCATGCTGATAATAGATGATTTCTCGAGAATGACATGGGTTGCATTTATCAAGAATAAATTGGAAGCTTTAGAAAAATTCAAAATATTCAAAGCCTTAGCAGAAAATCAGACAGGATGCAAGCTAAAATGCATCATATCAGACAAAGGAGGTGAATTCACTGATTATGACTTTGCAGACCTATGCAATGAACATGGCATAAAGCAAAAATTTACTATTGCAGGGACACCTGAGCAGAATGGAGTAGCAGAGAGACAAAACAGATCTGTACAACAAATTGCCAAAGCCATGATGCAAGAGAGTAATATTCCTCAAACCTTCTAGGTGGAAGCAGTACACACAACAGTGCATATCCTTAATAAATCTCACTTAAGGCTAAGCAGTGACAAGACTCCCTATGAACTATGGCATGGTAAACCAGCTTCAATCAAGCACTTTAGAATCTTTGGAAGAAAGTGTTACATAAAGAATAATGAAGAAAATCTTGGGAAATTTGATGCAAGAGAAGATGAAGGGATATTTCTAGGATATGCATCCAAAAGTAAAGGGTACAGGTGCTACAACAAGTCTCTTCAAAAAATAGTAGAAAGCATTGACATGAGATTTGATGAAGAACTTCAAAACAATACAAGAGATATAGACTGCAGCAGTCCATCAGATGGTAATGAAGAAGAAAACTAGGATGATGATGAAACCAGTAGGACAACAAAATATGATGAAATGAGCTCGAAAGCCCCCTCAAGATACACTTAGAAGAACCATCCTAAAGATCAAATCATTAGAGACAAAAGAGTAGGGGTCCAGACAAGAAGGAAGCTAACTGAACAGACATAAAAGGTATACATAGCCATGTTATCACAAATAGAGCCAAATAAATTTGAACAAGCTAGCAAGGACAAGTCTTGGGTGAATGCTATGAATGAAGAATTGGACCAAATTGAGAAAAACAATACCTGGGAACTAGTTCCTAGACTCACTTAGAAAAATGTCATAGGCTCAAAATGGGTATTGAAAAATAAAGTGAATGAGGAAGGACAGGTAATTAGGAATAAAGCCAGACTTGTTTGCAAAGGATATTCACAAATCGAAGGACTTGATTACGATGAAACATTTTCCCCTTTAGCTAGAATGGAAGCCATAAGAATTTTTCTGGCCTTTGCATGCTACCAAGACTTCAAGGTATATCAAATGGATGTGAAATTTGCTTTTCTGAATGGAGATCTAGAAGAAGAAGTATGCATGGAACAACCATAAGGTTTCTCTTTAACAGACAAAGAAAACTATGTGTGCAGACTGAAGAAGGCTCTTTATGGACTGAAACAGACTCCTCGTGCTTGGTACTCAAGACTGGATAAGTATTTGCAAAAACAAGGCTTTAAGATAGGTGGAGTAGACAACAATCTATACATAAAAATACATGAAAGTGAACTCTTGATTGTTGTAGTATATGTTGATGACATTATGTTTGGAAGCAACAGAGATGAACTAGCAAAATGGTTTGCTGAGGAGATGAAATCAGAGTTTGAGATGTCCATGATTGGAGAACTCAGTTTCTACTTAGGACATCAAATTTAGCAAAAGAACATAGGTACATTCATCTCACAGGAAAAATACTTGAAAGAAATGTTGAAAAAGTTCAAAATGGAGGACAGCAAACCTGTGTCAACTCCCATGATCACGGGATGCAAGCTGTGTGCTGATGATGGATCTTCTGATATAGATCAAAAACTCTACAGATCCATGATAGGAAGTATGTTTTATCTGACAGCATCAAGACCAGACATCATGCTAGCAGTAGGACTAGTGGCTATATATCAAGCAGCACCTAAACAAAATCACCTTCTTGCAGTCAAAAGAATATTCAGATATCTACAAGGAACAACACAGTATGGACTTTGGTATCCTGAAGGCAAAAGCTTCACTTTGACAACATACATAGATGCAGATTGGGCTAGCTGTGTGGATGATAGGAAAAGCACAAGTGGAGGTGCATTCTATTTAGGAGAAAGCCTGGTGGCATGGTTAAGCAAGAAAAAAACATCTATCTTTCTGTCTACAGTAGAAGCAGAATATATAGCAGCAGCAACATGTTGTACGCAAGTCATTTGGATGAAGCAAACCCTCCAAGACATGAAGGTAAGCATTGATGAACCTATCTCAATCAAATGTAATAATACAAGTGCTATAAGTATATCTAAAAGTACTATGCTTCACTCAAAAGCTAAACATATCCCAATCAAGTATCATTTTCTCCGAGAACAAGTGGCTCAGAAGATAGTAAAACTGGAGTATGTACCAACAAATGAACATACAACAGATATATTTACCAAACCTCTTGCTAGAGAACTATTTGGATATTTGAGATATAGACTAGGGATAGTATCTGTAGATGCTACTCTCTGATATGAAGAGAAAGCACAATTTCAGGGGGATAATAGAAACGAAAATATCATTCCAGGGGGAGATCAGCCAGCAAAGGAAGCGTGAAATAGGTCCTCAGGATCAAAGGATTATGGCAAGAATACATCCAGCATAAAAGAGTCAACGAAAAAGATAAAGGGTCAGTATTTTAGATTTAATACAAAGTCTGGAGCAGCAGGGTACAAAGTCAGAAGATCTCAGAGAGAGGAGATGCAAGAAATGCTGAAAAAGGATCAAATCAAAGGATTAAAGGACAAAATCTACACTAAGAGATGTGAAAACCCTTTCCATTGATGTCAAAGGGGGAGGAAGAGCAAGAAACAACAGAAACGATCCTAAAAGGAAAATAGATAAACTGTATTGCCATCAATGCCAAAGGGGGAGACTGTTGGAAATGTTGTCATTTATGGCAAAGGACAACAGAGAAGAACAGAGGGAGAGTACATTTACAGAGACAGGGCAGCAAAAAGAGAGGTAGTAGAGGCAGCAAAAAGAGACCTACATAGAGAGCTGCATAGGCTGCATAGGACTGTAGTAGAGACATAGTAGAGGAAAAGGGCCAATTATGTGTGGAGAATACCTGTAACCCGTAATTTGGGTGTAATTAAGACTCTGTGATTTGTTTAAAGTTTGTCTGCGCATTCAATGATGAGCAATATGAGCTTTGTGTAATTAGTTTGATTGTGATTCTGGTGGTTTTGATTGATACTCTGTTCTAACCCATGAATTGATGTCAAGCCTGCCTATTGACTACAATTCGAACCTCGCGTTGTTATGAACAATGTAAGGCGACTAGAATACAGGGGAGTCGACCTTGACTACCTCTGAGATTAATTCACAGATTGGACCTGTGTTGAATTGAACCTGATGAAATTCGACTGGAGGCAATTCCCATTATCATCATTTAACCGGCATAAATGAAACAGAGATGCGTACTGTTGAAATAGGCAGAGGTCGAAGCTGTGTGTGGACAGAAGTGAGTTTCATTGAAGGCGAAGAGTGGAATTCATAAATAATAAAGGCGGACAGAACCTTGAGGGAGAAAGCAGTGGACCCTTGCAGGAGTGAACAGTAAAGGCAAGTTTCTGGTTTTTATCGCACCTCCTTTGTAGGGTGAGAGGTATTCAAGAATTTGGAGCGATTCCATTGACTACCTGACACGTGGCCTCAAACGGTCTGGAGAAACCACTCTTATCACGCATTATCATTCGTGCATCTAAGCCAAGAGATATCCGTCGGATCACACGGGCAAAGAGGCATGCTCTCCGCCGTCGGATAAAAGGGCGACATAATGCCAAGGTACGTTATATGATTAGTGGGACCAGCGGACCCTATGGCCTATTGGCTTGTTTAATCCAAAGTCGAGATTATATTATGGTACGAATGTTGTACACATATGAAGGTCAAGTGCTGAGAACTATATATATCGAGCTGTTGTGATTATGTGCATTTTAATCTACGCGACACTTGTTGATTACCGTTGGATCAGTTGGATGGGGCGTGACAAGATTGCAACCGTCGGATGAAATGGTATGTATGCCTGGGTCCAATATTTTTTATTGTTGGCAGTTGATTTGTAATCAAGTTGGGGTTGTATATATACATTGTGTGAATAATACGCGAAGGTTCATATGATATAGTTGGATGCCATGGTATTAAATGCACTAATTCGAACTTAGGAGATGTGATATATTATGGGGTTTGGTTTATGTGATATATTTTGAGGTTGGTTGAACCAAAACCAAGCTGTAAAGTTGAATGTACAAGGTTTTTTAATGAACGTTGAGTTAATGTATGCAAGGGTATTCGAACATTGGCTGGGTTTTATTAAAATAACATCGTATATGCTTGAGGGTTTATAACCTTATTAAAGGAAGTTTTCGCACAATATTGAAATTGTCAATTGAGATTATTGTGAGTTTCCAGAATTGTGGATTAGTATTGGAGGCAATTTTTGGGAAGCATTTTAAATGCACAAAGAAATTTTAATGTGAGTTGATAATGCTATGGCCGAATATATCTATGGATTCAGATAATCATGTGTGAGAGCTCATGTTCGTGTAGGATTCGAATAGTGAATTCGAAAAATTCGGAAAGTGAAGTTAGCCTTCGATTAAGAGTTGGTGAAATGAAATTGACTATGGTTTGAACCATGAAATAAGAAAAGCTTCCACATGTAAATATTTCCATATCATGAAGTTATTTGGGCCATGGATTTGTTAATCAGTTATACATATATATATACAGCTGGTACACAATTGCAGTGAACAGGTGAATATGCACATGAATGAAAATGTGGGTTTGAAAGGTATACATGCACAGGTGCATAGAGTTACAGTAAACAGAGGTATACAGGAAAGTTGCATGACAGCGACAGAAAGGATAAAACCAGCAAGCTAAGGGCTGAGTGAAATTTATATAATGTAACTGAAAATGTAAATGTTTTTTGTTTTATATTGTTTGTGATGCAAAGGCAAGTATCCTAAAAAAAAAAATCCCACTATAACATGGAAATTTGTACATATTGTTAGAATTTTAAAATGATTTGGACAAAGGAATGAGAAGACAAAAGCCAAAGACTCATTGTTGTTCACTCCAAATTCCTTGTGAAATAAAAATAGTCATGTGATGAACTCTATATATAATATCAAACTGATATGCATAAGGGAGGTTAGAGAGAGTAAGGATAGAGAATGAAAAGTATAGAATATTGAGGCAGAGAAGATAAGGAAGAGAGGATCAGAAAGAGATGCTACAGAACAGAGCTGATATCTGAGGTAAATTAGCAAACATTTCTTTTGATAAATTGAGGAAGTTGGAGCTTCCCTATCAAGTTGAAGCTTGATAGCTATCAGTTGTAGCTGACTAAGGTTGGAGCCTCCTGTAGGTTGGTGCCTGCAGAAAATTGAATGGATTTGGAGCTTCCTTGCAAGTTGTAGCTTGCAGAATTGAGGTTGGAGCCTCCTGTAGGTTGGCGCCTACAGAAAAACAGTGATGAGAGGCAGTTGGAACTTGCCTTTGCATCACAACAATAATAAGATGTGGTTTTCTCCCTTTATGGGTTTCCACTTATATCTACTGTCTCTATATATTTTTCCTGTGTGCTGAGATGATTTATCAAATCTGCTTAATGTTTGCTGCTCTCATAATAAGTTTGATTTCACATTAATTTAATACTTGCTGCAACACATTAAGACTGTTCATATACTAAGGTTGGTTATAAAAGTAAGCTATAAATAAGTTGATGAAAATTTTTAAAAGCTCATGTATGTATTGAACTGATTCACCCCCCCCCCCCCTCTCAGTTCAACTAAGAATTCAACATAGGGATTTCGCAGTGGAGGTAGGTTGTCTGGAGATAGTAAATTCAGCAAGTGATTTGCCAATTTTTTTATAACAATGTGAGACAATTATTTGATGTACTGAGAGCTCTTATGATTATAGTTTTTATGTAATTATTTCATGATCAATGATATAATATAAAATAGAATATAGTTAGGTTTTTGTCTGTAAGCTTTCCCTGGGAAATTATCTGTGTTGTGTGTGATTGATCTATCTTCATGATATTGTAATTCGCGATTCAATATTTAACTTTAGCATATTTTTATATTGGGTGAATCCAATATATACATTCATATTGTATAATTTCTACATGGTATTGGAGAACAGGAAATTGCAGAAGTGAAGGAAGAGTTGAGTTTGTGGTTGGAAATAATTCGAACTTGTAGAAAAACTTTCTTGGTGCTACAACTAATTCAAGATTGAAATGGATTTCAATGGCTTGAGATTAGAGTTTTCACTTGAGGGCAGCTCAAAATACATTGCTTGGAAGGACAGGATGGAGGCAGTACTCAAACACAATGTCTTGAAGGAATTTATTGACAGAGATGTTCCTAAGCCAGATGTTGTAGATGCTGAAAATATTGCTGCATGGCAAAAGAAAGTGGCAAGGGAGAGGATGATCCTATTGGATGGATTAAAATACCACATTGTCTCAAGCCTCAATGGGAAATCCACACCATATGCCATGTGGAAGGCTTTGATGGATCTATTCCAAAGCAGCATCGACCATAGGAAATTAGACTCAAAGATAAACTGAGGAAGATCAAGATGGAAAAGAACGACACTATTCTGGTATACTTAAAAAAAATTGTCCAATGTCAGGATGAACTTTGGAGTGTAGGAATAACTCTCGTTGATGATTATTTGGTGAGTTTGGTTCTCCTAGGAGTTCCTAAGAGTTTTCATAGTTATGAAGACTCTGTCAACAGATGGGAAAAAATTATGGATTGGGAATGACTATGGTCGGATCTGGTGAAGGAGGAGTAAAGGCGAAACACCAAATATGCCTCTTCATCAAAGCATGATGAAGATGGAAACGAGCACAACATGTCCAAATTGAAGTGTTTTCACTATCACGAGCATGGACATATTGCCACAAACTGTCCACAAAAGAATAAGAAGGAGAAGATTGTTGGAACTGCAGCTGGTGAGGCCCTTACCTCGCAATTTGAGCTTGACTTCTCATTGATATCATGCATGGTTTCAAGTGCATTGGGATCATTGTGGTACTTGGATAGTGGTGCTTCCTTTCACATGACTAGAGACAAGAAAATTTTCAGTGACTTGGAGGAGAAGGATCTCCACATGCATATTGAAATGGGTGACGACGGATGGTACAGTGCTACCAAGATTGGTAACATTACCTTTCAGAGGGAATTAGGTAAACTCTTTCAATTAAAAAATGTAATGCATGTACATGGTTTGAATAAAAATTTAGTCTCAGTTACAATGTTAGAGGATAGAGGCTATGATGTTGTTTTCAGTGAAGGAAAAGTTTTCCTACGACAAAAAGAAATAGGGCAAGCCAAAAATATTGGGATTCCAGTTAAGAATCTCTATAGACTTGATGTAGATGTGATTTCAATAGAGCTTCCTACAATTGGGAAGTGTGATAAAGTCATGCCATTGACCCTTGAGAGGGATTTGGATTTGCATGCACGTAAGAGTGAACCTCAAGATGTGGAGTAGCCACATGTGGAGGATCATGGAGTGGGAGCAACCACTCATGCAGAGAAATTTCGAGCTAGATGGGTATATGGAGGGCATGCAACTATACCACCAGGTGAGAGGTGGGGTGACATGCATGAATAATCCCAAGAAGAAATTTTGGGCAGGATTCATTGAGATGGTGTGGATCTCATGAATTGAACCTGGCTACTAGGAGCCCATAGAGAAGCAGTAGCAGGATCAGTTGTATTGATGTAGTTAGATGTCGTGAGGACATGAAATCAAAGTGACAATGTTAGATATTGGAGCGTAGATCAGAGTTGGAAGCAAGTGCAAAGTGCATGGATGTAGATGTCAGCATCGTAGAGGATCCAGTAGACATGTGCAATAGCTAGCAGTAAGTTAGAAGACTTTGATGAAATATGCTTTATAATAATTCATTTGTTTGGAGGTTATTCAATTTTGGAAGTGTTGCATGCAAAGGTTTCATGTCTGATAAACACTAGAGAAGTGTTGCATGCAAGAGTTACATGTGCGAGAAACACTAGAGAAGTGTTTCATGTCACATGCATGGAGTTGCATGTCGCATACATGGAGTTGCATGTCGCATGCATGGAGTTGCATGTCTCATGCATGGATTGCATGTCGCATGCATGTAGTTGCATGTCACATGCAGGGGCATTCCTTTCTTTTTGAGAGGGAGTGTTGAAGTTTGCAACAAGAAACAATGAAATTGGCATCTGGAAACAACATCCATGATCCTAGTGAAAATTAAGCACGCACACTAGGGTGGGGCCCACATAGGCTCTTTTTAGGTGTATGTCTATTTATAAATGTATGTCCTTGTCTATTTATAGATGCATGTCTATTTTTATTATCCCTTAATATTAGATGGACATTAATCTGTCATCTTTTCTCAATGTGGACTTGAAAATAGTTGACTGAAGTGGCAAATGAGTTAGCTAAGTGAATTTCTAGTTAATTCATTGGTTGGTGGGACATGCAGGTTGAATTTAGTCTTAACTGAGTGATTCAAGTTGTAACAGAGTTGGAAGTGCAATAGTGCATGATTTGTGCAAGTTGTAAGTATTTTAACTCAATTAAGTGAGTTAAACTTAGTTGTGCTAGTTGTAACTGAAGATACACTAGTGAGAGATCAAGTGAATTAATTATCAATTAATTCAAAATTAGTGGTTTCACATGAAACTGAAGATTTACTATTATTAACTGCATGCATGTCATATCTAGTGGAGACCCACTTGAGTTCTAGGTCAAAGGGAACTAAACTATCAGTTGTGACATTATCCGCTTTCGCACATGAAAGCACACACACATTGGATGAGCCCATGATATTTACGCAGTCAAGGAAGGCAAGGCATACATTATTCAGGGTTCTTTACCACTAGGGATTCGCAATGGAGGCAGGTTTTCCAGAGACAGTAAATTCATTAAGTGATTTGCCAATTTTTGTATGACAGTGTGAGACAATTATCTGATGTACTGAGAGCTCCTGTGATTAGAGTTTTTTTATGTAATTGTTCCATGATCCATGATATGATATAAAATAGAATATAGTTGGGTTTTTAACTATAATCTTTCCCCGAAAATTTACCTGTGTCATGTGTGAGTGATCTATCTTCATGATATTGTAATTGGCGATTGTGTTTTTAATTCCACAAATATTTGTAGAAACGATTCAATATTTAGCTTTAGCATATTTTTATATTGGGTGAATCCAAGATATACATGCATATTATATAATTTCTACATGGTATTAGAGAACAGGAAATTGCAGAAGTGAAGCAAGAGTTGATTTTGTGGTTGGAAATAATTCGAACTTCTAGAAAGACTTTCTTTGTGCTACAACTGATTCAAGATCGAAATGGATTTCAAGGGCTTGAGGTTAGAGTTTTCACTTGAGGGTAGCTCAAACTACATTTCTTGGAAGGACAGGATGGAGGCAGTACTCGAAGACAATGGCTTGAAGAAATTCATTGATAGATATGTTCCTAAGCCAGATGTTGTAGATGCTACAAATATTGATGCATGGCAAAAGAAAGTGGCAAGGGCGAGGATGATTCTATTGTATGGAGTACAACACCACATCGTCTCAAGCCTCAATGGGAAATCCACACCATATGCTATGTGGAAGGCTTGGACGGATCTATTCCAAAGCAGCATCGACCATAGAAAATTGGCGCTCAAATATAAACTAAGGAAGATCAAGATGGAAAAGAATGGCACTATTCTGCTATACTTAAAAAAAAAAAAATTCCAATGTTGGGATGAACTTGGGAGTGTAGGTATAACTGTCATTGATGATTATTTTGTGAGTTTGGCTCTCCTAGGACTTCCTAAGAGTTTTCATAGTTATGAGGATTCTTTCAATGGATGGGAAACATTTCTGGATTGGGAATGACTGTGGTCGGATGTAGTGAAGGAGGAATTAAGTCAAAAAATTAGAGATGGCTCTTCATCAAAGCATGATTATGAAGAGGATTGTGCTTTGGATGCCAAGGAAAGGAAGGAGAAGGGGAAGAAATTCCATTCTAAATTTGAGGCTGGTGAATATGGCAAGGAGAAAAACATGTCCAAAGTGAAGTTTTTTCACTGTCACAAGCATGGACATATTGCCACAAACTGTCCACAAAAGAAGAAGAAGGAGAAGGTTGTTGGAACTGCGGGTGGTGAGGCCCTTACCTCACAATTTGAGCTTGAATTCTCATTTATCTCATGCATGGTTTCAAGTGCATTGGGATCACATTGGTACTTGGATAGTGGTGCTTCCTTTCACACGACTAGAGACAAGAAAATTTTCAGTGACTAGGAGGAGAAGGATCTCCAGATGCATATTGAAATGGGTGATGACGGATGGTACGATGCTACTGAGATTGGTAACATTACCTTTCAGAGGGCATCAGGTAAAATCTTTCAATTAAAAAATGAAATGCATGTACATAGTTTGAAGAAAAATTTAATCTCAGTTTCAATGTTAGAGGATAGAGGCTATGATGTTGTTTTCAATCAAGGAAATGTTTTACTGCTACACAAAGCAATAGCGCAAGCCAAGAATATTTGGATTCGAGTTAAAAATATATATAGACTTGATGTAGATGCGATTTCTATAGAGCTTCCTACCATTGGGAAGTGTGATAAATTCATTCCATTGACCCTCGAGAGGGATCTAGATTTGCATGCAGGTAAGAGTGAATCTCAATATGTGGAGCAGCCACATGCGGAGGATCATGGTGTGGGAGCAACCACTCATGCAGAGATAGTTTGAGCTAGATGGGTAGACGGAGTCCATGTAGCTATACCACCAGGTGAGAGGTGAGGTGACATGCATGAATAATCCCAATAAGAAATTTTGGGCAGGATCCATTGAGATGGTATGGATCTCATGAATTAAACCTGGCTACTAGGAGCCCATAGAGAAGAAGTAGCAGGATCAGTTGGATTAATGTAGTCAGATGTTGTGAGGACATGAAATCAAAGTGACAATGTTAGATACTGTAGCATAGATCAGAGTTGGAAGAAAGTGAAGAGTGCATGGATGCAGATGTCAGCATCGTAGAGGATCCAGTAGACATGTTCAGTAGCTAGTACCAAGTCAGAATACTTTGATGACATATGCATTATACAGATTTAGTTTTTTGGACGCTATTCAGTTTCAGAAGTGTTGCATGCAAAGGTTTCATATGTGATAAACACTAGAGAAGTGTTGCATGCAAGAGTTGCATGTGCGAGAAACGTTAGAGACGTGTTTCATGTCACATGCATGGAGTTGCATGTCACATACATTGAGTTGCATGTCGCATGCTTGGAGCTGCATGTCTCATGCATGGAATTGCATGTCACATGTAAGGGCATTCCTTTCTTGTTGAGAGGGAGTGTTGAAGTGTGCAACAAGAAACAATGAAATTGGCATCCGGAAACAACATCAATGATCCTAATGAAAATTAGGCACCCATACTAGGGTGGGGCCCACACAGGCTCTTTTTAGGTGTATGTCTATTTATATATGTATGTCTATTTTTATTATCCCTTAATATTAGATGGACATTAATCTATAATCTTTTCTTAATGTGGACTTGAAAATAGTTGACTGAAGTGGAAAATGAGTTAGCTAAGTGAATTTTGAGTTAAGTGGTTGGTTGGTGGCACATGCAGGTTTAATTTAGTCGTAACTAAGTGATTCGATTTGTAACAGATTTGGAAGTGCAGTAGTGCATGATTTTTGTAAGTTGTAAGTATTTTAACTCAGTTAAGTGAGTTAAACTTAGTTGTGCTAGTTGTAGCTGAAGATACACTAGTGAGAGATCAAGTGAATTAATTATCAATTAATTCACAATCAATGGTCTCACATGCAACTGAATAGTTACTATTATTAATTGCATGCATGTCTAATCTAGTGGAGACCCACTTGAGTTCTAGGTCAAAGGGAAATAAACTGTCAGTTGTCACATTATCCACTTTCGCACATGCAAGCACACACACATTGGATGAGCCCATGATATTTACGCAGTCAAGGAAGGCAAGGCATCCATTAGTTAGGGTTCTTTACCATTAGGGATTTCACAGTGGAGGCAGACTTTCTGGAGACAGTAAATTTAGCAAGTGATTTCCCAATTTTTGTATGACAGTGTGAGACAATTATCTGATGTACTGAGAGCTCTTGTGATTACAGTTTTTTATGTAACTGTTTCATGATCCATGATATAATATAAAATAGAATATATTTGGGTTTTTAGCTCTAAGATTTCCCCGGGAAATTATCTGTGTTGTGTGTGATTGATCTATCTTCATGATATTGTAATTGGCGATTGTGTTTTTAATTCCAAAAATGTTTTTAGAAGCGATTCAATATTTAAATTTAGAATATTTTTATATTGGGTGAATCCAAGATATACATGCATATTGTATAATTTTTACATGGTATTGAAGAACAGGAAATTGCAGAAGTGAAGCAAGAGTTGAGTTTGTGGTTGGAAATAATTAAAACTTGTAGAAAGACATTCCTGGTGCTACAACAGATTCAAGATTGAAATGGATTTCAATGGCTTAAGGTTAGAGTTTTCACTCGAGGGCAGCTCAAACTACATTTCTTGGAAGGATAGGATGGAGGCAGTACTTGAAGACAATGGCTTGAAGGAATTCATTGATAGAGATGTTCCTAAGCCATATGTTGTAGATGCTACAACTCTTGATGCATGGCAAAAGAAAGTGGCAAGGGCGAGGATGATCCTATTGTATGGAGTACAAGACCACATTGTCTCAAGCCTCAATGGGAAATACACACCATATGCTATGTGGAAGGCTTTGACAGATCTATTCCAAAGCAGCATCGACCATAGGAAATTGGCACTCAAAGATAAATTGAGGAAGATCAAGATGGAAAAGAATGACACTATTATGGTATACTTAAAAAAAATTGTCCAATGTTGGGATGAACTTGGGAGTGTAGGAATAACTATCGTTGATGATGATTTGGTGAGTTTGGATCTCCTACGACTTCCTAAGTGTTTTCATAGTTATGAAGACTCTATCAACAGATAGGAAACATTTCTAGATTGGGAATGACTGTGGTCCGATCTGGTGAAGGAGGAGTTAAGGAAAAACACCAGAGATGGCTCCTCAGCAAAGCATGATGATGAAGAGGATTGTGCTTTGGATGCCAAGAAAAAGAAAAGGAAGGGGAAGAAATTCCATTCTAAATCTGAGGTCGGTGGAGATGGAAAGGAGCACAACATGTCCAAAGTGAAGTGTTTTCACTGTCACAAGCATGGACATATTTCCACAAACTGTCCACAAAAGAAGAAGAAGGACAAGATTGTTGGAACTGCAGCTGGTGAGGCCCTTACCTTGCAATTTGAGATTGACTTCTCATTGATCTCATGCGTGGTTTCAAGTGCCTTGGGATTAGGGTGGTACTTGGATAGTGGTGCTTCCTTTCACACGACCAGAGACAAGAAACATTTCAGTGACTTGGAGGATAAGGATCTCAAGATGCATATTGAAATGGGTGACGATGGATGGTACAGTGCTACCGAGATTGGTAACATTAAATTTCAGAGGGAATCAAGTAAACTCTTTAAATTAAAAAATGTAATGCATGTACGTGGTTTGAAGAAAAATTTAGTCTCAGTTGCAATGTTAGAGGATAGAGGCTATGATGTTGTTTTTAGTCAAGGAAATGTTTTCCTGCGACAAAAAGCAATAGGGCAAGACAAGAAGATTGGGATTCAAGTTAAGAATATCTATAGACTTGATGTAGATGCGATTTCTACAGAGCTTCCTACCATCGGGAAGTGTGATAAAGTCATGCCATTGACCCTCGAGAGGGATCTGGATTTGGATGCAGGTAAGAGTGAACCTCAAGATGTGGAGCAGCCACATGTGGAGGATCATGGAGTGGGAGAAAGCACTCATGCAGAGAAATTTCAAGATAGATAGGTAGATGGAGTGCATGTAGCTATACCACTGGGTGAGAGGTGGGGTGACATGCATGAATAATCCCAAGAATAAATTTTGGGCAGGATTTATTGAGATGGTGTGTATGTCATGAATTGAACCTAGCTACTTGGAGCCCATAGAGAAGAAGTAGCAGGATCAATTGGATTGATGTATTTTGATGTCGTGAGGACATGAAATGAAAGTGACAATGTCAGATACTGGAGTGTAGATCAGAGTTGGAAGCAAGTGTAGAGTGCATGGATGAAGATGTCAGCATCATAGAGGATCCAGTAGACATGTGCAATAGCTAGCAACAAGTCAGAAGACTTTGATGACATATGCATTATACTGATTCAGTTGTTTGGAGGCTATTCAGTTTCGAAAGTGTTGCATGCAAAGGTTTCAAGTGCGATAAGCACTAGAGAAGTGTTGCATGTGCAAGAAACACTACAGAAGTGTTGCATGTCACATGCATGGAGTTTCATTTAACATACATGTAGTTGCATGTTGCATGCATGGAGTTGCATGTCTCATGCATGGAGTTGCATGTCCCATGCATGGAGTTGCATGTCGCATGCAAGGGCATTCCTTTCTTTTTGAAAGGGATTGTTGCAGTTTGCAACAAGAAATAATGAAATTGGCATCCAGACTAGCACCCACACTACGGTGGGGCCCACACAGGCTCTATTTATAGATGAATGTATATTTTTATTATCCTTTAATATTAGATGGAGATTAATCTGTAATATTTTCTCAATGTGGACTTGAAAATAGTTGAATGAAGTGGAAAATAATTTAGCTAAGTGAATTTTGAGTTAAGTGGTTGGTTGGTGGGACATTCAGGTTGCCTTTAGTTGTAATTGAGTGATTCGAGTTGTAACAAAGTTGTAAGTGCAGTAGTGCATGATTTGTGCAAGTTGTAAGTAGTTTAACTCAGTTAGGTGAGTTAAACTTAGTTGTGCTAGTTGTAATTGAAGATACACTAGTTAGAGGTCAAGTGAATTAATTATCAATTAATTCACAATCAGTGGTATCACATGCAACTGAAGATTTACTATTTCTAACTGCATGCATGTCAAATCCAGTGGAGACCCACTTGAGTTATAGGTCAAAGGGAACTAAACTATCAGTTTTTACATTATCCGCTTTCGCACATGTAAGAACACACACATTGGATGAGACCATGATATTTATGCAGTCAAGGTAGGCAAGGCATTCATTATTCAGGTTTCTTTACCACTAGGGATTTCGCAATGGAGGCAGGTTGTCTCGAGACAGTAAATTCAGCAAGTGATTTGCCAATTTTTGTATGACAGTGTGAGACAATTATTTGATGTACTGAGAGCTCTTGTGATTAGATTTTTTTATGTAATTGTTTCATGATCCATGATATAATATAAAATAGAGTATTGTTGGGTTTTTAGCTGTAAGCTTTCCCCGGTAAATTATCTGTGTTGTGTGTGATTGATCTATCTTCATGATATTGTAATTGGCGATTGTGTTTTTAATTCCACAAATGTTTGTAGAAGCGATTCAATATTTAACTTTAGAATATTTTTATATTGGGTGAATACAATATATACATGCATATTTTATAATTTCTACATGGTATTGGAGAATAGGAAATTACAGAAGTGAAGTAGGAGTTGAGTTTGTGGTTGGAAATAATTCGAACTTGTAGAAAGACTTTCTTGGTGCTACAACTAATTCATTATCGAAATGGATTTCAATGGCTTGAGGTTAGAGTTGGCACTCGAGGGAATATCAAACTACATTTCTTGGAAGGAAAGGATGTAGGCAGTACTCGAAGACAATGGCTTGAAGGAATTCATTGACAGAGATGTTCCTAAGCAGATGTTGTAGATGCTGCAAATCTTGATGCATGGAAAAAGAAAGTGGCAAGGGTGAGGATGATCCTATTGGATGGATTACAAGACCACATTGTCTCAAGCCTCAATGGTAAATCAACACCATATGCTATGTGGAAGGCATCGATGGATCTATTACAAAGCAACATCGACCATAGGAAATTGGCGATCAAAGATGAACTGAGGAAGATCAAGATGGAAAGGAACGACACTATTCCAGTATACTTTAAAAAAAATTCCAATGTCGGGATGAACTTGGGAGTGTAGGAATAACTGTCGTTGATGATGATTTGGTGAGTTTGGCTCCCCTAGGACTTCCTAAGTGTTTTCATACTTATGAAGACTCTGTCAACGGATGGGAAAAATTTATGGATTGGGAATGACTGTGGTTGGATCTGGTGAAGGAGGAGTTAAGGTGAAACACCATAGATTTTTCTTCATCAAAGCATGATGATGAAGAGGATTGTGATTTAGATTCGAAGGAAAATAAGGGGAAGGGGAAGAAATTCAATTTTAAATCTGAGGCCGGTGAAGATGGCAAGGAGCACAACATGTCCAAAGTGAAGTGTTTTCACTGTCACGAGCATGGACATATTGCCACAAAGTGTCCACAAAAGAAGAAGAAGGGGAAGGTGTTTGGAACTGCAGCTGGTGAGGCCCTTACCTCACAATTTGAGCTTGAATTCTCATTGATCTCATGCATGGTGTCAAGTGTATTGGTGTTAGGGTGGTACTTGGATAGTGGTGCTTCCTTTCACATGACCAGAGACAAGAAAATTTTCAGTGACTTGGAGGAGAAGGGTCTCCAGATGCATATTGAAATAGGTGACATCAGATGGTACAGTGCTACTGAGATTGGTAACATTACCTTTCAGAGGGAAGCAGGTGAACTCTTTCAATTAAAAAATTTAATCCATGTACATGGTTTGAAGAAAAATTTAGTCTCGGTTACAATGTTAGAGGATAGAGGCTATGATGTTATTTTCAGTCAAGGAAATGTTTTCCTGCGACACAAAGCAACTGGGAAAGCCAAGAAGATTCGAATTCGAGTTAATAATCTCTATAGAATTGATGTAGATGCGATTTCTACAGAGCTTCCTACCATTCGGAAGTGTGATAAAGTCATGACATTGACCCTCGAGAGGGATCTAGATTTTCATGCAGGTAAGAATGAACATAAAGATGTTGAGCAGCCACATGCGAAGGATCATGGAATGGGAGAAACCACTCATGTAGAGAAATTTCGAGCTAGATGGGAAGACAGAGTGCATGCAGCTATACCACCAGGTGAGAGGTGGGGCAACATGCATGAATAATCCCAAGAAGAAATTTTGGGCAGGATTCATTGAGATGGTGTGGATCTCACAAATTGAACCTGGCTACTAGGAGCCCATAGAGAAGCTATAGCAGGATTAGTTGGATTGATACAGTCAGATGTCATGAGGACATGAAATCAAAGTGAAAATTTCAGATACTGGAGCATAGATCAGAGTTGGAAGCAAGTGCAGAGTGCATGGATGCAAATGTCAGCATCGTAGAGGATCCAGTAGACATGTGCAGTAGCTAGCAGCAAGTCAAAAGACTTTGATGACATATGCATTATAATAATTTAGTTGTTTGGAGGCTATTTAGTTTTGGAAGTGTTGCATGCAAAGGTTTCATGTGCGATAAAAATTAGAGAAGTGTTGCATACAAGAGTTGCATGTGCGAGAAATAGTAGAGATGTGTTGCATGTCACATGCATGGAGTTGCATGTCGCACACATGGAGTTGCATGTCGCATGCATGGATATGCATGTCTCATGCATGGAGTTGCATGTCGCATGCATGGATTTGCATGTCACATGCAAGGGCATTCCTTTCTTGTTGAGAGGGAGTGTTTAAGTTTGCAATAAGAAACAATGAAATTGGCATCCGGAAACAAAATCCATGATCGTAGTGAAAATTAAGCACCCACACTAGGGTGGGGCCCACACAGGCTCTTTTGAGGTGTATGTCTATTTATAGATGCATGTCCATGAATATTTATATATGCATGTCTATTTTTATTATCCTTTAATATTATATGGACATTAATCTATAATATTTTCTCAATGTGGACTTGAAAATAGTTCATTGAAGTGGAAAACGGGTTAGCTAAGTGAATTTCAAGTTAAGTGGTTGGTTGGTGGGACATGTAAGATGAATTTAGTCATAACTGAGTGATTTTAGTTGTAACAGAGTTGGAAGTGTAGTAGTGCATGATTTGTGCAAGTTGTAAGTAGTTTAAATCAGTTAAGTGAGTTAAACTCCGTTGTGATAGTTGTAACTGAAGATACACTAGTGAGAGATCAAGTGAATTAATTATCAATTAATTCACAATCAGTGGTCTCACATGCAACTAAATATTTACGATTATTAATTGCATTCATGTCAAACCCAATGGAGACCCAGCTGAGTTCAAGGTGAAAGGGAAGTAAACTATTAGTTGTGACATTATCCACTTGAACACATGCAAGCACACACACATTGGATGAGCCCAGTATATTTACCCAGTCAAGGCAGGCAAGGCATCCATTATTCAGGTTTCTTTACCATCAGGGATTGTGCCATGGAGGCAGGTTGTCTAGAGACAGTAAATTGACCAAGTGATTTTCCAAAATTTTCATGACAATGTGAGACAATTAGCTGATGTACTGAGAGCCCTTGTGATTATATTTTTGTATGTAATTGTGACTAGGAGTTCAATTTTTTTTCTCAAAATTCAAAGTTATAGGATTGGTTTGAAACTAGGATGGTTGTGTAGATCTCATATTCTTGATTCCAGCGTCACGAACGGTTCAAAAAATCGATGTCGTATGAGGAAGATATCACGTTCTGATCGAAATTCCAAAAATATGAATTGCGACAGTTTGACTGGAATGCACAGTCAGCAAATGGGTGGAGGTACAGTCAACAAAAAAGAATATTTTGACGAATATTCCTTTCTACCGAGCCAATCATGGGTTGAAAAGTGTTTCATTTTTATTCGTGACATGGTTTGGAGGATCCAATCATAGGGTGACATGTGGCCAACCCTGAGGCCACCACATGTCCCTAAAATGGCATTGTAAAATTTTGGACGGTCCGCAGGAATCAACCCCGAGACCTCCCATAGGGCACGCATAAGTCTTACCGTCTGCACTACACATTAGACCTTATCTCCTAAGGGCGATTCTTAAATTTATGGTGTATTGTAATCATGGTTGGGGTATGGGAACCGCCGATGGTCCCAACCCGCCAGCGGTTCCCTAGAGTGTTCATATGGCAAACAATAAACTTAACCAACTCCGTGTAGTCTACGCGTTAACCACCAGCGTTTCTCGTTATATTTGTCACATGTTCATGTTTAAAGTGTTATCACCGCATGGATAAGTCTTAACCCATAACGCTTACCATAGTGTCAAATGGTTTAGTCCATAGTTTATGGAGAGTTCCGCTTGACGGTTTATGTAACCATGGGTTTTGGGGGGTGCGCATGTGGCCAACCCCAACCGTCAAATTAAATGCCGCAGTTAGATTTGGTGGAACTTATGGAGGGCGCACCATTTTTGGTTTAAATTTCATAATTTAACTCCAGTTAAGTGGATTTCTCCACTTTTAGTGGAGCTTTCCTTGGTGAAACTAGGGAAAAGTGTAGGAGGCCTAATTTTCAACCATTTTGAGTGAATGAAGAGTCATTTTTTGACTATTTGGAGGATTTTGGAGCCATTGGTGCAGAGATAAAAACCATTAGAGCAATGTAACTACATGTAATTTCAAAATTTTAAGCATAATGAAAGATGGGCATGCCATTAGGAGCTGGACCAGCAGATGTAGCCCAGAAGGGGTGAACTGCTTCATAATGCCTATTGTGGAAATTTCACGTGGAAATTTTTTTCTCTATTTTACACTATTGTTCAGTGTTATTTAAACTTGTTTTATGATTCTAATTCGCTAAAAATCATCTACAAATCATGGTTAAATTCCTTAATCCTTATGCAAACTAATGAGACAAGTATGCACATGTTTTTTAAACTAAAGAGACACTTAGAACAACAAAAATAATACCGTCATTTTAGATCAGATTGGTATCGAAGCTAGAGTTTTATTCTATAGTGTTATTTAGTGCAAAGAATTCTTTAACTGTTTGCAATTTTTAGATGCTTACAAGGCTCAAGATGAAGAGAGAAGAAGGAAAATGAGGGAAGCAACAGGGTCTCAAAAGGAGCCAAAGAAAAGTGGAGAAATATTTCCTGAATCTCCACCACCTATTTCACATCCTAAAGAAGCATAAGTTCCATTAAGCATGCCACATGAGGAAGGAGAAATCCATTAAGAAGTTGATCCCAAAGAGGAAGAAAGAGTGTTCAGGAAAGCATTCATTGACATGACTAAGATGGTTAGAATATTTTATCAAGAAATGAATGAGATACTGGAAGCAGAAGGATCTAAACTTAATAAGGAAGGAAAAGGATCTTCAGGAGGTCAACATGATGAAAATAATTCAAAGAAGGGAAATGGTGGAAATGGAGGCAATGGAGAGTCATCATCCTCACCCTCATCATCATCATCCTCTACTTCTTCTTCAGAACATCAGCCACACAAGTCCAAGAATACTGTGAAAATTCCTTTTCTAAAACTTGATGTTAAATTCAAATTGCCAATTTTTAATGGTGAAGTCAATGCAAAAAATCTAGATAATTGGATTAGGAAATTGGAGGTCTAATTGAGAATACAAAACCTTCAAGATGATGATACAAAAATTCAATTAGCTTCATTGAGAATGGAAGGTGCAAAACATGTTTGGTGGGAAGCCAAGACAAAGGAGGAAATCAAGAAATATGGTAATATTATTCTATCATGGTTAGATTTCATTATTTCTATTAAAAAAAAATTTTATCCATGAGCTCATATGCAGAAATCCATCATGAACTAGCAGAACTTTAGGCAATTAAAGGGACAAAATGTGCAAGAATACACCCAAGAATTTAGGAGAAGAGCTCTCTTATTAGGGGTGGATTTGGAGAGCCAAGATATTTTTCTAAAGTACATAGCAGGCTTACATAGCTACCTTAAACATAATATTCTCATGTTTAACCCCACCAGTCTAGATGAAGTATGTGTTTAGGCCACACATCTAGAAGCTAGATGGAAGAAAATTTCTGAAGAGGGTAGAAAGAAACCTTTTAAGGGTAAAGCCAAGGAAAAGACCTCAAAAGGAAAAAACAAAAAGAATTCATCTATTAAGAAAGAGGGAGAAAAGGTGGTTTTTAAACATTTTTCAAAAGAAGGTCATGATGAAACTCATTGTTGGAAATTACATCCTGAATTGAGGCCAAAGAAACCCAATAACAAAGGGAAACAAAAAACTGCTACTACAACTCAACATGATTTAGGATTTGATTCAAGTGATGAATCTAAGATTATAGCCATGGGATTGAAGAACATGAAGGAAAAATAAATTGAAACTAAACCTTGTATCAATACATCAAACTATCACATAAACACTCCAAATGAAGAAGAAAGAATAGAACTGTTTCATGTGAGGGTCATATCCAAGCATACCACGATTGACACACTGTTTTCCAATGGGTCACAAGAAAACTTAATCTATGAAGATTTGGTCAAGAAAATTAACCTTGAGACTGTACCACATCTAAAACCATATCCATTGGGTTGGATTTGTAAGAATGCAAATCTACAGGTTTCAAAGAAATGTATATTGAGGTTTGCAATCACTACAAGATTTGTTGACATGGTTGAATTAGATGTGGTTTCTCTTGAAATAAATGCTATTGTATTAGTGATTCCTTACTTGTATGATAGGAAATCGATATTATATCACCATGAGAACAAGTATCATTTATTCAAATATGGCAAGGAGTTCATTGTTAGAGCACATCGCATGAAGACAAACATTGCTATGGTAAATGCTGGATAGGTAAAGAGGCTAGTAAATTCAAGTAAGAATTTCATACTTCTTATGATTAAGTCTAAAGCTGATATTAATCATGAATATTTTGAAGGATGTGATCCTAAGTTGAAATCATATTTATATTATGTGGTTAATGGACATCATGCAATGTTTCAGGAGCCAACAAGATTGCCTCCAAAAAGAGAAATTCAACATGAGATTCAGTTGCAACAAGATTGTCCTCTTCCAAATATCAGTATGTATCGCATGTCGATAATGGAGAATGCTGAAATAAAGAGACAAATAAAAGAGATGTTGGATAAAGGAGTCATAAGGCCAAGCACCTCGCCATGCAGTTCACCCATAGTCTTGATACAAAAGAAAGATGGGACTTGACACATGTGTGTAGATTTTCAAGGTTTGAACAAGATTACGGTAAAAAAATGTTACCCACTGCCAAGAATAGATGATTTGATTGATCAGCTAAAATAAGAAAAGTTTTTCACTAAGTTAGATTTACGAAGTGGATATCATCAAGTAAGAATTGCAATAACTAATATATGTAAAACTGCATTCAAAACTAAACAAGGACTCTTTGAGTGGCTATTTATGCCTTTTGGTTTATGTAATGTACCGAAAAATTTCATGTGTGTTATGGATAGTGATTTGCATCCATTCCTTGATGAATTTTTTATTTTATAATTAGATGACATTTTAATTTTCAACAAAACAAGAGAATATCATGTCTTGCATGTGAATATAGTACTTGATATTTTGAAGAAAGAGAAATTGTTTCTTTAGATGTCAAAGTGTGAGCTTGGAAAGACCTCTTTTGTCTATTTGGGACATATTGTAGGGGGAGGAGAATTGAGGATTGATCCTTCTAAAGTGGAGGCCATTACGAATTGGTCCACACCCAAAATAGTTACCGAGGTAAGAAGTTTCTTAGGTGCAGCTCAATAATTGAGAAATTTTATTGCTAACTTTTCTTCCATTGCATCTCCTATGCATGTAGTGACAAGTGTGAAGAAAGGCTTCCAATGGGAAGACAAAAAACAACAATATTTCAAAGCTTTAAAAGACAATATCAGTTCAACTCCATTCCTTGCATTACCAAATTTGAGACACCCATTTGAGATTCAAATCGATGCTATTGATTATGCCATGGGCGCAGTTCTTTTGCAGTATGGTAAGCCTATCTCTTTTCATTCTAAAAATTTTAATGGTGCTGTGTGTTATTTCCTAAATCTACCTTAGGCTGAAGGAAGGCAGAGTTCAGGGTAACATCAAACCACGCTCAGTCTGGTAGCTAGCCCTACCAGATCAGGAGAGGGCTCTCTCCAGGTCAATCTTAGAAAAGATAATCAATAGGGCTTGCGATGACATGAAATAAAAGCTGATTTTAGGCTAGGTATATAAGTAAAGGATTTTTATTTGATTTTGGGGTTTTTTTGGAATCAAAGGGAAAGGCAGTTTTGGGTCCGGGGATGATGCCTAGTTTTTTCAAAGTTTTGAATGGGGCAAGGAAGGCAATTGTTTTGATACTTTGGATTGAATGAATGAATAGCTCAGACCAGTGAGGAGCTGAAGAGGGCAAGAAGCTTTCAAGAATCCTATTCAAACAGTTGAAAACATGGAAAACCAAACAAATTTTTAAGGTAGAGCACTGCAAATCTAATGGATTCCACCTTTATCACTCATTTGTTTAATTTGAGAAGAAAGGAGAAGGAAAATTATACACATGAAACATTAGTAAAATTACAATCACAGAGAGAAACACACCATCAAAACATAGAGCCACATGGATCCAAAAGAGTGCTGCAAACCCTGGTCTATTCCTTTGCCAAAATTGCAGAGATGAAATGTACAATGAAGTGCCAAGCAATCCCAAGTGTCCAACCTGGAAAATGACTAAAGAACTACAAGATATAGACAAGCCTAACTAATCCCCATGCCTATAGTGGTCTAGCTCACCATTATAGGAGTTGTTTCAACCATATCTAAACTAAGAACTAGAAAATAGGCAATGAAACAACTTGCCTCTATATGATAGGAAACTAATTCATTCACTTACATTTCACTTTTTGGTGAATGAATCTACTTGGATGAGTAAAAATGTGCCAAAATTACATAATATTCATCATATGACATCAAGTTACATCAAGAGTTACATTAAAAAGTCAAAATAGCCAAAAATAGGCGAAAATATGAGCTGCTGAGTGAAAAATAGGCCAAATTTCCCAATGCGCAGCGCCTGAAATCTCTATGCATAGTGCAACTTTGAGACAGATTTTGAGGGCCTTCCTGAAGTCTAAATTGAGTGTAGGATAGCTTGTTGGAAAGATATGCCTTTCTACTTTCCAACCCAAGTGGAATTTCTGAATTTGGTGTCCATTTTTCCCTCCAAAAATGAGTTCTCCCAACACTGCTTCCTATGTTTCCAAAAAGAGGCAGAAAGGTCATTTTTAGGGTGTTTTTGACACTTTAGGCAATCCAAAAATTGTCAAAATATTTAGGTAATGGGTATAAATTCATACATTTTCATGAAAAATCGAGAAATGCAAAGTTTTCTTCAAGAGGAGCTGCCAATTATAAGCACGCGCCAAGTGGCGCTATGCGTCGGGCAGGCAAATCTGTGTTAAGGCCAAAAAAATCAAAATTGACAAAATGTGTCCCAAATTTCTTGAAATTTGGGATGAGTGTCCACCATAAAGCGCTATGCTGAGCCAAATGAGATTTGGCCAAAATTTGGAGTCTATCTTGCCTTTTATGCCTCCTCGATGCCTTCTTCATCTATGTTGCCTGAGGTGAATATGAGGAGTTTGGTGTCTTTGGTTTTTGTTGCCAAATATGTGATAACAAGTGAGGGAATATGGAGGGATAGGGTGGTGGAAATGATGGAAATAAGAGACTATTATCAAGTGAAATTGTGAATTAAAGATTTTGGGGCAGTCACTTGGTTTCTTGGAACAGCCTTGGGGTTTGAGGAAATTTACAATCGGGATGGGGACAATGGGAATGGCTTAGGAAATGAATGATTTAGGGATACAAGGGAATATGAAAATGAAATAATGTAACAAGATAGTTAGTGAGGATGGAATAACAAGGTGTGGAAATAGAATGACAGGCACAAAACCACTTCTAAACCCTAAGGATTGCACAAGATAATTGGGTTTGAGTTTTTGTATTAAAATCCTCATAAACAACACAAGATCTTGTTCATTGACAATGGAGATTTTACTTAACCTACTTGGACCAAGAGAGACCGAGAATATTTGGATTTTTGTGATGGGTGTGGAGCCTGATTATCTTGTTTACTTTGTATCACAACATTGGACCCATGTACCTTAAAAGGGGCAGCAACGCCACCCGTAATTAATCACTGCCGTGGGGGGTCCAGGGGGGGCTAAAAACAGATGTAAAATTGTCTTGTAAAAGTATAGTATTTTCTAGTCAATATGGGCCATTCATTAAGAAAATGATCTGAGAGTAGAAGTTATGATTAGATTAGGGTTTTTTGCCCTAGAAGGAAACCCCTCTCTTTTATGAGGGCATTGTATTGTGATTGTGCATTGTATGTGTATTCTCAGAGCGAGAAACAGAGAGGAAAACTATGAAGAGAACAGAGAATATTACAACGGATATGCTGTAGCTTTTGTTTTTTTTTCATTTTGCTGGATAATAGAAAGGAAGGACTGTCTGTTTAGGGTGGACGTAGCCCAAACTGGGTGAACCACGTATATCTATGTCTCTCTGGTTTTATGTGTTTTTTGTGTGCTTGTATTTTCCACATATTTTATGTGTTGCATTGCTTTGTAATATTTAATTTTGTAACAATTGGTATTAGAGACAAAGGAATATTTGGCTGATAAACTCGCAGGAAAGAAAGGTTCCTGGTTCGAGTGGGAGCAATGGCGGACGATGGTAATTTTAGGGTCGAGAAATTTAATGGCCAAAACTTCTCACTGTGGAAGATGCAGATGGAAGATTATCTGTATCAGAAATATCTATACCTACCATTGAGCGGAAAAACAAAGAAGCCGGTGGCCATGATAGACGTGGAATGGAACATTCTCGATAGAAAGGCACTCAGAACAGTAAGGTTGTGTCTTACGACATCAGTCGCCTTCAATATTTCAAAGGAAAAAACAATAGAGGGTTTGATGCAGATGTTGGTGAAACTATATGAAAAGCCCTCGGCCTCAAACAAGGTATTTCTTATGAAACGACTATTTAATATGAAGATGTCGGAAGGTGGATCTGTTGCAGACCATTTAAATTAATTTAATACAGTTACCAGTTAGTTAAGTTTTGTAGGGGTAAATTTTGATGATGAAGTTAGAGCTCTGTTATTCTTGTGCTCATTACCAGAAAGTTGGACTGGTTTAGTTATGGCCATTAGTAACTCTGTCTCTGGATCTAGTACTTTAAAGTTTGATGATGTTGTTGGTGCTATCCTTAGCGAGGAAATGCGACGGAAAAGCTCCGGTGAGACATCAGGTAATGCTTTGAGTGCAGAGTCTAGGGGAAGAAGAATGGAAAGAGGAAAGAGCTCGGGATATCGCAGTAAATCAAGGAAAGGCAGATCCAAGTCCATATCGGGGATAGTGTGTTGGAATTGCGGAAAGAAAGGACACCTAAAGAAAGACTGTAGATCTCGGAAGGGAAAAGAAGGAGACACACAGCAAGAAAACAATCATGAAGAAAATGTGACAGGTGATGTGTTACAAGATGCTTTGATTCTTTCTTTCGAAAATGTTACCGATTCTTGGGTTGTAGATTCAGGGGCTTCATTCCATGCCACACCTGATAAGAAATATTTTCATGACTATGTTCAAGGAGATTTTGGACAAGTTCGTTTGGGTGATGATAAACCCTGTAAAATTGTTGGAATGGGTAAAGTTCTTGTAAAACAACAGAATGGAAACCAATGGCTACTAAAGGAGGTAAGGCATATTCCAGATCTAAAGAAAAATCTGATTTCAACAGGGCAGTTAGGCAATGAAGGTTGTGTGACAACTTTCACAGATAAAACTTGGAAGGTCACCAAAGGAGCGCTAGTAATAGCAAAAGGTGAAAAGGTTGGTACATTGTATTTATGCAATGGTATTTCTAACTCTGTTAATGCTTTAACTTCCAAGGGAGAAGATACATCATTATGGCATCATAGGCTTGGACACATGAGTGAGAAGGGAATGAAGATTCTTCACTCAAGAAATTTGTTGCCAGATTTGAAGAATGTTGATTTGGATTTCTGTGAAAATTGCATTTATGGAAAACAAAAGAGAGTCAGATTTCTTAGAGTCGGGAAAGAAAAGAAGAGCGAAAAATTGGAGCTTGTGCATACAGATGTATGGGGACCTGCTCAGGTATCATCTCTTGGTGGTTCTCATTATTATGTTACTTTTATTGATGATGCAACTAGAAAAACATGGATTTATTGTATTCAGAATAAATCTGATGTATTTGATACTTTCAAGAAATGGAAAGCTTTGGTTGAGATTGAGACAGGAAAGAAGTTGAAGTGTCTCAGATCAGAAAATGGAGGTGAATATTGCAGCAAAGAGTTTGATAGGTACTGTTCAGAGCATGGAATTTGTAGAGAGAAGATAGTTCCAAGAACACCACAAGAAAATGGTATGTCAGAAAGGATGAATAGAACAATCATGGAGCGTGCAAGGTGCATGAGATTGCATGCAGGATTGCCTTTACAATTTTGGGCAGATGCTGTAGATATTGTTGTTTATCTAATAAACAGAGGGCCTTAAATTTCCTTGGATGGTGGTATTCCAGAGGAAGCATGGATAGGTAAAAAGGTAAACTACTCTCTTTTAAAGCCTTTTGGTTGTGAGGCCTTTGTCCATATTAATAAAGAAAACAGAACAAATCTTGAGGAAAAATCAAAGAAATGTACCTTTATTGGATATGGTGCTAATGATTTTGGTTATCACTTATATGATTATGAAAATCAAAAAATCATTAAGAGTAGAGACGTAATATTCAATGAAAAGTTCTTGTATAAGAATAAGCTGCAGGAAAAGAAACAGGAAAAAGAAAGCAAGGAATACACGGTTCTTGATGAGATAACTGAAAAAGTAAAGGTGCCTGAAAATAATAATAATCAACAACGATAGTAGCAGCAACCACCACAACATCAATAGGCACCTCAAACACCTGAAAGTGGTGTTAGAAGATCTACCAAGATAAGTAGACCCCCTGAACGATACTCTCCTTCATTATATTATTTATTGTTGACTGATTCTGGTGAACCTGAATGTTATGAAGAAGAAATGCAGGTTGAAAGCAGGAAGAAGTGGGAGCTAGCCATGGAAGAAGAGATGGACTCCTTAATGCTTAACCAGACTTGGGACTTAGTCAGGTTGCGTGCAGGTAAAATGACATTGTAGAATAAATGGGTTTACAGGCTGAAGGAAGAAGATGGAGGAAAATAGAGGTACAAAGCTAGACTTGTGGTGAAGGGGTTTGCACAGAAGAAAGGTATTGATTTTGATGAAATATTTTCTCTTGTTGTTAAAATGAATTCAATCAGAACTATTTTAATTCTTGTCGCAGTGGAAGATTTACATCGTGAACAGTTATATGTAAAGACAACATCTCTCCATGGATATTTGGAGGAAGAGATATACATGCATCAACCAGAAGGATATGAGGTAAAAGGGAAAGAAAAATTGGTATGCAGGTTAAAGAAGAGCTTTTATGTTTTAAAACAGGCTCCAAGGAAGTGGTATCTAAAATTTGACAAGTTCATGTCTGAACAAGGTTATACTAGATGTTAGTCTGATCCTTGTGTTTATCTAAAAAGGAAAAATGATTGCAGCTATATTATATTGTTATTGTATGTAGATGACATGCTTGTTGCAGGGTCTAACATGCAAGAAATAAATGTGCTCAAAAGAAAATTGGCAAATTCATTTGCAATGAAGGATTTGGGAGCTGCAAAACAAATCCTTAGTATGAGGATAGCTAGAGACAGGAAAAATCGCAAATTGACACTGTCTCAAAATGATTACATAGAAAATGTGTTGAAAAGATTTAATATGCAGAATGCAAAACCAGTTAGTACACCTTTTGCTAGCCATTTCAAACTTAGTAAGGAGATGTGCCCCAAGACCCAAGAAGACATGGATTATATGTCTAAAGTTCCATATGCATCAGCAATTGGAAGCTTAATGTATGCAATGGTCTGCACAAGGCCTGATATTGCACATGCAGTGGGAGTTGTAAGAAGGTACATGAATAATCCAGGAAAAGAACATTGGATGGCAGTAAAATGGATTCTCAGATATTTGAGAGGTACCACAAATCAAGCATTATGCTTTGGTGGTTCAAACATTGATCTACAAGGATATGTTGATGCAGATATGGCAGGTGACAGAGATAACAGGAGGAGCACTACAGGATATGTATTTACTGTAGGTGGAACAACTGTCAGTTGGGTTTCAAAAATCCAAAGTGTTGTTGCAATTTCAACAACAGAAGCAAAGTATGTTGCTGCTACAGAGGCTAGTAAAGAAATGATTTGGTTACAAAGGTTTATGGATGAATTGGGTAAGAAGCATGATATGGGCACGCTATACAATGATAGCCAAAGTGCCATTCATCTTGCAAAGAACTCAGCATTTCATTCCAGGACTAAACACATACATCTCAAGTACCATTTCATACTGTTAGTATTAGAAGATGGAGAGTTGAAGCTATAAAAGATACACACTAGCCAGAATCCTGCAGATATGATAACAAAAGTTGTAACCAGGGAGAAACTGAGAATGTGCTCAGTTTCAATTGGTCTTCAAGGATGACGATGAAGATGAGAAACAACCAGGTCCAAAGAGGAGTCATTATCTAGCAAATGAAGCAGCGGTGGAGTTGCTACAATAAGTCTCCAAGTGGGAGATTGTTGGGTGTGGAGCCTGATTATCTTGTTTACTTTGTATCACAACATTGGACCCCTATACCTTAAAAGGGGCGGCAACGCCACCCGTAATTAATCACTGCCATGGGGGGTCTAGGGGGGGTGGCAGCGCTTTTTGGAGCCCCCCCCTGGCAGGGGCTTTCGGGGGCAGTTCCCTCGAAGCTAAAAACAGATGTAAAATTTCCTTGCAAAAGTATAGTAATTTCTAGTCAATCTGGGCCGTTCATTAGGCAAATGATCTGACGGTAGAGGTTATGTTTAGATTAGGGATTTTTTCCCTAGAAGGAAACCCCTTGCTTTTATGAGGGCATTGTATTGCGACTGTGCATTGTATGTGTATTCTCGAAGTGAGAAACAGAGAGGGAGACTGTGAAGAGAACATAGAATATTACAATGGATCTGCTATAGGTTTTGTTTTTTTTCATTTTGCTGGATAATAGAAAGGAAGGATTGGCTGTTCGGGGTGGAAATAGCCCAAACTGGGTGAACCACGTATATTTGTGTCTATCTGGTTTTATGTGTTTTTTGTGTGCTTGTATTTTCCGCATATTTTATGTGTTGCATTGCACTGTAATATTTAATTTTTTAACATTTTGGAAGAAATGACAGTTAATTAGCTTCCCGACCCTATGCACCGTGCAAGTAACCCAATGCGTTGCGCCCCTCCAATGCCCTGCGCCAGTGTATTTTTTACACTGCGGAGGCACGCCCAATGCACCGCGCCTGCCCAGTGTGTTCCGACACTCAGCCTATGCACCGCGCACTAAAAATTCAACACAATTTTCCCTCAAGCTTCTTCCTTTGCTTCTCACGGGTTCTCCTTTGCTCACTGTTGTCTCTTGGCATGCAAATGGATTCTTGAAACATAAAAATTATATTTATACCGAGGAATTTGATTTTTCATTTGAAAAACCCATTTTGTAATGTTGCAAACTTTGACACTTTTCAAAAGAACTCTGTTTTGCTTTCCTTTTTGCTTTTGGACTGAATGATGAGATTTATGTCTGTCTTGTAGGGAATGGATGGCTGGAGCTTCGACAAAGGTGACCAGGGCTACGAATGGAGCATTATTACAACTGAAGACTTTGAAAATTACATTGCATTTGTTACAAAAGGATAAAATAGACAATTTTTCTTCAAAACTGAGTTTTGAAGAAAAATCATTATCAAGCATTATGATGATGAAATTTTTGCACTGAAATATTATTTGAACCTTCCTCATATTCCTGCTGGCCATTATTAGGAATTTTGAGACCTGATTAACTAAACCTTAGACCTAATGAGACTAGAAACCCTAAAATGACTCTTTGCCAATTATGAGACCAAACATGACTGTACATGATTTTGATGAACAGACCTAGGCCAGTAGGTACATGAAATGAGGGATATGAGTAACAAGACCCTTCCATCAGATGGTCCATGTTCCTAATGGAATGCAACTGACTGAACTGAGTGAGACACCTAAAATGAAATGCAACAAGAGAAATTTGATCTCTGACGGAGGGATGAAGATACCGACTCTAACATTGGCTCCAATGGGGATGGTAGCTCCTTGGAGGTGCCAAGAACTACAGATTTCTGGGAGAGTAGGCTGTGCCTTCGTCCATTGGGCTATGGAGTCCATAACTTTGACAAATCAACACAAGACTCTTGACTTATTTTATTGACTGAAAATTGATGACTTGACAACACAAATTTACTCTTACTCAACTAAAAACTGACTCGTTACTTAAACACAACAACAAAAATAGAAAATATGTTCAAAATGGAGCTTATTCATCAAAACCTACTCTAACAGTTTCATTCATCACCTGATCAAGTGAAATGAAACAACCAATGCAACCAGGTAAGTATTCCAACTACTTTTTGAATTCTCTGCAAGTGCTTGCTTATGAATAACAAGAGAGAACTACTGAAAGGAAACTCCCATAAAAACTTGTGAACATATCCGTTGAATACTATGGATTCTCTATCTTCCTCCAAAAACACTGCATAAGGATCTCGAAATTCATGCACACTAGGACTTAGCTCATCCAATGGATTACTTTTCTTCTCCTCATACCATGAATGAAAACTTTGATCTGAGCTTTGTGACGAGACTCCTGCTAAAAATGACAAAGAGACTGGCTTCCGAATCATGTTTGTATCAGTACATGTTTCAAGCTTACATATAGTCAATGGAGAAGGACCTTGATTGCAGACATCATCCAACACATCAGCTATTGGATCATGAAAAACTTGAAAAGACTAAAAAGACTATTGCAACCCATTTTATATTGGTTCCGATGAAATTACATTATTTCCTACGGGCTGCTCATTTGAAGATTTACCATGCAATTTATCCTTAAAAAAATGAAATTATTCAAAACAAAAAGGTACGGAATCATCTTGGATCATTTGATCATATGTGCCGGCTTCCAAGTCTTCATCTGCAACTTGACAATCAATGGCATTCAGGAGCTGCAAATCTGGATATGGGAAGTCTTGAACAAGGTTTTCATTACCCTCAAGATGGTCCAAATCAAGACTTGTTGACAGTTGATTTCTGATTACATGGAAGTTGTCTCTGATGAACTGAAACGAATCAAAACAAAAAGGCAAATATCCTTCACTTACTTCAAAATTTGTTGCACTTTCCTCATCACTGTCATAGCTGATATGCATCGGTTGATCACTGTACTCGAGCTGCTGAAAGCAAACTGCCTCCTTCCACAAACTAGCTGCTGATTTGTCTGCAAGATTAGCTTCTGTTTGGAGAACATAATCATCATCATACTGATCAAACTGAGGAAAATCATCAGTATAAAACACATCATCAAGCATACATGTCAAATCAATAGATCTCTCTTCTCAAAGATGATGTACAAAACAATCACTATGAAAACTGGAATAAGAAACAAAATGTTTTGGAACAACAACTTATTCTTCTTCAATCTGCGAGCCATGGGCTTGAACATTATACTCATTCCTTGTGGTGATCTTTTGCATCAACTCTTCTACTGCACTTGCCAACATGTCAAGCTTTACCTCTAGAGATGTCGATTCCTCCGTAACTATGTTTTTCATCTCTTCTTCTTTAGACCTTGCCCTTTGGATCCGCAAATGAGCCTCTACATTTACTGCACTGTTCTGCATCTCTTCAAGTGTTGCAAGATTCCTTTCTCTCCGCTGGAACTCGATTTCTGGATCAAAGGCACCCCGGTAGTACAACAGAGTAGATCCAAGAGGAGGTCTTATATCTACTGGCATCGAATAATAAACTTGGTTAAATCTGGCAGAAAACTATCGTACTGTCTCCCCTGGCTATCTTTTTAGCTGGTTATACTCTTCTATAATCAAGAAAGGGTTCTTTTTTATCACCCACCTATCGAGGAAAACTTTAACGAACTACTGGAAATCTGAGATGCTCGCATCAGGCAGGGTTTTGAACCAACTCTTGACTTTGCCTTGCAAAGAAAGAGAAAAAAGCCTAATACTAACATCTCCTTCATCAACTTCAAAAAGGTCAAGAAAAGACTCAAAATTCAAAACATGTCTCTCAGCAGTGATGTTGTCGCATTCACCATCAAATCTTGGTAGATATAGGTAATTATTTTTAGAGAAAGCATGGGATATAGGAGGTAAAATGAGAGGCTTGTATCGATCTGGAATTTTACAAGGTATAGGGGTGTGTATAAATGCTACAGAATCAGTCTTGGTCTCTTGAGGTTCATCAGTTTGAAAATGGTCATCACAAGATTCAGAAGAAAGGTCTTGATCAAGCTCAAAAGCATGCAAATCTTTGGTATTTACAATATTCAAAGGGAATGAATCAAATGAAGGCCGATGATATTTTCTCAAATACAATATATTTTTCAAATCCTTATTGACATTCTCGGAAAAAGAGAAGAAATAATTTATGACAAAGAACAAAATGTCTTGGATGAAATTCCAACTTGAATACCTGATCTTTCCATATTGTCCTTTCATTTCTCTGCTAATCAGGTTCATCCTCCAGTGGAGTCCTTGGATCTGATCTCGAAACTGATTTAGAGTCGCCAGGTGAATGATTTCAGCCTTGCGGTGTCTGATCGTTGTCCACCATCAACAATCAGATCTGAACTTGATTAGATCTTACTGAGGAAACCAGATGTTCAGTTCATAAACTAGACCGGAGATTGACTGAAGCAGCATTCATCTACTTTCGCTAATGCAAAGCAAGAGAGTTTCGAAGGCTACCTAGCTAACTTTAGGCTCCGTCTGTAGTTTATAAAGCAAACAACACAATTTTCTTTTCCCCAGTATGGTCACCACTATGTTATTGCCTAAATCTACCTCAGGCTAAAGGAAGGCAGAGTTCAGGGTAACATCAAACCATGCTCAGTCTGGTAGCTAGCCCTAGCAGATCAGGAGAGGGCTCTCTCTGGGTCAATATCAACAAATATAATCAATAGGGCTTGAGATGAATTGAAATAAAATATGATTTTAGGATAGGTATGTAAGTAAAGGAGTTTGATTTGATTTTGGGGGTTTTTTTGGAATCAAAGGGAAAGGCAGTTTTGGGTCCGGGGATGAGGCCTCGTTTTTGCAGAGTTCTGAATGGGGCAAGGAAGGAAATTTTTTTGATGGTTTGGATTGAATGAATGAATAGCTCAGACCGGTCAGGAGCTGAAGAGGGCAAGAAGCTTTCAAGAATCCTCTTCAAAGAGTTGAAAACATGGAAAACTAAACAAAAGTTTAAGGTAGAGCACTACAAATCTAATGGATTCCACCTTTATCACTCATTTTTTTAATTTGAGAAGAAAGGAGAAGGAAAATGATACACATGAAACATCAGTAAAATTACAATCACAGAGAGAAACACACCATCAAAACATAGAGTCACATGGATCCCAAAGAGTGCTGCAAACCCTGGTCTATTCCTTTGCCAAAATTGCAGAGATGAAATTTACAATGAAGTGCCAAGAAATCCCAAGTGTCCAACCCTAAAAATGACTGAAGAAATAAAATATATAGAAAATCCTAACTCATCCCCATGCCTCTAGGGGTCGAGCTCACCATTCTAGGAGCTTTTTCAACCATATCTAAACTAAGAACTTTGAGACTGATTTTGAGGGCCTTCCCTAAGTCCAAATTGAGTAAAGGATAGCTTGTTGGAAATATCTACCTGTCTATTTTCCAACCCAAGTGGAATTTCTAAATTTGGTTGCCATTTGGCCCTCCAAAAATGAGTTTTCCCAACACTTCTTCATGTGTGTCCAAAAAGAGGCAGAAATGTCATTTTTAGGGTCTTTTTGACCCTTTAGGCAACCCAAAACTTGTCAAAATATTTAGGTAATGGGTAGGCATGCATAACGTTTCATGAAAAATATAGAAATTCAAATTTTTCTTCAAGAGGAGCTGCCAATTATAAGCGCGCGCCAAGTGGCGCTACGCGTCGGGCAGGAAAATCTATGTTAAGGCCAAAAAAATCAAAATTGAAAAAATGTGTCCCAAATTTCTTGAAATTTTGGCTGAGTGTCTACCATAAAGCGCTATGCTGAGCGAAATAAGCTTCAGCCAAAATTTGGAGTCTATCATGCCTTTTATGCCTCCTCGATGCCTTCTTCATCTATGTTGTTTGAGGTGAATATGAGGAGTTTGGTGTCTTTGGTTTTTGTTGCCACATATGTGATAACAAGTGAGGGACTATGGAGCGATAGGGTGGTGGAAATGATGGAAATAAGAGACTATTATCAAGTTAAATTGTGAATTAAAGAGTTTGGGGCAGTCACTTGGTTTCTTGGAACAACCTTGGGTTTTGAGGAAATTTACAATCGGGATGGGGACAATGGGAATGGTTTAGGAAATGAATGATTTAGGGATACAAGGGAATATGAAAATGGACTAATGTAACAAGATAGTTAGTGAGGATGAAATAACAAGGTGTGAAAATGGAATGGCATGCACAAAACCACTTCTCAACCCTAAGGATTGCACAAGATAATTGGGTTTGAGTTTTTGTAATAAAATCCTCATAAACAACACAATATCTTTTTCATTGACAATGGAGAGTTTACTTAACCTACTTGGACCAAGAGATACTGAGAATATTTTGAGTTTTGGAAGAAATGGCAGTTAATTAGCTTTCCGGTCCTATGCACCACGCAAGTAAACCAATGCGCTGCGCCCCTCCAACGTGCCATGCCAATGTATTTTTTACACTGCGGAGGTAGGCCCAATGTGCCGTGCCTGCCCAGTGCGTCGTGACACTCAGCCTATGCGCTACGCACTGAAACTTCAACAAAATTTTCCCTCCAACTTCTTCCTTCGCTTCTCACGGGTTATCCTTTGCTCACTGCTATCTCTTGGCATGCAAATGGATTCTTGAAACATAAAAATCATATTTATACCAAGGAATTTGATTTTTCATTTGGAAAACCCATTTTTTAATGTTGCAAACTTTGACACTTTTCAAAAGAACTCTATTTTTCTTTGCTTTTTTCTTTTGGACTGAATGATGAGCTTTCTGTCTATCTTGCAGGGAATGGATGGCTGGAGCTTCAACAAAGGCGACCAGGGTTGCGAATGGAGCATTATTACAACTGAAGAATTTGAAAATTACATTGCATTTGTTACAAAAGGATAAAATAGACAATTTTTCTTCAAAAATGAGTTTTGAAGAAAAATCATTATCAAGCATTACGATGATGAAATTTTTGCACTGAAATATTATTTGAACCTTCCTCATATGCCTGCTGGCCATTATTAGGCATTTTGAGACCTGATTAACTAAACCCTAGGCCTAATGAGACTAGAAACCCTAAAATGACTTTTTGCCAATTATGAGACCAAACATGAATGTACATGATTTTGATGAACAGACCTAGGCCAATAGGTACATGACATGAGGGATATGAGTAAAAAGACCCTTTTGTCAGATGATCCATGATCCTAATGGAATGCAGCTAACTGAACTGAGTGCGACACCTAAAATGAAATGCAACAAGAGAAATTTGATCTCTGATGGAGGGATGAAGATACCGACTCTAACACTGTGACTAATTATCCTACATATGACAAAGAACTATATGCGTTGTTGCAAAGTGTCAAGAAGTGGAAACAGTACTTGATGGGTAAAGAGACTATTATACACACTGATCACCAACCATTAAGTACTTGCAGCCTACAAACAAAATTGCAGCAATCAAGAAATTTTAGGTGGATGGGATTTCTTCAACAGTTTCAGTTGGTTATAAGGTACAAGAAAGGTATTTTCAATAAATTTGTAGATATGTTTTGAAGACCAATCATTAGTGCTTCTACTTTACTAAAAAATGATTTTGTTTTACATGAGAGTTACATAGAACAATATACACATGACATTCATTTTCAGGATGTGTATGCGTAGATTTCATTTTCCTGATTTCGGTGCTATTGTAATCATGGTTGGGGATTGGGAACTGCCGGCAGTCCCAACTTTCCAGCGGTTCCCTAGAGTTTTCATATGTCAAGCAATAAACTTAACCAACTCCATGTAGTATATGCGTTAACCGCCAGTGTTTCTCATCATAGTTGTCACATGGCCACGTTTAAATTGTTATCACCGCACGGATAAGTCTTAATCCAAAACGCTTACTATGGTGTCAAACAGTTTAATCCTCAATTTATGCCGAGTTCCACTTGATGATGAATGTAACCACGGGTTTTGGGGGGTGCGCATGTGGCCACCACCAAATATAAAATTATATGTCACAGTCAGATTCGACAGAACTTATGGAGGGCACATCATTTTTGGTGGAAATTGCCTAATATAACTCTAGTTAAGTGGAGTTCTCCACTTTTAGAGTAGCTTTCCTAGGTGAAACTGGGAAAAAGTGTAAGAGGCCTAATGTTCGACCATTCTGAGTGAATGAAGAGTCATTTTTGACTAATTGGAGAATTCTGGAGCCATTGGTGCAGAGAAAATAGCCATTAGAGCACTGTAACTACATGTAATAGAAAAATTTTCAGCATAATGAAAGATGGACATGCGATTGGGAGTTGGACCAACAGATGTAGCCCGGGAGGGATGAAAAGCTTCATCATGCTTGCTGTGTAAATTTCATGCGTTCACTTATTTATCTATTCTATATTTTTGTTTAGTGTTATTGAAGAATTTTTTATGCTTCTAATTCGCTAAAAATCATCTACAAATCATGGTTAAATTCCTTAATCCTTATGCAAACTAATGAGACAACTATGCACATGTTTTTTAAACTGAAATGACACTTAGCACAAAAAAAATGATACAGTCATTTCAGATCAGATTGTTTCATGATCCATGATATAATATGCAATAGCAGATAGTGGGGTTTTTAGCTATAAGCTTTCCCTAGGAAATTATTTGTGTTGTGTGTGATTGATCTTTCTTCATGATATTGTAATTGGTGATTTTGTTTTTAATTCTACAAATATTTGTCGAAGTGATTCAGTATTTAAATTTACCATATTATTAGATCGGGTGAATCCAAGGTATACATGCATATTGTATGATTTCTATAGTTTCCGTCCATTGTTCACTATGCAGACTTCGAATTTTGCAAAATGGTGCGAAATTTGGTTTTTAGTATTTCATTGCAAAAATGCCTCCTTGACGTGCAAATGTGCAAGTAATATAGTTGTTTCTCACCAACTTAAGATTTTAGCAGATTAATTTCCTTAATTGAGTTAAAATTCACCATTTTTTGAAAAAAAAAATTATGCGCAGTACATTTGAGCCGTTAGGCTCACACCATTCTCAGTGTTCCTTGTAAATTTACAGGTTGCACCACAAATGGTGTTAACATAAACCGCACCAAGAGGTAAATGTGACAACTCGGTGCGGTACCGAGAAAAGGTGCACCGCTTTAATAATAAAATAATGTGGTGCGTGTCGGTTTTTGGTCGCACCGACAATTTAAAATTATTAAAATTAACAGTCTATGTACAGTGGTGTGGTTGTTTAACAGAACACACCAGTCATTATGTAAAAATAAACATAACTACACGATGCATCCATATTACGGGAACGCACGGCCACCTCAGTGGTAAAATATTTCCAACTGGTGGTGCATTGCACTATAACAACTGCCCCGTGTCAGATAGTTTGGTCAATGCACTGCACAAAAATAGTAATTGAAGTAAGATTTGTTGTTTTCGTGGTGCATGAAGTTTTTTCACGCACAATGTGGGCGATGTGTCATTGACAGGTATGCACTTGTGGCAGTGTTTGATTGTTTTTTTGGGTGCACCGAATGCTTTTTTCGATAAAAGTTATATTTATATATTTGTAAATAAATTTGTCATTTAATAAAAAAAATTAGGTTTTATGTATGAGGGAGGCTGATGTATTTAATATTTGTATCATTCAACGTCGTCAACAGAGAGAGCAAAGGCAACAACAAGAGCATAGGGAGGAAAATTATAACGTTATACAGTAGTGGGAGGCATGGGAGAGGGAGAGACTTTTGTACCCTCGCCCTATTACAACACCCATTTAGTTTCTCTTAACGGAGGTAGGCCTCCTTAAGTTCTACGAGAAGGATACATCTCGGAAGTGGCACAATGGGTTATTAGGAAAGTTTATCTATAGGTGGGATGCCCACCTACAGGTTTTTCGGGTCAGTCCTAGCTAGTTGTATCATCCCACTAAGGAGGACAGTTATTTTATTACTAGCCCATCTAGGAGAGGGTAGGAGTTTCCCCAGTTCCCAGATGTCCTCCTCGGTTATGCATCAGGGATTTAGTTGGCATACTCCCAGAGATACGTTAGGAATGCCATAATTTCTCCTACAATGTTTTAGGTGTCTGGTGGTCAGTTACACATTACTTCGTTTGGTCTAGAGGTGGTTAGGTTCCTCTCACTATTACTAACGACCATTTCACATTATACCATTGACGGGAAGCGCATTAGTTTCCCTCTTTTATTTTATGTTGATTCTTTATTCCAAATTCCATGACTTTTTAGATGGTTTGCCATTTTTTTGTGGCATTTTGTATAAACATAGATATATCTCATTCTCCGGCATGTGGGAGGTTGACCTTCCCTTTTGCTTGATAGTTTTTTTTTTGTTTTTTGATTTTTTTGTTCTGAGAGGTTTCCAAACATGAGGCCTATTTTTTTCCGCCAACGTCATAGGCCGATGTTACATGTACAGATGCAGATGTGGGGTGAGATGACACCCAAAAGGGGCATGTTCAAGTATCCGACCAAGATATCTAGTGATGCATAAGAGCTCCTAGTGAGTGTTGATGATCACATGTTCATGATGGTGTCGTGTCCTTACGCGGGTTTGGATTGGCGAGGGTGTACCAATATCCTCTTCGCACAATATTAGCCACCAGATGCTATATGTAATATTAGTGTTTTCTTTAAATTAATATATTTTCATTTTATAGTCTTAATTAATTAAAATAAAATTTATTCTAACACTTTATTTAACTTGTTTTATTAAATTGTTTAATGAAATTTTATAATTATTGTTGTGTACTATATATTTTGTAGATATTGGAACATTCCTTGTGGACATGATTCCACCCCCACCAGATGATCCTATAGATGATGAGGAGATGGCGGAGGCTGCGGATCAGGATGATAGACCTCCTCAAGTGCAAATACTCGTGGGCATGCATTGTAGGGAGGAATTCGATTAAGGATGGAGATGGGCGACCAACTATGTATACTCTTGGTTGATGAGGGATTTCTCCCTATGATGATCATGTTGAAAAGTCAAGAATAAATGTGTGTCTGAATTAATTTTACCTTTTAATTAAATTGGACAATAAAATGTAATCTTATCTCATAATCACTTGTAACAATTAACTGAGTGTGATAGACTCAGTTAGCCCATGAATTTCAACTTAAGGGTGGTTGGTGAGGCATGCAGAGTGATTCTATTAGTTACGGAGTTCAATTTTCATTTAGTTCATTAGTTTAATGCATGAGAAATTAGTTAAATCAATTTATTGATTTAAAATTAGTTGAACTAGTTGTAACTGGTTGTTGCACTAGTGAGAGGTCAAGTGAATTAAATCAGATTTAATTCACATGCAGTGATATGTCATGCAACTGATGATTTACTATTAATATTTTCATGCATGTTTGTTCCAGTGGAGACCCAATTGAGATGTTTAATGGATGTTAAATATCAATTTTATTATTAGTAGGTTACCTGCATGCAGTAAGACAACACCAATATTTCTCATGAAAATTGCTTAGTTTTGGAAGGCTAAATTTCCTGAAGAATAGGGATTGCATTCCACACGAATTGCACAAGCAAGGAAGGCTGATTAGAGGCAAGATATTGGCTAAGTGTTGGTCGATTTTGTCTGAGTCAGTGTGAGACAGTTGTGAGAGTGAGGGAGACTCTTTTGAGAAGAGTTCATTTAAATTGTTTCATGATTCCTTGGTGAATATACAATAGAAAATAGAGGGTTTTTGAGCAACAAGATTTCCCCAAAAAAACATCTATGTTGTAGTTTGATTTGATTCTTTCTTTAATTTTTGTGATTGGCGATCATGTTTATTTTCGTCAATTGATTTGTTGAAGGATTCAGTATCTTTCTTTAGCATATCGCATGATCGGATTGAATCCATTGATATAAAAATTGTTTGTATAATTTCTACATGGTATTAGAACATAGGAAATCACTATACTGGGGAAGATATTGAGTCTTTTTTGAATAACATTCGAATTTGCAAAATTATTATTTGGTGCGACATTCAGATCAAGATCAACATGGCTTTCAATGGCTTGATATTGGAGTATGCAGTCAAGGAAAATTCCAATTATATTGCATGGAAAGATAGGATGGAGGCAGTACTGGAGGAAAACGGGCATAAATAATTCATTCATAATGACATTCCAAAACCGGCAGCAGTAGATGCCGCTCTACTTGATGATTGGAAAAAGAAGGTTGCAAAGCCAAGGAAGATCTTATTGGAGGGAGTACAAGACCACATTGTCTCAATTATCCATCGAAAAGAGACTCGATATGCAATGTGAAAGGCTTTGATAGATCTGTTTCAGAGTAGCAGTGATCATAGAAAATTGGAACTGAAGGGGAAGCTTAGGAAAATCAAAATGGAGAAAGGTGACATTATTCTAAAATATTTAACCAAGTCTATCCAATGTTGAGATGAGCTTGGGAGTGTCGAAATCACTGTCACATATGATGAATTGGTGAGCCTAGAGCTTCTAGGCCTTCCCAAGAGTTGGCATATTTATCAAGACTCTTTCAATGGGAGGGAGAAGCTACCAGATTGGGAACGAATTTTGTTGGATTTGGTTCAACAAGAATTCAGGAGGAATACTTGGGATGGATCTTCATCTAAGACAGATGATGAAGAAAATTGTGCCTTGGATAGTAAGGGGAAGAAGGGGAAGGGAAAGAAATCCTATTCCAAATCTAAGAACAGCAAAGAAGGCAAGAAGCACTACATGTCCAGAGTGAAGTATTTTCATTGTCACAAGCATGGAAATTATGCCACTAATTGTCCACAAAAGAAGAAGACGAAGAGGGCTTCAGGATCTATAGTTGGTGAGGCTTTGGCCTTGCAATTTCAACTGGAATTCTTGCTCATCGCATGCATGGTTTCAAGTGCGATGGGATCAGTGTGGTACTTGGATAGTGATTCATCTTTCCATATGATGGGAGACATATAACTTTTTAGTAGCTTAGAAGAGAAGGACCACTAGATGCATATTGAAATGGGTGATGACGAGGGGTAGAGTGCTACCAGGATTGCTACAGATACCTTCCAAAGACAATTAGGTAAACCCTTATTATTAAAATATGTACTGCATGTACCAGGCTTCAAAAATAATTCAGTTTCAGTTGCAATGTTGTAGGATAAAGGTTATGATGTGGTTTTAAGTGAAAGGCAAGATTTCCTTTAACACAAAGCCATAGGACAAGCCAAGAAGATTTGGATTTATGTGAAGAATATCTACAAACTTGATGTAGATGGCCGCGCAACGTTGATGGGTAAGGCAGAAAAAGTGGTGAGTCAAGATGAGGGTGAGTTATGGCACAGGAGATTAGCCCATCTACACCATGGAGCCTTGAAGGTCATGCACCAGATTTCTATCAGACTTCCCAAGGGTACTCTTGCCCAGATAGACACGTGCAAGGGATGTACCATGGGGAAGTACCACTTTTAATGATAAGGAGAACCAAGCATCATAAATCATTGAGAGGGTTCACTTAAACATGCATGGACCATTCTCTACAACTTCAACAACAAAGCACAGATATTATGTGATCTTTGTTGATGATTTTCTAGAAAGTGTTGGACCTACATGCAGAAGAAATATCATACGTTCTCAAAATTTTGTGAGTTCAAAGCACTTGTAGAGAAAGACATGGGGAAGCGTTTGAAGGCCCTTAGGAGTGAAAATGATGGTCAGTACATATGAAATGAATTCAAGAAATTCTATATCAAGGAAGGAATTCGGAGAGAGATGATTGCGCATCGTGACCCACAATAGAATGGGGTCGTAGAAAGAAAGAAAAAAATAATTTTGGGTGAAGAATGAAGAATGTTGCATGATCAGGGCCTACTGTCGCATTTGTGGGTGGAGGCATGCAACACAATGATATTTGTGAAAAATTGCAGTCCTCATCAGATACGTGGCATGAGTACACCATAGGAGGTTTTTTCTAGTATGGAACCTGATGTTTCATATTTTTTTTTTTGGCTCATATATCTATTTCCATGTGACCAAATATTCTAGGAAGAATATTGAATCAACAACTGAGATTGGGATATTTTTGGGGTACATTGATACTCCCCACAACTAAAGGGTGTATTTTCCAAATAGCAGGATGAATATTTTGAGACGGGATATAAAATTTGATGAGGATAAATCCATGCGATTGTCCCTTGAGAGGGAGATTGATTTGCATGCAGAGGAGGAACTCTTGGTTCCAAAGAATGAACCTTAAGATGTGGAGCATCCACATGTGGAGGATCATGGAGTGGTAGAAAACACTCATGTAGAGCCATCCACCAGACATGGTAGAAGGGACACCAAGGAAGCTGATAGATTGAGATTTGATGTGGTAGAAAATGTAGGATCACCTACTTCACTACGTAGATAGAAATAGTCTCCAGATAGGTTTACTGGATATAGGGCTCTTATGAGCAAGTGTATTGTGACATAAATTTTGGGGAAGCAGTGCAGAAACCAATTTGGGTTGATGCCATGGTCGAGGAGTATGACTCGATCATCAAGAAAAATTCATGGGAAGTTGTCCCAAGACCATTCGGAAAATCAATGGTTGGATCTCGATGGATCTATAAGCTGAAGCAGATGGAAAATGTGAGTGTGGAGAAGTACAAGGCTAGCTTTGTAGCCCAGGGATTCTTAGTAGTTGAGGGGATTGACTATGAGGATTATTTTGCATAGGTTGTGAGATACTCATAGATTAGATATATCCTTGCGGGGTGGAATATACATCATATGGATGTGAAGACTGTGTTTCTCAATGGATTTATTGAGGAAGAAGTGTACATAGAGAAACCATAAGGTTTTGAGATCTTTGACAGTGAGTTGCATGTCTTCAGACTCAAGAGAGCATTATATGTGCAGAAGCAAGCATCTCGTGCTTGGTACACTAGGATTGATAGCTATTTGACTTGGTTGGGCACCACCAAAAGTGACACAGATGTGAAATGTACCAGATTTTGTTTGATGGTAAGATCTTGATTATCGTACTTTAGGTTGATGATCTAATTTTGAAAGGTGATGAGCAACTCATAATTTCTTGCAAGGAGGATCTCGCAAGAGAGTTTGAGATGAAGGAAATGGGACTCCTTCACAATTTCCTTATTTTGGAAATATGGCAATGAGATGGTGAGCTATTTGTTTCTCAAGGAAAGTATGCAAAATATATTTTGAGTAATTTTCACATGGAGAGCTATAAACCCATGGAGAATCCTCTTCTAGGAAATTGGAGGAAGGAGGATGCTAAATCAAGTGAAGTAATGGACACTATTATTTACAGGAAGCTAGTGGGTTCACTGATGTACTTGGTGAACACCAGACCAGATATTTTCTATGTCGTTAGCCAACTGAGTGAAGCTATGGTTAAGCTGACCAAGCTCTTTTGGAAGGAGGGGAAGCATGTCTTGAGATATCTCAGGGGATCTACATAATATGGATTATGGTATAGACCGATAGAGGGAGTGAATCTTCAAGGCTTCACTGATGCATATTGGGGAGGCATTCCTTCAGAAAAAAAGAGCACATCAGGAGGGATCTTCAACATAGGATCGACAAAAGTTTCATGGTACAGTAGGAAGTAGAGATCTGCGGCACTCAGATTATTCGAGGTAGAGTACATGGAAGCAACTCAAGCTACATGAGAGGCCATCTTGATGAGGAAAATTCTAGTTGGTTTGTTTGGTCATCAGATGGATCTGACAATGATATATTTTGATAACCATAGTTTCATTAAAATCTCAGTTAATCCAGTATTCCATGATAGTTCCAAGCATAAGACAAATGGTACCACCATCTCAGATATTTTGTTTAGAGGCGCATTATTTTACTTCAGTACATTCCCATGGAGGATCAAGATACAAATATTCTGACAAAGGCGCTCACCAGGAGAAAATTCGAATACCATAGAGGCAAGATTAGGGTAAATGATAATCACTTTCTTGCTGAGAAGGAGTGTTGAAAATTCAACAAGAAATGTGTGTCTAATTTAATTTTCCCTTAATTAAATTGGACAATAAAATGTAGTCTTATCTCATAATCACTTGTAATAGTTAACTGAGTGTGATAAACTCAGTTAGCTCATGAATATCGAGTTCAGGGTTGTTAGTGAGGCATGAAGAATGATTCTATTAGTTATGGAGTTTGAGTTGCAATTAGTGCATTAGTTTAATGCATTAAAAACCAATTAACTCAATTTATTGAGTCTAAATCTGTTGAACTAGTTGTAACTGGTTTTTGCACTAGTGAGAGATCAAGTGAATTAAATTAGATGTAATTCACATACAGTGATCTGTCATGCAATTGACGAATTACAATGAATAGTTTCATGCATGTCAGTTCCAGTGAAGACCCAGTTGAAACAAAGGTTAAAGGGACGTTAACTATCAGTTGTATCATTAGTAGGCTTCATGCATGTAGTAAGACAACCATAGTATTTCCCATGATAGTTGGGTAGTTTTGGAAGGTTGTATTTCCTAAATAATAGGGATTTAATTCCACATGAATTGCACAAGAAATGCATGCTCATTAGAGGCAATAAATTGGCTAACTGTTGGTCGATTTTGTACGGGTTAGTGTGATACAGTTGTGAGAGTGCAGAAGACTCTTGTGAGAAGAGTGCATTGTAATTGTTTCATGATTCCTTGGTGAATATAAAATAGAATATAGAAGGGTGTTGAGCAGAAAGATTTCCTCATGAAAATATCTGTGTTGTGGTTTGATTTTCTTCTTTCTTTACTTGTTGTGATTGGCGATCGTATTTATTTTCCACAATTGATTTGTAGAAGGATTTAGTATCTTTATTTAGCATATCACATGATTGGATTAAATAAATTGTTATACATATTGTTTTTATATTTTCTATGGATCAGAGAGATCCAGGCTAATTGTATGCTCACAGAGCTATGAAGGGACATGCCTCACAATATGATGAGCCTTATGTGTCATATCATCGGAGCTTCCAGGCTATTAGAGGCTAGGAGGGATAGGCTCCATGGAGATGCACAACACAAAAACTCATCGGATGATCATGATCAGGAGGGGGGTGATAATTCTAGTACTCGACCTCCTCCTCCTTCACCTCACATTGGAGATGAGTAGCAAACATCTAGTCCTAAGAAAGCACCATCTCAACAGGCACCTAGTCATGAGAAGGCACCATTTGAGCAGACACCTCTTGAGTAGGCACGTCCATCTAATAAGGCACCATCCACTGAGAAGGTACCATCTCAGCAGACATCTTCTTAGTAGGCATGTCTATCTGATCATCAGGAACCATTGACTTAGCAGGCACCTCCGGTTGAGCAAGCACATCCATCTAAGAATGAGGCACAATCGACTGACAAGACCTCGAGTACTAATTATAGTATTGATGTAGTACCACTAGATATTTGACATTTATATGCAGTTCTATTACAGTTGTATATTTTTGACATTATATAGATATGGTGTATGTAATTTATGTTCATGTTGGTGTACTTAATTTACATGTCTGTGTTCATCATGATGTGTATATTTTTAGGTCATGTTAGATACGTTCATTTAATGTGCTTTCAAATAGATGTGTAGGTGATAGAAGTTATTTGAAAAGAGATGCATATTTTATGTTTATGTTGTGATTCTATTATACAATTCCTGTGTTTTGTTAGATGATCATGATCACGATGATTAGATAATGTTAGTGAATTTCGATGTGTATTTTAGAATATGATGTTTGTACGATGGTTATCATGATCATGATGTTTAATTTTAATATTAAATCATTATATTTATTAAATGTTATGTATTTTTAATTATAAAATTGTGTAATTGTAATTGTAATTGTATGTATCGTGATTGTAATTGTAATTGTATGTATTGCCATGATCCAATTTTATTAAAATTGTAAATTTTTAAATTTGTAAATTTGTAAAATTGTAATTATAATTGTAATTGTATTGTGAAATTGTAAAATTGTAATTGTAACTGTATGTATTGTCATGATTTAATTTATTCAAATTGTACAACTTGTAAATTTTTAAAATTGTAAAATTGTAGATTAATTATCAATTTTGAACCATAATTACCATAATTAAAATTGATACCGTACATATTGTTAAATTACCATAATTCTAAATTTGTAAATTTGTATGAATATAAATACCTGTAAAATAATAAATCTAGAATAATATGAATTTTTGTAACATAATAAAGTTTAGAAAATAATGCATATAAATTCATGTTTATAATTATCATTATTTTATTATGATGTTACATACGAAAAATAATAGTATACATTAATACATTTTTTTAATTTTTGAAGATATCATTCACACGAACCTTTCGAACAAATATATATATATATATATATATATATATATATATATAGGGTGCATTTATTTAAGTAATGATATAATGAAAAACCATTTAAAGCAATCGGAGTAGTTGTATTATTTTAGGAATTGACATAAAAAAAAACTTGATACAGTGCATTGCTTTCGAGATCAACATAATTGCAAATAATCAAGTGAAATGATTTTAACATTAACACAATGAAAAACAATTAATTCAAAATACATATTATAATGTTTGGAAAAAAAGAGTCTTAGTTATAAGGTTAAGTCCCCTTCTTTAAAAAAACTCATCTTAAATAGTATAAATGATGAAATAACACATGTACCATATCACTCTCTATTCTCATCATGACCCTCATTATCTTCCAACTCACTTGGCATGATAACACTATTGTTCTCAAAAATATGTTTTGATCTAGGGTCATGTCTCAACACAAACCACCAATCCCTATCCAACACATTTGGGTTAAAAAAAACTTGGTTCTAGTGTATGGGAAAAATATAAGGCTCCTTAGCTTCATCCCACATCTTTCTAGAGTTGATACATATCAGCCTACTACCTCGATCTTCCTTTAAATTATTCCGATCAAAGGTGTCCTACCACTTGCACCTAAAAATAACACATTAGAAAGAAGAGAAGTCCACTTCAATGATCTCTTTTATATTTCCAACCTAACATAATGTCCCTTGTACTGGGTTTTGAACACAGTGGCTAGCTCGACTAGAATGATCGAACTCAACTTGCACTCCATTGTCTTCTGTCATGTGTCCATCATCGACATTTTATGTGTAAAAATAGTGTCCATATACCCATATAGATTGGAACAAAAGCACCTATACAAAAGTTAAAAAATCATAGTGTCATGTGTCTAATAACCCAACTGTTAAAATATAAAATATAAATGTTACATTTCAAAGGTGAATTATTAAGCTTAAAATGTACATAAATATATTATTGCTGAGTTGTTGCACCCAATCCCTACGTTTAGCGCATCCTCTTCAGCATGCGAGTAATGACCTGTTGCATCGTATTTCTCTCTGACTTTGTCAACAACCCAATTGTTGGGGAATATAATCCGCATGTTTTCTTTTAAATGATTTGGATATGGCATGATTATACCATTCAAATGTCTGGCTTCTTTTCTGTCACTATCCCATTTCATCCTCGTTTGTTCATACAATGGGACCCCGGTTGTGTCACTTCATAATTCTAATGAACGAATTTACTGATTTCTTCAATTTATGCATTCGCTGATGAAATAAAACTGACATATAGTACATATAAGATCAAAATATAAATTATATCGAAGTTCAACATGAATATTTACATTGTCTAAATTTGAAAAATTATAAGTCGCTTACTCTTTATCAAGCACATTTTTCCATTTGTTTGGAGAAGCTCCCCTTCACTTTTGTATTCATCCTTTCATCGTCCCAAATCACCACACCTGGTGTGTTTTCGATCTGCTTGATGTACTCACTAGCATAATAGAAATACTTATACAATATGTACCCCTCTACCATCGACCCCTCGGGTTTTTCCCTATGTCGAACAAAACCTTTAAATTTGTTCATGTACCTCTCTAAGAAGAACATCGAACGACAAGAAACCACCCCAACTAATTCAACCTTATCAACTAGGTGGATAAGAATATGAACCTTCAAGTCCATGAAACTCGCCGGTAGTTCCTTCTCAAACATAAAAACAATGTCAAATATCCCTTGAAAACACCTTGAAATGCTAGCTATGTGAGTCTCCTTTGATGTGATCCAATGTACAAATGCAGATAATTTAGATATGGTGCATCCTCAGCCTTGGGGGAAGTCAAGTCTCACACACCCACACACGAACAATGGATAATGACACTAAAATTTGTAACCACGTGAAATAATATACAAAATTAGTTATGTTTTATGATCCCATGGGATAAAAATTATTAATATAAGAAATAATGAAATCATGCTTTTGACATTATATGCACTCTTAGAAGATTCAAATGGTCATGATATTTCAACCCTGACAAATGGTCTTCCACGGTGAAGTAGCATAGTAGTGAAGACCTATATGAAGATCATACCCTCACACCCATTAAAACTTCCTTTGCAAAATAAAGATCATATTTTTTTAAAATCCATGGGACATCACCTTCTTTGAAATACCAATTAGCGGGAGCAGCCTCTGATCATGTAATTTCTAATTGTCTTGGCCAATGTTTCTTTTTAATTTTTTAAGTAATAAGATCTTTCCTAACAACCAATGTGTCACTTTGTTTCAATGATATGTGCCTCCATAAAGAAGGTGAAACATTTTTTGATATATTCATGGGATCTAATAAGTGGGTAATCTTAATATGTTCCCAATATGGGAGGTTATAAAAGATAAATTTTCTTTTCATCCCAGTGGGTAATTTCTTAACATAGGTTTCGAAGAATTTTGTATCATCAAACATAGGCTTCCCATTTGAATCGAAAATTTCTATGAACTGCTTCTCCTTCTCTCTCTCATATTCTCTAAGCCATTCAACTAGTGTCGTTATTGCAGGCCTTTGGGTTCTCTCTCATTTACCATTGAAAGTATATGTTTTTCTTCTGTAAGGGTGTTCTTCTGGGAGGAATACGCTAGAGTAGTCATACACTGGCTTTTGTAGGTCGTTGGACCATTAAGATTTCAAAGAAGGTCCACAATATCTACATCCATAATACCCTTTTGTTACAAGACGTGCAAAATTATTGTATGCAGTATGCATGGCACGTTAAATAATACCATGAATATCATAACAATTACAACGAATTAAATTAATATGCGAAAGAATATTGTTATGTATATAAAAAAATCAATAAATATGTAATTTACCAGATCAAACTCTTAAGCCTGGATAATCATGTGTCGTGTAAGCACATATGCCATACAATGTAAAACTCCTCTCTTCTGTGATGGGCCTTGATACATCGTATAAATTTATCCCATCCCATAATTCCTTCAATTCATATACTAGTGGTTGTAAGTAGACATCCATATTCTTCACTTGTCTTCTACCAGGGACTATATGAGCCAACATAAGATGTTCATTCTTCACGAAAAACCATGGGGTGATATTGTTATTGATCACTACTACAGGCCAAATAGAATAGCTGATGTTCTGTAGGGAATATGGGTTGACGCCATCCATGGCTACGCTGAGTCATAGAATTCATACTTCATCCTTGAATTTTTCGGGCCATGTATCCTCTATATGCTTCATGGCTGTTGAATACGTTGGGATTCGCATAAATCCCAATTCACTTCTGTGTGAGGCATGTTATCCCTACAGCATAACTAATTATTTGCAATGAAAGAGCCTTTGAATCCTCGAGATTATAAGCATGTGCCTCAATATCTTAAATGGAGGACCACGTTATTTACCCTTCCTTTTCTATTTATCATACCTGTCATGCCCACATTTCAGACATATCTCTTTGTATTCATATTCGTCTCTATATAGAATACAATCATTTGGACATGCATGATATGATATGTACTCAATGCCCAACATTATTAACAATTTCTTTGCCTCTTCGCAACTACCGGGCAAGACATTATCACTCTGAAGAACTCTATCTTTGAATAACCTATATTTGGTGGAAAATATTAAATGTACAATGCCAATAATTATTAACGTTCATAAAATTGATCATTTGTAATGTTGATTGTGTGACAATATTTCTCAAAATATAAGGGACTTGATGGTAAATTACTCAAAATTTCTGAGAAACTTGCATTTGAGAAGCTAGAATTTGCTTCCAAGTTAGAAAATAACATCATTTCCCCCAGCTGGGTATACTTCAACTAATCGCCAGGTCCAAAGAGAGGGGTGGTGGAAGAAAATTTAAGGCTTTCGAAAAAGGTATCAACAATATGAGCATGATCCCCTAGCTGATCATCATTCTGGAATGCATCTAACAAAATCCTCTCCATGGCAGTCATATCCCTTAAGTAATCATCCATACCAACCTCTATTTGATTGCTTCCATTTCCAACTTGTGAAGAATTACTATTAGTGTAGTCATTTCTAAATGGTGAATCTGGACATAGTGGGAATTAAATAGGTGGTGGATTCAACTATTATCGGTATCGTTCCTCTCTGAATTTTTCTCTTAATTCATCCTTCTCTTGATTTGGCATTGACATGTGTTGCAACAGAAGATGGTAGGTAGCTCGCTCATCATCACTAGAATCCTAATAATTTCAAAAAATACATTTGAACATTATTAGTACAAAATCGATGATATCAATTAGTAAGCACATCAATGCATGATTAATTGGTTTGACGTTGAAATAATTAAATTATACCAAACAATTGTTACCATCATCGTCCCAGGATTATAGCTAGAAGATGGCATGTTACAATTGGTAGGGTGAAGTGGCTGTCCATTTTCATCTACCAACCACGCCTTGTGGTATGCTGCTCCTGATAAGAGCTTCCGATATTTTGAACCGGTTTGAATATTTTGTGCCTCAGAACTCGACTCTAAATCTTCAAGAACCTAAAAATTTGTATACATTAATTTTATTTAGCTAATTGACATGGATACAAAAATTAAATTCAATTAGATAATGAAAATATAAATAAAATATGAAGTAATTACGTTTGGATATGGATAGGGAGAACTCTGCAATGGACTTTGAGAAATATTATGGAAGGAGTTGGATTTTGAAGAGTTGTCCATTTGATATAATAATAATATTTTCTTTCGGAATTTGAGCAAAATCAACAATAAATTTTGGTGTGCATACCTAAAACTAATTTTGGTACCTTAAAAAAGGAGTTATTATTATCGGTGCTAATGTATTGTTAACTGCACTAGTGAAGTTTTATTACCGGGCGCACCAGTGCTGTTAGTTAACAAATGCACTGAATATCAGGAAAAAATAAAGCGCAAATTTATTTTTTTGAAGTGAAAAAAAATATTAATATGAAAAATGAGTGGAAAATGATTTTCGGAAATCTAATTTCATAAAAAGTCCTTTAAATTGTAAAGTTTATTCATTATTTCACTATTTTTGCAAAAAAATTCAGTGCGAGATTTGCACAAGATACATACTTGGAGAAAGGGTACTTTCAAACAACATCACTATTCACAGAATCAGAATTTGAAACTTCTAGTGATTCACACAAAAACCCCGTAGTATAGTAAAATTGTTAAATTTTACTGTAATAATTATTTTTTTTACAATTTATGTTAGATTTAATACATCCATAGTAAAAAAATTAAATTTTACTATGAATTTTACTAATAAAATCATTTACAATCTCTATTCCTATTTACAATTAATTAAAATTCAGAAAAAAAACAAAAAAAATCATGTCTACATTAAACCCTTGCTTCTTCTTGTTTATGTGACTTCATAATTAGGGATTTTCATTTTAGATATATAGGGTTTGTATTACTATATATATATATATATATGCATATGACATCTAATCCTCAGGAACACTTGCAGAGTTGGATCCTGTTAGCCCCCTGTGAATTTTTTGACAAGAAAACAGCGGGGCTAAAATGTTTTTCAAGCCTTCAAGGAATGCATTTTCTCTGAAAACAAATCGTCCTTGAAGCCTCCTTGTGATTTTTTCCTTTGATAAATCTTCATGGCTTTTCCCAGTTAAAAGGGCTCTCTGTTTGTGAGGAAGAATGCCCAAAGGCCTCCATTTCCCTTATTTTAGCCCCATTGAAACCTTTATTTCATCACCTTTTCTCCCCTTCGATTTCCCCCACTTACCCTTTAAATCATCCCATATAACCTTTAAACCTCACAAATACCCTTTGTTTGGCTTATTAACCCCTTTTTCTCTCTACCGTTACCCCTCTTTGGCCTTAAAATGCATTGAAAATAGGCCAAAAAAACCCACTTTCCACTTTATAACAGGCTAAGCCCCTTTCGGCTAGCCCCTTAAACTGATTCCCCATATGCCCTGCACCCTAGTCCAAGCGCTTAAGCCTTGGCTGCTTATCACAATCAGAGGTTTCGTGGGGTGCATTTTCTTTGTCCACATGTTTTCCCCGATGCGATTGGATTGTGGTCTATCGACTCCCGCAGCGATCTCCGCCATGGATCTGAAAAGATCTAACAGTCCAGCATGAATCACATCGCACCCATCATTCCCCCCCGTTCACCCCTCCGATGGAATGTGGGCCATTGATCTGGTTTAAGATTGGATGGCTGGTGTGTAATCGTACCATTGTAGACCCAATCCCATCCCAATTGACCTCCGCCGATTGCCGATCCCCGATCCAATCTCCATCGTTGATCTCTCGGGATCCAACGGTCCGGATGTCATCTCCCCCTCCTCATTGCCCCGCCTGTCTTCCCTTCCAATTGGTTCTCCACTGTCGATCCATCGTTCTAATCCTACGACCATCGCATAATCGCAACATCGCTCCAATCACAATTGAAAAGGTTTTAGTATGTCACCCACTGCCTCCCCCGATTGCGATCTGCTGACCCAGTCATAACTGTCCATCTAAGTTAGATCAACGGTCCTCATTGCATCGCCTCGTTCATTAATATTTCTCCATCCTATTTTCAGCCCCACTTTGCTCCGATGTGATTAGATCGCAACTGTTGATCTCTCGGGATCCAACGGTTCATACCTAATCGCCCTCCGCCCATGCTAGGTCCCACATCATAAGCCTCGATTCATTCATTTTCTGTGATTTCCATTGTATTTTCCCAAGGTTAAAGCTTTGGTGTTTTAGCACTAAAGTGTTATTTCTCCACCCATTTTACTATTAACCCATCCGTTCGTTGATTCTGACCGTTGATCCTCATCTGTTCCTCTGATCGGACAGTCCGCAACCTCTCCCCCACCAAACCTCCATCAATCACCCGTTTCTCACCATTTTGTAGCGTTTTGCCCATTTTCATTGTTCCACTACACTTTTCATCATTCCCCTTGGCCTCCATAGCATTTCTTCCACCACCACCCTGGGATTTTATAATAGATTTATTCCACTATGCAGGGTTTAGAGAGTGAGAAATTCACTCCGTCTCCATGATCACGGTCGTTGTGATTCAGAGTGCAGAGAGGCCATTTCAGCATCAGCCAGTGTATCAGCAACAGGGATTAAAGGCGGTAATACCAATTATTGAATGTTTAACGCTTAATACCGCATTCAAAGGATGAAGACGCAGTGTGAAGACCAAAGAGCACATGAAACAAGTCATATCCGTGTTTAATGTCAGCAGAGCACCGTTTCTGCAAAAGTACACCTTCCCACTGAAGTCTCCATGTCTCCTCGAGCCCAGAAATAGTTAATTATACTGACACCAGTTTCTTAAAGACTGTCAGGACCACATTTATGAAGCATGGAGACTTGCAGACCTTTCTACCTAGGTCATTTATTCCAGAAGGCAGCGCAAAGTTCCAAGCAGCCTGAAAGGACTTCAAGGAAACATCAGAGGTCAAATATCGACCTGACAGAGGCTCCGAAATAGTCTATAGAGTAAAGTGCAGAGCTATTAAGAAGACTGGGCTCGAACTCTTCCATCACTCTGTCTTAATGGATCCATTTAATTTGTATCTACCCCTGCTATTATTCCTTCTCCTATAAGAACTCCCGAAGAACACACTATAAAGGGTTTGGTTGCATTGTTGTAGTTACTGTTGTAGGGATTCATTTTTTACTGTTAGAATATTTTTGGGAGAGAGTAGTAGAGTAGTTTGTAATGTAGTAGGCTAGGAGGAGAAAGTTTGGACCGTGATCAGCCATTGAACTCGATGTATGTGACTGGTTTAGCATCAATTAATCAAGAAATTTTCTTAGGATCCTGGTCTATTATTATGGGTGATGTTTCTCTCCTTGCATCGTTTATTTACATTATTCATGCTATTAATTGGTCTTCTGGTACGCATCAGAAATATGGCATAGGATATACCCTTTTATGGTACCCTATGTTTCTGCACTCCCTACCTTTAATGTTTTCTTCTGATAGTGAATCTAAGGGAAAAATCATGTAATTTAACCAATGTAGTAGCTGCTTTCACTGCTAGCTAATGTGTGAATTTGGGGTTTGCTGCTTATTTGTTCTTTTTGGGTTGAAGCTAGAGGGTTTATGATACCAGGGATTTAGTGTAAGCCCTGTCCACTGGGGTCCTTGTTCAACATATTGGCCTTTCAAAGATCCCATGAGTTGGTGTCAAAGCATTGAAGGTTAAAAGTCCTTCTATGATCTCAGGCCTAGTTCTGTGTTTTAATCTTAAGTGTTTTCCATTTGAGAGCATGCTAAAGCAGATATGGAGTTAGATGACCTCCAGTCTAATCTCAAGCTGCCTCTTGTGTTTCAACTTTCTCTCCTTATTGTTCCATCTCACCATCTATTTTAAAGATCCTTTAGTATATATGACTTTCCCTCTGGAAGTCTTGGCTAGTTGTTTGCAAGTAATTCCCTTTCATGACTCCATAGCCGAATGGATGGCACATTCCTAACCTATCCTCTTTTACCAAAACGTCCTACTGCTCTACTCCTTCCCTTCCATCACCTTCTCAGTCTATGATCCCATGACTCAACCCAGCAACCAACCAACCAAAATCATTTTAAACCCCCTTTGTGCTTCATACATAGCCTAATATCTCATTTTGAGTGTTCAAAGATATATCATTCTCTGCTTCATGGAGAGATCCCTCTCCGGGTCCAGGAGGGCTAGATCCTAGGGCCTCAAAGTGGTTGTGATGCTGTCTGGTCTTTTGGTCTTTCCAATCTGGCCAAAACATTGGAACCCCAACATAATGGCGACTCCATTGGGGATACTGAGTGCATTTCACCTTAAACATCCTTAGGCACTCAAAAGACCCAAATCTCTAGTTATATTGGAATTCTATTGATGATGGTGGATAAAATCTTGCTTCAAACATTCATATACATCCACCTGGCGACTCCACACTCTATAACTCTCAAAGACTCCACTGGAGCAAGAACCTGAAATATGGCCAGACCTCATAGAAGGGTAGAACATTTGGGTTGGATTTGGTTTAAAAAATTCATTGTTTTTATCTATCACTATGTTCTGTCCTACTTTAAGCCTGATCAAGTGTACAAATATGAGACCCACATTGAGTATGGGAAAGATCTCAAGCCTCAGTCTTCAGACCATGAGTGAGCCTACACTCCTGTGAAAGACGTAGTGGGACCAGAGCATCATGTTGTGTCTCCCACTCCTAAAGAAACTTCGAGTAGCCATGAGCCTCTGGTTACACCACCTACACCTACAAAGGTCATAGAAAGGTATAAGCTTTTGGTTTTACCTCTTATCTTCCAACCGTTTCCTGTAGAACTTATAAACCAGCTGCCTCTTTTTGATGGAGAAAGGAAAAGGGCAACTGCCGAGGAACATGTGAAAAATCTTGAGGATTTACTTTATTTGTATGAAATAGAAGAGGATGATGTGTGCATTAGAATTTTTTCCTTTTAATTACAAGGAGATGTTAAGAGTTGGTTCAAAAACCTTCCCGCTGCAAGCATTTTCAACTTTCATCAATTTTCTCAAGTTTTCCTTGATAAATGGGAAGTCCCGAGAAATGTTTTCCTCATATTAGACGAGTATCAAAATTTGAAAAGATAGCCAGGAGAGATAGTATAGAATTTTTCAGCCAGGTTTGATAAGGTATACAATGCAATACCTTCTGATATAAAACCACCCTTGGGATGGGCCCTATTTCACTATCCAAGTTCTTTTGACCCTGATGTGGAATTCCATATAAGAGAAAGAGAACCTTCAAGCCTGGAGGAAATGAAAAATATAGAAATCACTATCGAATACAACATAAAATGTAGGGAGGAAAGATCAAAAGCAACAAGGAAGGACCGAACAGAGTAGAAATGGCAGATCTCTTTAGAAAGCAAGCTAGAAAGGACAATAAAGATGGCCAATACCTTGTTGAACATAGAAGAGGAAGAATACGAGGTTGAAACCAGAAATAATGATTGGGAAATACCTACAACTTTTCCTCAAGAAAGACAAACCAAACGATTGGAAGACAGAAGCCACATGCAAAGCATTTATGATGAACCAGAGTTTGAATCAACAAATAAACATGCAGACTATTTTGAAGAAAGACTTGCTGAGAGCCCTGAAGATTTGATGGGAGAAAATGCTTATAATTATGATTTCTCTCATGTTGATCTGTCTGATGATAATTTTTTCCAAAGTGAAACTGAGCTTGCAGGGCCATCATCAGTAGATTCATGGGAGGAAGATCACCACCATCAACTTCAAGAAAATGATGAGCCAATGCAGGCCATCTATGATACTGATGAAGAAAGTGTTGAAAGCATGATAGCAGATGAAGGTTCATTGAATCTTCACTCTGTTATATATCAGATCATCAGTAATGATTTCAAAGAAGATGGAAGTCAACAGCTCTTCAACGCAAAGGACAAGGAAGAAAGGAATGAAGAAAATCTTGAGCAAGATGAATGTCCTAAGCCTTCTCATGAAAGGGTCAAGGTAATCAAAGAAACCCTTGATCAAGAATATGTTAATTTTTTCACAGAGTTCAGTTCACTCTAGCAGAACCGGCTAGGGGTAGAAGAGGGTAGTCCTGCCATATATGATGAGACCTCCAGTTCAGGCTACAGTGAAGATGAGGGTGACCTTCTTCCCCATAAAAATCTTTGTCTTGATCCAGTGGAAGAAGAGGTTTTCCTGGTTGATGCTCATGTTCCAAATACTCCCAACCAGTAAAAGGAGGAGTGTGGTTACAAAGGCCACACTGCAGATGTAGTGATTGAAACTGCCCAGGATGCAGACAGCCTACCAGTCATGGGAGGCTTTGAAGGAAAATTTTTATATCACGTTCTGATTGATCCTGTGGTAGAATATATGGAGGCCCTGATTGGCTCAGTTCCTCAAACATTGATCCTTTGCAAGAGCCATATTCATCAGCAGTGGTCATCACTGATGGTGACCTCAGTTTTGAAGCACCACATGCAGAAAACCCTGTGGTTGTCTCTAATGAGTATTTAGTGCTTCTATCCTTTTTTTTTGCTGGTTGACTGGATGCACTGGCATTATTGTATCACCTAGAGCATCAGAGATTTCTAGGTTATAGTAGAGTAGGTAGGAAATTTCAATAATGCTCAGCTGGTGAGCATGTAGTCAGCTGTTTTTAATTTCTGCAAAGTCCAACAAGCCAGACATTCTAATCCTAGCTTGACTGTTTTTCAATTTTTGTCTTAGAATGTAGAGAAGAAGTTTGCTAGACAGTTTAATCCTAGCAGACATTAGTTTAGGTAGAGAAACTATGAGGCCAACAGTTTAATCTAGTCTCATGGAGTAATAAGGGTAGAAGTAGAATAGGTTTATTTTTCCTGTTTGTAAAAATTGATGATGTAGAGGGTTTGCAAGTCCAAATGCACCCAGAAGAAAAAATGTTAGGACCTTAGTCTGGGTAGGTAGCTGTTTGAGTAAATTTCACTGCTAATATGATGTCTTCATGATTTGTGGTAGCCAATCCAAAAAAAAATCGATGTGTCAAGTATCAGGCATCTAGCCTACACCAAAGATCATTCTCTAAATTCTTGACTCCTTCAAGAAGAAGCCATCCCCATGTGGAGCCACTGCTAGCCCCCTATGAATTTTTTAACAAGCAAATAGGGGGCTAAAATGTTTTTCGAGCCTTCAAGGAATGCATTTCCTCTGAAAACACATTGTCCTTGAATCCTCCTTGTGCTTTTGTCCTTTGATAAATCCTCACGACTGTTCCCAGTTAAAAGGCCTCTCTGTTTGTGAAGAAGAATGCCCAAAGGCCTCCATTTCCCTTATTTTAGCCCCATTAAAACCTCTATTTCATCACCTTTTCTCCCCTTTGATTTCCCCCACATACCATTTAAATCATCCCATATCCCCTTTAAACCTCAAAAATACCCTTTGTTTGGATTATTAACCCCTTTTTCTCTCTACCGTTACCCCTCTTTGGCCTTAAAATGCATTGAAAATAGACCGAAAAACCCACTTTCCACTTTATAACAGGCTAAGCCCCTTTCGGCTAGCCCCTTAAACCACTTCCCCATATGCCCTGCGCTCGAGACCAAGTACTTAAGCCTTGGGTGCTTATCCCAATCAGAGGTTTTGCGGGGCACATTTTCTTTGTTCCGCATATTTTCCCTGATGCGATTGGACTGTGGTCTATCAGCTCCCACAGTGATCTCCACCGTGGATCTGAAAAGATCCAATAGTCCAGCGTGAATCGCATCACGCCTGTCGTCCCCCCTCCCCCCCGTTCACCCCTGCGATGGAATGTGGGCGATTGATCTGGTTTAATATCGGATGGTTGGTGCGTAATCACACCATTACAGGCCCAATCCCGTTGAAATTGACCTCCGCTGATTGCCAATACCCGATCCGATCTCCGCCGTTGATCTCTCGCGATCCAACTGTCCGGATCTCATCGCCCCCCACTCATCGCCCCACCTTCCTTCCCTTTCGATTGATTCTCCATCATCGATCAATCTAACTGATCCTACGGCCATTGCATAATCACAACATCGCTCCAATCGCAATCACAAAGGTTTTAGTATGTCACCCACTTCCTCCCCCGATTGTGATCCGTCGATCCAATTGTGACCGTCCATCTAAGTTAGATCAATGGTCCTCATTGCATCGCCTCGTTCATTCATATTTCTCCATCATAGTTTTGACCCTTCTTTGCTCCGATGTGATTAGATCGCAACCATTGATCTCTCAGGATCCGATGGTTCATACATAATCGCCCTCTGCCCTTGTCGGGTCCCACATCATAAGCCTCTCTTCATTCATTTTCTGTGATTTCCATTATATTTTCCCAAGGTTAAAGCTTTGGTGTTTTAGCACTAAAGTTTTATTTCTCCACCCATTTGACTATTAACCCCTTCGTCCATTGATCTCGACCATTGATCCTCATTTGTTCCTCTGATCGGACGGTCCGCGACCTCTCCCCCACCAAACCTCCATTAGTCACCCATTTCTCACCATTTTGCAGTGTTTTACCTGTTTTCACCATTCCACTGCACTTTTCATTGTTCCCCTTGGCTTCCATAGCATTTCTCCCACCACCACCCTGGGATTTTATAACAGATTTATTCCACTGTGCAGGGTTTAGAGAGTGAGAAATTCACTTTGTCTCCATGATCATGGTCTCTATGATTCAGAACGCAGAGAGGCCATTTCAACATCGGCCAATGTATCAGCAGCAGGGATTAAAAGGGGTAATACCAATTATTGAATATTTAATGCTTAATCCCGTGTTCAAAGGATGAAGACGCAGTGTGAAGGCCAAAGAGCACATGAAACAAGCCATATCTGTGTTTAATGTCAGCAGAGCACCGTTTCTCCAAAAGTACACCTTCCCACTAAAGTCTCCATGCCTCCTTGAGCCCAGAAATGGTTAATTACACTGACAGTAGTTTCTTAAAGACTTTCAAGACCATAGTTATGAAGCATGGAGACCTGCAAAACTTTCTACCTAGGTCATTTATTCCAGAAGGCAGCGCAGAGTTCCAAGAACCCTGAAAGGACTTCAAGGAAACATCGGAGGTCAAATATCGACCTGACAGAGGCTCCGAAATAGTCTACAGATTACAGTTCAAAGCTATTAAGTAGAGTGGGCTCGGACTCTTCCACCACTCTGTCTTAATGGATCCATTTAATTTGTATCTAGCCCTGCTATTATTCCTTCTCCTATAAGGACTCCCGAAGAACACACTGTAAAGGGTTCGGTTGCATTGTTGTAGTTATTATTGTAGGGATTCATTTTTTACTGTTAGAATAGTTTTGGGAGAGAGTAGCAGAGTAGTTTCTAATGTAGTAGGCTGGGAGGAGAAAGTTTGGACTGTGATCAGCCATTGACCTTGGTGTATGTGACTAGTTTTGCATCAATTAATCAAGCAATTTTCACAGGATCCTGGTCTATTATTACAGGTGATGCTTCTCTCATTGCATCGTTTCTTTACATTATTCATGTTGTTCATTGGTCTTCTGTTACGCATCAGAAATATGGCATAGGATATGCCCTTGTATGGTACCCTATGTTTCTTCTCTCCCTACCTTTAATTTTTTCTGTTGATAGTGAATCTAAGGGAAAACTCATGCAATTTAACCAGTGTAGTAGCTACTTTCACTGCTAGCTGATGTGTGAATTTGGGGTTTGCTACTTATGTTGGGTGTGGAGCCTGATTATCTTGTTTACTTTGTATCACAGCTTTGGACCCCTGTATCTTAAAAGGGGCGGAAACTCCGCCCGTAATTAATTGCTGCCATGGGGGCTCCAGGGGGGGAGCGACAGCGCTTTTCAGAGCCCCCCCCCCTTACGGGGGTTTTCGGGGGTAGCGCCCCTGAAGCTAAAAACAGATGTAAAATTGCCTTGTAAAAGTATAGTAATTTATAGTCAATCTGGGCCGTTCATTAGGCAAATGATCTGACGGAAGAAGTTATGTTTAGATTAGGGTTTTTTGCCCTAGAAGGCAACCCCTTGCTTTTATGAGGGCATTGTATTGCGGCTGTGCATTGTGTGTGTATTCTCGGAGCGAGAAACAAAGAGGGAGACTGTGAGAGAGAACAGAGGATATTACAGCGGATCTGCTGTATGTTTTGTCTCTTCATTTTTGCTAGATAATAGAAAGGAAGGACTGGCTATTCGGGGTGGATGTAGCCCAAACTGGGTGAACCACGTATATCTGTGTCTCTCATGTTTTATGTTTTTTGTGTGCTTTTATTTTCCGCATATTTTATGTGTTGCATTGCTCTGTAATATTTAATTTTCTAACAACTGGTATCAGAGTCGAAGGTATATTTGGCTGATAAAATCGCAAGAAAGAAGGGTTCCTGGTTCGAGTCGGACCAATGAAGGATGATGGTAAGTTTAGGGTCAAGAAATTTAATGGCCAAAACTTCTTGCTGTGGAAGATGCAGATGGAAGATTATCTGTATTAGAAAGATATGTACCTACCATTGAGCGGAAAAACAAAGAAGCCAGTGGCCATGACAGGCGCAGAATGGAACATTCTAGATAGAAAGGCACTCGGAACAGTACGGTTGTGCCTTGCAGCGTCCGTCGCCTTAAATATTTCGAAGGAAACAACAACAGAGGGTTTGATGCAGATGTTGGCGAAACTATATGAAAAACCCTTGGCCACAAACAAGGTATTTCTTATGAAACGACTATTTAATATGAAGATGTCGGAAGGTGGATCTGTTGCAGACCATTTAAATGAATTTAATACAGTTACCAGTTAGTTAAGTTCTGTAGGGGTAAAATTTGATGATGAAGTTAGAGCTCTGTTATTCTTGTGCTCATTACCAGAAAGATGGAATATTTTAGTTATGGCCATTAGTAACTTTGTCTCTGGATCTAGTACTTTAAAGTTTGATGATGTTGTTGGTGCTATCCTTAGCGAGGAAATGCGACGAAAAAGCTCTGGTGAGACATCAGGTAATGCTTTGAGTGCAGAGTTTAGGGGAAGAAGAATGGAAAGAGGAAAGAGCTCGGGATATCGCAGTAAATCAAGGAAAGGAAGATCCAAGTCCAGATCGGGGATTGTGTGCTGGAATTGCGGAAATAAAGGACACCTAAAGAAAGACTGTAGATCTCGAAAGGGAAAAGAAGGATACACACAGCAAGAAAACAATCATGAAGAAAATGTGACAGGTGATGTGTTACAAGATGCTTTGATTATTTCTTTAGAAAATGTTACTGATTCTTGGGTTGTAGATTCAGGGGCTTCATTCCATGCCACACCTGATAAGAAATATTTTCATGACTATGTTCAAGGAGATTTTGGACAAGTTCGTTTGGGTGATGATAAACCCTGTAAAATTTTTGGAATGGGTAAAGTTCTTGTAAAACAACAGAATGGAAACCAATGGCTACTAAAGGAGTTAAGGCATGTTCCAGATCTGAAGAAAAATATGATTTCAATAGGGCAGTTAGGCAGTGAAGGTTGTGTGACAACTTTCATAGATAAAACTTGGAAGGTCACCAAAGGAGCGCTGGTAATAGAAAAAGGTGAAAAGGTTGGTACATTGTATTTATGCAATGGTATTTCTAACTCTGTTAATGCTTTAACTTCCAAAGGAGCAGATGCAGCATTATGGCATCATAGGCTCAGACACATGAGTGAGAAGGGGATGAAGATTCTTCACTCAAGAAATTTGTTGCCGGGTTTGAAGAATGTTGATTTGGATTTCTGTGAGAATTGCATTTATGGAAAACAGAAGAGAGTCAGATTTCTCAGAGTTGGGAAAGAAAAGAAGAGTGAAAAATTGGAGCTTGTGCATACAGATGTATGGGGACCTGCTCAGGTATCATCTCTAGGTGGCTCTCATTATTATGTTACTTTTGTTGATGATGCAACTAGAAAAACATGGATATATTGTGTTCATAATAAATCTAATGTATTTGAAACTTTCAAGAAATGGAAAGATTTGGTTGAGATTGAGATAGGAAAGAAGTTGAAGTGTCTCAGATCAGACAATGGAGGTGAATATTACAGAAAAGAGTTTGATAGGTACTGTTCAGAGCATGGAATTCGTAGAGAGAAGACAGTTCCAAGAACACCACAAGAAAATGGTGTGTCAGAAAGGATGAACAGAACAATCATGGAGCGTGCAAGGTGCATGAGATTGCATGCGGGATTGCCTTTAAAATTTTGGGCAGATGCTGTAGATACTGTTGTTTATCTAATAAACAGAGGGCCTTCAAGTTCCTTGGATGGTGGTATTCCAGAGGAAGCATGGACAGGTAAAAAGGTAAACTACTCTTTTTTAAAGCCTTTTGGTTGTGAGGCCTTTTTCCATATTAATTAAGAAAATAGAACAAAGCTTGAGGAAAAATCAAAGAAATGTACCTTTATTGGATATGGTGCTAATGATTTTGGTTATCGCTTATATGATTATGAAAATCACAAAATCATTAGGAGCAGAGATGTAATATTCAATGAAAATATCTTGTATAAGAATCAGTTGCAGGAAAAGAAACAGGAAAAAGAAAGCAAGGAATACGCGATTCTTGATGAGATAACTGAAAAAGTAAAGGTGCCTGAAAATAATAATAATCAACAACCACAGCAGCAGCAACCACCACAACAGCAACAGGCACCTCAAACACCTGAAAGTGGTGTTAGAAGATCTACCAGGATAAGTAGACCCCCTAAACGATACTCTCCTTCATTATATTATTTATTGTTGACTGATTCTGGTGAACCTGAATGTTATGAAGAAGCAATGCAGGTTGAAAGCAGGAAGAAGTGGGAGCTAGCCATGGAAGAAGAGATGGATTCCTTAATGCATAACCAGACTTGGGACTTAGTTAGGTTGCCTGCAGGTAAAACTACATTGCAGAATAAATGGGTTTACAGGTTGAAGGAAGAAGATGGAGGAAAAGAGAGGTACAAAGCTAGACTTGTGGTGAAGGGGTTTGCACAGAAGAAAGGTATTTATTTTAATGAAATATTTTCTCCTGTTGTTAAAATGAATTCAATAAGAACTATTTTAAGTCTTGTAGCAGCAGAAGATTTACATCTTGAACAGTTAGATGTAAATACAACATTTATCCATGGAGATTTGGAGGAAGAGATATACATGCAGAAACCAGAAGGATATGAGGTAAAAGGGAAAGAAAAATTGGTGTTCAGGTTAAAGAAGAGCTTGTATGGCTTAAAACAGGCTCCAAGGCAGTGGTATCTAAAATTTGACAAGTTTATGTCTGAACAAGGTTATACTAGATGTCACTCTGATCATTGTGTTTATCTAAAAAGGAAAAATGATGGCAGCTATATTATATTGTTATTGTATGTAGAGTACATGCTTGTTGTAGGATCTAACATGCAGGAAATAAATGTGCTCAAAAGAAAATTGGAAAATTCATTTTCAATGAAGGATTTGGGAGCTGCAAAACAAATCCTTGGTATGAGGATAACTAGAGACAGGAAAAATCGCAAATTAACACTGTCTCAGAATGAGTACATAGAGAAGGTGTTGAAAAGATTTAATATGCAGAATGCAAAACCAGTTAGTACACCTTTTTCTAGCCATTTAAAACTTAGTAAGGAGATGTGCCCAAAGATCCAAGAAGACATGGATTATATGTCTAAAGTTCCATATGCATCAGCAGTTGGAAGCTTAATGTATGCAATGGTCTGCACAAGGCTTGATATTGCACATGCAGTGGGAGTTTTAAGCAGGTACATGAACAATCCAGGAAAAGAACATTGGATGGCAGTAAAATGGATTCTCAGATATTTGAGAGGTACCACAAATCAAGCATTATGCTTTGGTGTTTCAAACATTGCTCTACAGGGATATGTTGATGCAGATATGGCAGGTGACAGAGATAATAGGAGGAGCACTACAGGATATGTATTTACTGTAGGTGGAACAACTGTCAGTTGGGTTTCAAAAATCCAAAGTGTTGTTGCACTTTCAACAACAGAAGCCGAGTATGTTGCTGCTATGGAGGCTAGTAAAGAAATGATTTGGTTACAAAGGTTTATGGATGAATTGGGTAAGAAGCATGATATGGGCACACTATACAGTGATAGCCAAAGTGCTATTCATCTTGCAAAGAACTCAGCATTTCATTCCAGGACTAAACACATACATCTCAAGTACCATTTCATACGGTCAGTATTGGAAGATGGAGAGTTGAAGCTGGAAAAGATACACACTGGCCAGAATCCTGCAGATATGCTAACAAAAGTTGTAACCAGGGAGAAACTGAGAACATGCTTAGTTTAAATTGGTCTTCAAGGATGACGATGAAGATGAGGAACAACCAGGTCCAAAGAGGAGTCGTTGTCTAGCAAATGAAGCAACGGTGGAGTTCCTACAATCAGTCTCCAAGTGGGAGATTGTTGGGTGTGGAGCCTGATTATCTTGTTTACTTTGTATCATAGCTTTGGACCCCTGTATCTTAAAAGGGGTGGCAATGCCGCCGGTAATTAATCGCTACCATGGGGGGTCCAGGGGGGGCAGTAGTGCCTTTTGGAGCCCCCTCCCTGGCGGGGGTTTTCGGGGGTTGCGCCCCCGAAGCTAAAAACATATGTAAAATTGCCTTGTAAAAGTATAGTAATTTCTAGTCAATCTGGGTTGTTCATTAGGCAAATGATTTGACGGTATAAGTTATGTTTAGTTTAGGGTTTTTTGCCCTAGAAGGCAACCCCTCACTTTTATCAGGGCATTGTATTGCGGCTGTGCATTGTGTGTGTATTATCTGAGCGAGAAACAGAGAGGGAGACAGTGAGAGAGAACAGAGGATATTACAGTGGATCTGCTGTAGGTTTTGTCTCCTAATTTTTGCTGGATAATAGAAAGGAAGGACTGGCTATTCGTGGTGGACGTAGCCCAAACTGGGTGAACCACGTATATCTGTGTCTCTCTTGTTTTACGTGTTTTGTGTGCTTTTATTTTCCACATATTTTATGTGTTGCATTGCTCTATAATATTTAATTTTCTAACATATTATTTGTTCTTGTTGGTTTCAAGCTAGACGATTTGGGATACCAAGGATTTTGTGTAAGCCCTGTCCACTGGGGTCCTTGTTCAACAGATTGGCCTTTCAAAGATCCCATGAGCTGGCGTCAAAGCATTGAAGGTTAAAATTAATTCTATGATCTCAGGCATAGTTCTGTGTTTTAATCTTAAGTGTTTTCCCTTTGAGATGATGCTAAAGCAGATATGGAATTAGATGACCTCTGGTCTGATCTCAAGCTGCCCCTTCTGTTTCACCTTTCTCTCCTTATTTTTCCATCTCACCATCTATTTTTAAGATCCTTTAGTATAGATGACTTGCCCTCTGAAAGTCTTGGCTATTTGTTTGCAAGTAATTCCCTTTCATGACTCCATAGCCCAATGGATGGCACATTCTTAACCTATCCTCTTTTACCAAAACATCCTACTGCTTTGCTCCTTCCCTTCCATCACCTTCTCAGTCTATGATCCCATGACTCAACCCAACAACCAACCAACCAAAATCATTTTAAACCCCCTTTGTGCTTCATACCAAGCCTAATATCTCATTTTGAGCATTCAAAGGTATACCATTCTTTTCTTCATGGAGAGATCCCTCTCCGGGTCTAAGAGGGCGAGATCCTAGGGCCCCAAAGTGGTTGTGATGTTGTCCGGTCTTTTGGTCTTGCCAATCTGGCCAAAACATTGGAACCCCAACAGATCCCAATCCATATCGGCCCTTGCATGATTTTTTAAAAAACATATTTTTTTAATCGATGTGCACTATTTAAAATAGTGCACCAGTGCTCGATTTTAATATAATGCACCCGACGTGTATTGAAAAAAAACATTGTTTGAAAAAACAGTTTTTAATTAATTTATGTTTATGCTAATGAGTGCTCTAGTATTAATATAATGCACCAGGTCTCATATTGACAAAGAGTGTCATACAATGTTTCTACTATATTGGTGGTGTGTTTATAAGAACCTGTCGCACCATTTTCGGTACTTAACTTGAGAAAGTCACACTGATTGTTTAATTTATATAGACACATCATTTTCTTCATATTTTTTTTTTACCTAAAAATTATTTGATTTATTTATAAAATATATTAATGAATGGTATAGGTTTTATATTTATAAAGAAATAAATAACAAGAGTTCAAGTAACAAAAATACTCATAACACATTCAGAAAATAAAAAAAATGAAAGTTTTTTTATAAATTCTTTACAAAAATTATTAGTTTTGAACTATATGTAAGTATAACTAATATTTATTTTTTAGTGTGTGTCATGTAGAGCCACAAAATAATGATGCTCGATAAGATCCTTTCTGATCTAAGACTGGAAGAGCGTAAAATCTTGATCGAAATATTGCAGAAGGATGAATCAGGTGAATGAAAAAATACTATCGATGCAATATGAGTTTCTTTTTGAAATTCATTAATATATACTTAAAAATATTAGATAAAATGTTTCAAACAATCTATTAATTTAGATATGTTTAATGCTATACAGGTACAAACAACGAAGAAAACGAATGTTGTTCTAAGAAAAGAAAAGAAATAGAACATGCAAATGAAAATGAATTGCTCCTTAGCTCATCTGGAGTGTTGCCGGAGGTTAACGAAAGGGGGGAAAACTTTTACAAAACTTTGAGGGATCTAGTGGAAAGAATGTGTTGAAGTTCTTTCCACTTACAATACAAAAATCAATCCAATGATTCCAAGAACCAAACTTTACTTAAACTACAAGAAGAATTTCTAGAGAATTGGTCAATGAGACATGTAACACTTTTAATAGCAAAAGCGTACCATAACAAAAAATAAGGATTGAAAAAGAAATATTCCTTTAAATTTTTTTCTTGAATTATATCTATATATTACTATAAATAAGTCATTTATAAATATCACTTTTGTTATATTTAGTTTTCATATATCAATATAAAAATTAAATATTTTATTGTCATGTTACTTTTTCAGGAAGATTTTGAAAATCTCAAAGGATGAACAAGTTGATATCAAAAATATGCCAGTAGGAATGTCCAAAAGGTGTACAAGGATAGGGCCAAAGAAATGGACATAATTGCATCACACTAGGAGCCATCTCAACAAAAACGTGCTTCAAATGTGATATGTAATTATTTAATTTTTTGATTAGGTACAATAAATAAATAATTTAGCATTAAATATTATTTTTCAAGTATTTTCTTGCATAAAAGAAAATAAAATGGAACCCATTAAGCACATAAAACAAGACGATGAGGAAGAAAAGGGTTGATATCTAAATTTGTGATTATTTGTTACTTCCTTATAACAACATAACTAGGTTTCATTTTTGTATATTTTAAATTTTTTTACAACAATCATCATTGAATATATTCAAAGAGGTGCTAACATACAAATATGAACCATCAGAAGAATTGATTGACATTGGGTTAAATATGGGTTATCAGTTTATGTTGGCATATCCTAAATTAATTACAGAATTTGTAAGTAATCTATCTTGTTTTACATAGCTCCATCTATAATTAATAGAACAAAAAAATATTTTATAGTAAATCTATAATTTTTTATGGGGTATAAAAATTGCAAGAAACAAAGTATGGAACTGTGCCAACAAATGAATTGTTGAAAGAAGACATGAATTTGGATTTGAAAGAATGTGTATAGTTCATGAGTTAATTATTGCTATGGTACATTTCTTTTCGATTTACATTGATGTATATTATTTAATATTAAAATTTTCAAATGTATTCTCACCAATGTTGATACACTCATTACATTTTTTTTTTATGTTTGTAGATGGAACTTGAAGAGGAAGAAAACAATCAACACAATGAACAAAATATACCTCAGAATAACCCAAGTCATAGAAGTAGCTCAAGCAGTGACATGAGTTCGAGTGAAGAATGATGATCAATATGTTTGGATAGAAAATCAAGGAGTTGTATTTTTCGAAATATTTGTGTGTTAAATCAGACATTTCGTTTAATGTAATGGAGATAGTGTCCCAATTGAAAGACAAAAGGATACCAATAAATGTCACATTTTGAATGAAAAAAAGTGTCATATATATATATATATATATATATATATATATATATATATATATATATATATATATATATATATATATATATATATAAAAATACGATTTAATTTATTCTATTGCATTATCCTTTTTCGGTGTGAAATGTTACACCACTGATTGAATATATGGATGATTAAATATTATAATGAAGAGATGTGAAATTTGATGATATAATATAAAAAATTCATCCAAACATCACATTCAAATGCACTAATAATAATTTAATTGATATGAAACTGTTATAAGAAATGTGTCCACTTTTGATGAATAATGAATTTAAGAAAATCACAATAATTTCATTATGACAGGTGGATGTTTCTAAAAAATAGAAAATGAACATCGGAGCATATGTATGATATTGCGCACTGGTGCGTGGGTATGATATTGCTCACTGGTGCATTTCTACGACCTATGAGCATCGTACCAAATACCAATATCAATTAGAACGTCGGGTGCTCTTTATTGATGACTACGATCGGGGCGGATAGGCGTTGCATGCACTAGTATGGTTTATCTTTAACACGTCAGTGCGTTTTTAAAACGTAACGACCTTGTGCAATTTTACACCTTAACGACCTAGTGCATTTTTACACCTTAACGGCCCGGTGCTTTTTTACACCTTAACGGGCACCGGTGCATGCACCTTTTATCAGCTCGGTGCGTATTTTTTTGTGACATGCACCGAGACATTGCTAAACTCCCCTGGGCTCCTGAAATTTATTTTCCATCCTGGTGCTTGGTATGTTTATCGTACCATTGCGTACAGGTTAAAACACATTGGTGTGTTCACACATGAAGCACGCACCGATAAGAAATAAATCCGTAAAAACCTTTGGCTACCAGTTTTTTTTAGTTGCATTGAAGTTCCATTACAAACTCCATCAAAACCTCGCTTACCAAAAACGAATGGGTAGCAAATGTATTTTTAACAATTTTGGCCAATTTTATAACACTAAAAACCTCTTTTATAACGTTTACTAGAGCATCTTTTCCTTATAGTGTCATAATTAACTCAATTCTAAAGCTTATCATCCATAACCTTCTTTATCCCCTTCATCTTAATAGTCATATGCTCCCAACCTATTTTAAATTTTATATATTTTTCTATTTTCATTATGCTAACTATTTTTCATTTTCCTTTATTAATTTTTCTTTCTTATTGTATTTATTTATTTATTATCATTTTTATTTTATGATAATCGTTTTGTATATAATATTATATTTATTTATTTATTATCATTTTAATTTTATTTTAATTTTATTTTATATAACTTTTAATATTATTTTGTACTTTTTAATTTTTTCTCCAATTCATTTTATATTTAATGAATTAAATATTTACATTATATTTTAATTTATGTTTCTTAATTTCATTAGTGTTTTGATTTAATCACCATGCATCTTTACTTATTTTCTCATTTCACTTGTTTTTGTTTATTATATTTCTATTTTACCATAGCCAATTTATGATGTTAATATTTTTTTTCAAAGATAATATTATTAATTTGTTTCGAAATTTTCTTTTTCAATTAAATTATTGACACTCATTTTCATAACTAGTATGGCTATTCAAAATGTTAATTAAAAAAAACTTTTTATAAAATTTTAGGATAATTACACAAAATTATCTTACTACTCACATTCAAAAAAATAATTCCTATTAATTTTTTTGGTTAAAATTATAATTTTATAATACAAAATTTATTATTTATAAAAAGTATCTACTTATTAATTGACTCTGTTTAATATAAGGTAAATGCATTTATAGTTGCCCAAACATAGATATCACATTTGCAAATTCCCTGATATTAATTGAGCTCATCCATTTATTAATGAGTACATATATATTGTAGATGCACATTTATTAAGCTCATCCATTTATTAATGAGTGCATCTATATTGCAGATGCACATTTATAGTGATAGAGATTTAGATATCACACTTATGAGTGTGAGATGAAAATAATTAGAGATTTAGATATCATATTTATAATAGCACATATATTTAGATTGGCACACACATATGTTGTTTTTCAAGGATTATTATTAGATAATAACACCTTTAATAGTGTTTGGGATTCTGAGTTGATCATTCAGTACTTAATGTTTAATAATATTCCTTGAGATAACAAGTTCAGAAATTCATTGAAAGGAATTATAAATATTCTCACGCCTACCACAAAATTTATTCATATTCTCATATCCAACAACCAAAGAACCAAAATTTTGACAAATAAATGAACCACCTTGAAATAAGGTGAATTGGTCATCATATGAAAATGATATTTCACCCTTGACCTTTATCTTGAGAAGGACCTAAAATTATATTATTAAAATGGTATACGTTATTCAATTAAGAGGCTATATCAATCCAGAATTGGCACTGTGGTTTATTTTCCATTAGAAACAAGGAATGACATGTCAAGAATGGGTTTTTGTAGCCATGTAAATATGTGCGATAAAAATTAACAAAATGTCGGTCATTTCATCCCACCTACTCCTCTTTGTATATATGAGATATAACATCACAAGGGTCCATTCACTATTCATGGTGGTGTGCGGTAAGGTGAGGGGAATTAATGTTATGGGACTTTCCAATTCAGGGTCATCATGATTCAGGGTGTTAGGGTGAAGTATGAGTGTTAGGAAGGTTGAAGGTGGTGGAATTTGTAATCACCTCATGGAATCTTGTGAGATGTGTCACAGAGTTTCAAAGGTTTTAGAAAATTCAATTGTTTTGGAGCTTTTAAGAATTGTAAGTCATACTCCTTAATGATTTTTGGTTCAATTCAACATTGAAGGATCTCAGAAAATTATAAATATAAATTGGGAAATCACTAGTTTTTCTTCCAAAAATATAGTTTTGGACAACAATTCCATGGTTAGTTTTCATCTTGTGAATATCATCTTGGTTTGTGTTGGTGAGAATGTGTAGGGGTGTCGTGCTGGGATCTTGGTTGATGTATTAAGCACTGGTTTAGTAGCTCCAAAAGACTTATTCTTGATGGGTATAGGTTTGGATGTCTCATTTATGTTTTGGTTAAACTTGAATCTAATTCATACATTATACGCATAATGGTCAACTTATAGTTGATCTAAGTGTGGGTGGTTTATGTTTATGTGTGACTGGTTTTTTAGGGAAGTGGTTTTTGTGAGTAGGTGTGGAATTTTTTTTCTAGAAATGGGTATAGGGTATCTCAATGGAGTTATTTTGGTTTTCGACATCTTTTTATATGATTTTAGCTAAGGCATATTGTGATTTTTATAAATATAGATTATTTTTTCCTTTTTATCCTTTGAGCTCCCATTTGCTTTGTTTTTTAGGAAGAATGGTAGTTAGTTGATGGGGTATTACCTATTATTGAGAATTAAATTGATTTGGATTTTGAAGTAATACCAAATTTCTCAATTACAAAATACCCCTTTTAAGTGAAAACTCAGAAAATGCAATAAGAAATTATTTTTTTCTAATCCAAACATAATAAAATGGTGTCTAGTTTGGCCACAAAAATGGAACTTCTAATTGAACATAGAAATATGTTTCAGATATTTGGTGATGAACTTTGTGTTTTTTTGTAGAAAGTAGATCATATTCAGGTTGTTTTTTGGAAAAATAAACCATATCCTTCCTTTGAATTGAGGTTTCTGTGATCCATAGGAATTTTTAGAAAACTTTCAGTTAAAGTCAGATGAGAATGAACATTGTCAACGTGTTTTGAACCAGCAAATGTGGTTCATATTTAGGATGAGATGAGAGATCAGATCTAAACATTAAGCTTAAACAGATGTAGAGAGGTCCCAAACAACTAGTTTGAGACCTCTCTACATATATTTAATCTGAATGTTGAGATTTGATCTCTCATCTCGTCTCGAAGATGAACCAAACTTGTTGGTTCAAAACACGTTGACAAAGTTCATTCTCATGTAATTTTAACCGATTTTTTTCCTAAAATATCTCCTTCCTCTCACAATATTCCAGTGACTTCCCCTCTACTGACTGTACCCAACTTTAATCTTCCCACAAAGAATGCATAGCATGGTGTATATCAATGTTTCTACCCCCTCAAGAATAAATTGTATGGTCATTCGAGTATGTCTAATTTTTAAAGGGTTCTAAAAATAACATATTTTCTAGTGTTATTGTATAAATGAAAGGCTTAATTGTTGCATTGGACCACATGTTTTGGAATTCAATTCTTATGCATCTATTAGCCACATAGATAAGCATGGACATACAATTTTGATGTAATTGTTATGTCCCAAGTGAAAATTTCATTAGTGAATATTATAGTTCTAATTCATATATATATATATATATATATATATGATTTATATTAAATTTTGGTGAAATTTATGTATTTTAAGAATTTATTTTTTAATTAAAATCCCAAAATACTATTTTATTTTATAGGGGTGGAAGGTGATGAAGAATGATAGCCAACCTTGGTGGACAAATTGAAATAAATTTCTCCTTGGGCCATGGAAATGCTTCTAATAATCAAGACAAATATTACATTGTATATCAAGGTTTGCTTCAAGCCAGTTTGTTTGGGCTCAACAAACTAGTTAAAATTGGATATTTTCAAATTATAATTAGTTATCTCAGGTGGGAATCCTTCCTGGTCAATTTCAAATATATAAAAAATAGGCCTATCTTGCAAAAACTAATATGATATTTTGCCTAAGTTCATAGAGAAATATTATATCACATCCCCTAGAAAAATGTTTCAAGTTTTTAAATGCATTTGGAGAGTGGACACATGCATGTCTGCTTGAAACATAGCTTGTTACAAATTATGGAAAGTGCGGCTAGAATAAACATCTCAAAGAAGATAGTGTAGGTAAAGAGTGACCTATTTTGAAGTAGCATATGGTGAATTAAATTAGTTATGATTCTTCCTTTAGTTGTGGTGGCATAAGGTATACCATTTTTTGTTGTATAAAGGTGGTGTTAGAATGATTCTATTAACTCAATCCCCCAGCGTATGGCGAGGATTTGGCTCCAATTTTTTGTCTCTAGTAAAATTTATTAAATAAAACAAAAGGTAAGACGGAATGTTGGGTGGACTAAAGCAATTTCAAGAAAGGGAGAATATTAGGGTAAAAATGTGAAGTTGGGTTATATTTTTGTGAGAATCGAGGGCGGAAAACCTTTTTTCTCAACAACTTGGTCCAAATTTTATAAAACTTTGGCTGAACTATGAGAGAGTTCAGCCAAAATTTTGAAATTAGTTCAGCCAAACTCTTCTGCCATTTACTTTGATGGCGTACTGACAGCGTGGGAAAAAATATTTTTGGTCGGACATTGGAAAACCAGAAACATAAGTTCGTCCGAACTACTATTTCGTCTGAACTCTTAAAATAGACTGGCTAAACTTTAGTTTATAAATACACTAGCCTAGAGCCATTAACCAGTTTCAGGCTTATCTGATGTGATTGTGTTTCTACGTCTAATCTATGTTTCTATGTCTGTTGATCGTGTTTCTACGTCTATGACATGCTGATCAAACTTGGCTCTTGCTGTTCGGCCTCGGCTCTTGGTTTCAGGCTTATCTGTTGTGATCGTGTTTTTGCGTCTACTGATCGTGTTGTTCGGCCTTGGCTCTTGCTTTTTGGATTTGCAGGTATGCTTCGAACTGTGAATTTTTCTTGAGCTATAAAATCAAAATGTAACAATGTAATTGTGAATTTTGTTTGAGGTATAAAATCAAAATGTAATAATTGAGTTACATGAATTTGTTACAAGAATGTGAAATATCAATATAGTAGCACAATTGAGTTTCATAATAACTCATAAGTGTAATTAGGTTGAAACTATCTCTATAATTTTAGTACAAAATTCTGTGTTGGTAATGCGAAAACCTCAGTTGGGTACACATTTTTTTTTCAGAATGAAAAAACACTAGTTGATATTATGTACCAGTTCATATTTAAAAACTTTAAGGCACTTTCTATATGTCCCTTTACAAAATTTATGGTTCTTAAATATTCATATATATCCTATGGATCCTATGTTCAATACAAATAAATAATCTTAATATTGTTGGTATCCCAAAAATTAGTTTCACTTTCCTTGCAAAAATGACATGCAAGAATATCAAAATGTAGCTGATCCTATGGATCCTATGTTCAATACAAAGACATAATCTATATACCGTTGGTATCCCAAAATTAGTTGTACTGGCCTAGCAAAAATGACTGGTAGGATCAATGATTTGTATATGATGGTGAGATGAAATCCACTGAGGCAGTCCACGTGGGTATACATATTATTTTTCCAGAGTAAATGAGCCGACATGTCTTAGTGACTCAGTGAATGAGATAACACTGAAATCTTATCTTATCCAAGTTCTTTTATGTGGTGGTAGTGAAACATAAGTAGCACCAATATTGTGGCTTTAATTAACTTCAATTACACTAAATAGCATCAAAACTGTATAACACTAAAACTATCCTTTGAAGAAATACAAACTAAATCTGAATTGTATCTTTTTATTTAGCCTGAAATTTAGTCCTTCTGTAATTTTACAGAAGCGTAATGTCACCCATCTAAACCTGTAATTAGGCTGATCCTGTCTCTATACTTCTAGTTAAAAATTATGTGTTGGTAATGCGAAAACCTCAGCTAGGTATACATATTATTTTTCCACAGTAAATGAGCCGACATGACTTAGTGACTCAGTGAATGACATAATGAAATGTAGTCAATAGAAGAAACAATAGCTACAAGGAAAAAATTTAGTTCAACTCCATGTTAGGTCCCTATATTACTAGTATAGTCCCTTATTGTTATTATTGTACCCCTGTAACCCCCATATTGTTATTATTGTTCCCTTAAATTATTATTGTTAGGTCATCTATGATTACATTATGGCCCTACTAGGATTACATTCTGGCCCCATGGACTCCTATATATAGAAAGGAGGTTTTGTAATTTGTATCATCCAAGAACTGTTCATTCATGTGATGTATTGGAGGTGGCCCCCTTAACGCGACTTACTTCTAAGGTGTTGATATCTCTTTTCTTCTATTTTTGGAGCTGGTTTCACAACATTTGGTTTCAAAGCTTTGGATTTTAGGGTTTTTCTCCTCCAGACAGGTCATCATGAAATTTTTTCTATAAATTTTTTCTATGATGGTTCAGAAGCTGAAATTTTTAGAGTGAAAATATGAAATCGTGAGAAACATCTTCGCAAAATTTCAGATAATGTTTGCAATATTTTTTGAGATACGATCTATGGAAGTTACAACTTTTGCAGGCTCCTAACTTTCACTTAAAAAGTTCATCGTGGAATTTTCGCTATAATTTTTTTCTGCAAAGGTTCAGAAGCTAAAATTTTTAGAGTGCGAAGCAGAAATCCTAAGGAACATTGTCACCAAATTTCAGAGCTTGTTTCAAAATATTTTAGGGATAGGATCAGTGGAAGTTAGGTCTTTTTCAGGCTCCCGAATTTCATCTCAAAGAGGTGATCGTGGGAAAATATTCATAACTCTCTCTCTCTAAGCATCAGATTGGAATTCTGTAAAAAGTAACTGGAAGTACATGGATTTTAGTTTCCTAACTATAAATTTCAGAGCCAAAGGAGCAAACAATGACACATGGCAAGTCGTACACGTTCGCTCTACTGAAGTAGTCCATAATTAGGTCATTGTGGGATATTGGACATAACTTTGTCTTGAAGAATCCAAATCAAGTCAGACCTATGGCATTTGAAAGAAGCTTTAGAGAAATACTACACGGCCGAATTTCAAATATTTAGGATTTGAAAGTACAAAGATAATTAAATTTAAATATCTAGCTCCTCAAAAGCAAGTAAAAGGTGTGTATTTTTTTTCCGAATTGCATAATTCTTGTTTGAAGAATCAAGTTGAATTGATTCCAAGGGAATATTGTAGAACAGATATCAGTATTAGATTCTAAAATGGTCCCTAAAAATAATTCAACAACCATTAAGCCTTTAGAAGGCTCTACTATGACTCATGAAGACAAATAATCGAAACATGACATATCAAAATTACAAGAGCAAGTGTAACAAATTTTGCTCTCGCAAAGAGCAACAAAAAATGACATGGAATTTTTGAAGAAAGGAGTGGAAACTAAGATGGATGGTTTGAAGAAAGGTGTGGAATCTAAGATGGATGGTTTTAAGAATGGCATGGAAGCTAAGATGGATGGCATGGAAGCTAGCATGGAATCTAAGAAGGATGACATGGAAGCTAAGATGGAAAACATGAAGAATGATCTAAAAGAAGACATGAAAGGTTTGAGAAAGTTGATACAAGAATGAAGACTGATACCAAGTTGGATATTCGTTTAGGATATCATCAAATTATAATGAAGACTGAAGATATTCCAAGAACAACATTTCGAACTCATGAGGGTCATTATGGATTTTTGGTCATGCATTTTGGCCTTACCAATGAACCTTCTACATTTCAAGGGTTCATGAATTCCATTTTCAAACCCTTCCTTAGAAAATTTGTGCTAGTATTTTTGATGATATACTAATCTACAGCAGGTCTTGGAAGGATCATGTTCAACATGTTGACAGGGTGCTCAAACTATTGCAGGAGAAACAATTATATGAAAAAGCATCCAAATGTTTCTTTGGAGTACAAGAGGTGGAATATCTGGGTCATATTGTATCTCATGAGGGTGTTAAGGTAGACCCTAACAAAATTAAAGCCGTTAAGGAGTGGAAATTCCCCACAAACATAAAGTAGTTGCGAGGATTTCTCGGGTTAACAGGGTATTATCGCAAGTTTGTTAAGAATTGTGGGAGAATAGAAGCACCTCTAACAACATTATTGAATAAAGATGCATTTTCATGGACTCCTGAAGCAACTAAGGCCTTTGAACATATTGAAGAGGTAATGTGCCTAGCACTGGTCTTAGCTACGCAGACTTCACAAAAACCATTATTATCGAATGTGATGCCTTGGGAAAAGGAATTGGTGTTTTTTTAATGCAAGAAGAAATACGCATTTCTTTTGAAAGTCGTCCAATCAAAGGAAAGTATTTATAGAAAGCTATTTATGAGAAGGAAATGTTAACAATACTACATGCACTAAAGAAATGGCAAACTTACCTAGTGGGAAGAAACTTCAAGGTAAAAACTGATCATGATAGTATTAAACACTTTTTGGAACAAAGACTATCTTCAAAAGAGCAACAAAATGGGTCACAAAGATTTTGAGTTATGACTTTGAAATAATCTAGAAAAAAGGGGAAGCTAAATGTTGTTGCAGACACACTCTCAAGAAAAAATGAAGAGGTGGAAGCATTGCTTTGTGCCATTTCTATTATCCAACCAGATTGGATAACCGAAGCAAGAGATGAATGGAACAAGGATGAAGAAGTGTGGACACTCATTCAAAAGTTGCAGAAATATCCTAGTACATGTGATACATTTAGTTGGAAAAATGATTCCTTATGGTACAAAAATCGCTTATATCTTGGTAAGAATTCCCAACTAAAACAAAAGATTCTTTTGGAATTGCACACTTCTCCTTTAGTAGGACACTCAGGATTTTTAATAACTTACCACAGGTTGAAGAAAGAATTTTTTTTGGATGGCCTTAAATCTGATATTCAAAATTTTGTGGCGGAATGTTTCATTTTCCAGCAGAATAAAGTTGAGACAATTAATACCCCGGGTCTTCTACAACCTTTATCCATTTCAAGTCAACGTTGGGAGGAGATTTCAATGTATTTTTATCATAGGTTTACCTAAGTCTGAAGGAAAGAGTGTCATCATGGTGGTAGTTGATAGACTTACCAAGTATGCACAATTTTGCGTATTATCTCATCCATTTAAAGAAAGTACAGTTGATACTACATTTATGGACACAATTCAAAAGCTACATGGAAACCCAACGGTTATTGTGAGCGACAAAGATCCAATTTTTACTGGAAATTTTTGGACGGAGTTATTTTCTTGTTTGGGTACTCAATTATCTCATAGCTCATCTTATCATTCTCAATCCAATGGTCAACCTGAGATAGTAAATAAATGTTTGGAAGGATATCTTCGTTGTTTTGTATCTGATAAACAAACACAATGGGTCAAGTGGTTACCTCTCGATGAATGGTGGTATAGTAATTACTTCCATACTACAGCAAAAGTGACCCCATTTATGGCACTTTATCGATATCATCCACCATCCATCACATCATAATTAAAAGAAAATTTGAAGGTTCAAGCAATGGAATATCACATCAAGCATCGACAAGAAGTTCTCCAACTCTTAAAGGATAGCCTGAATTTGGCACAAAATCGAATGAAACAACAAGCAAATCAACATTCCAACGAGAGAATTTTTGATGTAGGAGACTAGGTACTTTTACGGCTACAACCATACAAACAAATGTCGCTCAAGAAAGCTAAGAAGGATAATAAATTATCGCCAATGTACTATGGTCATTACAAGGTGTTGCAAAAGATTGGTACTATGGCATAAAAATTGGAGCTTCTTTCTTCTTCACGAGTGCATCAAGTTTTCCATGTTTCATGCTTAAAGAAGGTTATAGGTGAAAATCTTCCAGTACAAACAATATTTCTAGAACTTGATGAGGAAGGAAAAATCATATTGGAACCTGAAGCAGTCACAGAAACAAGAACCTGACAGCTACGAAATCGATCAATTTCAAAGTATCTCATCAAGTGGAAGAACTTACCCACTAAATATTCTACATGGGAGGATGAGAATTTTATACAGAATCACCCAGAGCTACTCAAGCTTTGAGGACAACACTTTTTTGAAGGAGAGGGGCATGTTAGGTCCCTATATTACTAGTATAGTCCCTTATTGTTGTTAGTGTATCCCCCTTATTGTTATTATTGCACCCCTGTAACCCCCATATTGTTATTATTGTGCCCTTAAATTATTATTGTTAGGTCATCTAGGATTACATTGTAGCCCCACTAGGATTATATTGTGTCCCCATGGACTCCTATATATAGAAAGGAGGTTTTGTAATTCACATCATCCAAGAATTTTTCATTCATGTACTGTATTGGAGGTTGATCCCTTGAAGTGGCTTATTTCTAAGGCGTTGATATCTATTTTCTTCCATTTTTGGAGCTGGTTTCACAACACTCCAGCTTATTTTTCATCGAGTAAACATACATAAGCAGCAATTCAAAGATCTTGTACAAATAGTAGACATAAATGCTAACTTATTTTTCATCCAGTAAACATACATCAGCAGCAATTCAAAGATCTTGTACAAACAATAGGCATAAATTTTAACTTATTTTTCATCAAGTAAACATACATCAACAACAATTCAAATATCTTGTACAAACAATAGACATAAATGTTAACCAACACTGAATGCTAGTATGCATAAATACTATGAATCCAAATATTTTTCCACTTAAAATTTGTAGTGCATCGGAAGATACATACTATACAACCTTCCTAAATTGAAGGTCTCACTCTTTCATCATTAGTATAACCATTTTTCTCTTGTCTAGTCTTTTATTGTTTCCTAACAAAATTTTTTGTTTTGATAATAGTTATAGATTTTTGTTAGGAAACAATAATTATATATTATTTTTGACAAATATATTAATAATGAAGACTTAACCTAGCTACATTCTTCAAAATCTAGGAGACACAATTGTATTGTGATATTTTCCCTTCTTTCCAACTTAGTCCATCCTTTTAGAAAAATCCCTTTTAATGAAGCAAATATATACATAGTGATCCATTGATATTTTTTCACCAAAAACTATTCCATTTTGGACCTATATATATCAAAACCACTCTCATTGAATTTATGCATCTATATCTTTAAACTACTCACCTATTGTATTTCACCATAGGAATGAATTCGATATATCTCCCATTTTAATGGGTTTTATCACATTTCGAGAAAAACACATTAGCCATAAAATTTTCCCATTGAAACAAAAAGTAATTTGATACAAAACATAGGTTTTAACCTTATATAGTTAATTTTTTCAAATTATTCTTAAAAAAATGAAAAATATTCAATGTAAAACACATGCATTAACATATAATTTACCCGAGAAACCCAAAACGAGAAGATCATTTTTTTTATTAGTATATTAATTTTTAGACCATCAGACACACACACACACACACATGTATGTATGTTTATATGTATATATCCCATGACAATTATAAACTACCAATCCATTACCTTGGATCAGATAAAACTTTAGTTCTTTAACTGAAACTGTAGAACCATGGGGTAAAATACCATGCACTAGAAAAATGTTAAAAGAAAAAACCATGTAATGAAAACCATCATAAAGGGAGAATTTGTTTTTCCACAAACGTTTTTTGGGGCACTACCCCTAAACACCTGTGTGTGTGGGGGATTTTTCGTCTCTATGAAACCCTAGAGTGGGGGTCCTTTCCTCCCATTTTATTCCCACCACTAAGCTTAGAAATATATATAGTGCATGGCGGTATTCACATAAAGAATATAACACATACCAAACATCCAATAATTCTCCTTAATGTGACCATCAATGTTGCAATGGTTAGAATTATTTCTACTACCCTTGATGGATATGTATTGGCTATTTTATTCTTATCCTTCTCCCATTTCCATTTCTTATTACCCTCCTTCAAAGCTTCTTGGTGCTATTTTTTCTTCAAAACCCTTAAGTAACCTTTATTTTGACCTATGGTTTCTAGATAATGTGCGTATACACATGGCTCATACATTATCCTTAGCTTGGAAAGAATCACTTATTTTTGTAGATGGTTATATAGACCCCACATATAATTAAGGAGTACATTTGGGCTCTTGGGAAAGATATCCAACAATATGACCATACTTTTGAACTTGGTACACTCTTATAAACCCTTATGTCTATGTAAAATAGTGTGAGTGATTCCATGGGTCCTCTACACACTTCATAGGGTATAATTGGGGCAGGTAGTGTTAAAATCTACAAGTTCTATAGGAAAATTCTGTAAAGGGCTAGGTAGCCTCTGGATCTCATCTTTTATGAAGGGTGATATATCCAGTAAATTCCCCTACTGTCAATCTTTGGAATAGATCTAAATAGAAGTTCTTCATTTTAATATCCATAAAACACAACCACATTAAGGAAAATCTTGTACATGTGTCATTTCTCCCATAAAATCTTAAGGTAAACTTTAAAGCACGTGTCATTGGCTTTCTCCCATTAACTTTAAAGCATGTGTCATTTCTCAAGGCTTTCTCCCATTAATTCAAGGCAAACTTTGAGGCCTAAAAATTGAAAGTATCTTAACTTCCATAGGATAGAATCCCCCAAACTCAAATGGAGTCAAATGTAAAATGTTAAAATTGGAGTGTTTTATGATGTAATGGATCTTAATAATCTAGATTGGCATGGCTGTATTTTATTAATGTACCTAAATTTATACCTTCCATGTTGCTTTATTCATTGAAAATGTGAAAATTGGAGTGTTTTAGGATGTAATGGATATAAATAATCTAGATTATGCTAAAAATGATGTAATGGATATTAATAATATAGATTGACATGGCTGTATTTTATTAATGTACCTAAATTTACACACTCCATGTTGCTTTATTCTTGTAAAATGTTAAAAGTGGAGTGTATTAATGTACCTAATTTAACACCATCCATGTTGCTTTATTTTTTTTTAAATATTAAAAGTGGACCGTTTTATGATTTAATGGATATAAATAATCTAGATTGACATGGCTACAGTGATATGATGATAGTGTATGTTGATGTTGAAGTTGTAAAACTCCTGTACATATCAATTATTATAAATTATTAAACAATTTGATAAGTGCTAAATCATAATTCTTATTAAGGACATAACTAATTTATGATGATAGTGTAGGTTGATGTTGAAGTTATAAAATTCTTGTGCATATCAGGGATGAATGATAGTACAAGCGAAAAATTACAATAGTATAAATTATTAAACAATTTGATAGGTTCTAAAACATACTTCTTATTAAGCACATAACAAATTTGTTATAACAGAACTCTGATATATAAGCACATCCTTCAATTCCATTATTTTGTAGGTAAAGTACTATCTTCACATTAAAGCATTTTATAAGGTTACTCTAAAACTAAAGGCTTTCTCCCATTAATTAAAGGCAAAATTTAAAGCCTAAAAACTGAACCAAAATTGGTTGAACTTACATAGGATTTTAGTTTGTCTCTTGAGTGTTAACTTCTAAAAGTTCTAAAGGAAGAGTCTATAAAGGGCCAGGTAGCCTCTGGATCTCATCTTCTCTGAAAGGTGACATATCCAGTAAATTCCCCTACAGTCAATCTATGGAACATATCTAAATAGAAGTTCTTCATTTTAATATCCATAAACCGCAACCACTTTAAGGAAATTTGTGTACATGTGCCATTTCTCCCATAAATTCTTAGTCCAAGTTTTTAAAGCATGTGTCATGTTGGGTTTCCATCATTAACTTTAAATCATTTTTTTTATTAAGGGCATAAAATGATTTTTGAAACCATGTAAATGTCATTTCTCCTACAAACTAAAAGCTTTCTGTCATTAATTCAAGGAAAACTTTAAGGCCTAAAAATTGAACCTAAAGTTGCTGAACTCTCATAGGATTTTGAACTTCTATAGGATTTTAGTTTGTCTGTTGAGTGTTCACTTCTACAAGTTCTAAAGGCAGAGTCTGTAAAGGGCCAGGTAGCCTCTGGATCTCATCTTTTCTCAAAGGTGACATATCGAGTAAATGCCCCTACAATCAATCTCTGGAACCGAAATAGAAATTCTTCATTTTAATATCCATAAACCACTACCACTCTAAGGAAAACCTTGTACATGTGCCATTTATCACTTCTCCCATAAAATTTTAGGAAAAATTTAAGGCATGTGTCATTTCTATTTCATTTCTCGCACAAAATCATAAAGGTGTGACTTTTGACATAACTTTATCAACCACCACAACTAGTTTTTTTTAGTAAGTGCATAAAATAATTTTGCAAACCATGTAAATTTCATTTCTCCCACAAAATAAAGGGTTTATCCCATTAATTCAAGGAAAAATTTAAGGTGTAAAAATTGAACCTAAAGTGGTTGAACTCTCATAGGATAGTATCCCCCAAACTCAAGGCTTTCCCCCATTAATTCAAGGAAAACTTTAAGGCCTAAAAACTGAACCTAAAGTGGCTGAACTTCCATAGTATTTTAGTTTTTTGCTTGAGTCTTAACTTCTAAAATTTCTAAAGAAGTCTCTAAAGGTCTAGGTAGCCTTTGGATCTCATCCTTTCTTAAGGCATGTTATTTCTAGATGTGATTTCTGCCATAAATTTTAAGGAAAAATTTCATGAAAACCATGGATGAACCATGTATATGTGTCATAAATATCCCTTAAACTCTAGCCAATCCAATATTTAATGCATCTCATTTCTAGATGTGAATTATATCATAAAATTTAAGTCAAAATTTAAGATAAACCATGCACATGTCATGTATCTCATGCACATGTGTCATTTCTCCCATGCATTTGCAATAAATGTCAATTTAATATATTTTTATTGAATTTGTTTTTTTCAGGGATAAAAAACCCACTAAATATGATTCAGAAATGGACATTATGCATAGATGTTTCTTTCTATCCCAATCCAAAGAGAGTAGTGATTACATATGTGATTTCCAATATTGTGACTAGCAAAGTCGTCCAAAGGAAAATGAATATACCGGGAAGAACAACAAACAATGAGGCATATTATATTACATTGATAGAAGGCTCGTGAACAACTATGGAGTATGGATCAAATGGAATTGTATTTTTCACCAATTCTAAACTTGTGTTCAACCAGATGAATGGCATGTACCAAGTTAAAAAGGAGAGGCTAAAAGAACTCCATGGAATAGCAAACAATATTGTTAGCCAATTTAAAATTTTTAGTATAATAAATTGTACAAATGTGAATGAGACGTCTAATGATCTATTTCATGGGGAAATTCCAATTCAGGATTAATCTACCAAAGATGAATTAATAGATAAATTAGAATTATACGGGGCAATGCCAATGCAAGATTCATCTCTCAAAGATGAATTACTTTTGAGATGCTCTTCTTCAAAAATTCAAGATTCATCTCTCAAATATGAATTACTTTTGGGATGCTCTTCTTCAAAAATTCAAGATTCATCCCTCAAATATGAATTAGTGTTGAGACTCTCTCCTTCGAAATTTATTGATGGACATTGTAACTTATCTTGGATACTTGTGTGTTTTGTAGTTATAAATGCGTCTTTTTTAATGACCATGTGTTTTTTTCAATTATATACCAAATTTGCTCCCACCACAACATTTAAAGCACAACTTGGTGAACTTCACATTTGCAACAAGTGGTGAACTTCACATTTTCATAAAATTAAAATGCGAGGACTTCAACAAATTTTTGTTTAAATGGAGTTTCACACTTCTTTTTTAATGACCATGTGTTATTTTCAATTTTATACCAAGTGTGCTTCCACCATGTAAAGTGAAATTTTGTGACCTTAACATTTTTATAGATTTTTTTTCTTAAATTGAGTTTCACACATCAATTAGTGCTTTGAAAGTTGTGTTTTACATAATTTGTGTACACTAAATTACATTAATTTTCTAATATTTATTTTGAATTTGTTTTAAATAGTAATTTAAAAAAATAAGTGTACATTCCTACTGTAGATATATATATATATATATATATATATATATATATATATCATGGAGGATGAATGAGGAAGATCAACAAAATCCCATATCTCTATGAGAGAGGAGAATCGGGAATCGAGGGATTTTCATGGTATTTAAATATAATCTTAAATCTCCATACATATACATACATGTGTGTACATATGGAATTGACTTTTTATTAATTTTGTGAGTTAAATTAGTTGTTAATAAGTTTCATTTTTTATTTTTTAGGAGCTAAGAGGAGAAGGGTGTCTACTCCATCAATGGAGCAAGCCCATGGTTCACGCAATAGTGATATGGTTCCCATGATTTAATCAATGAATATGTATATTTATTTATATGTATTAATGTATTTTTGAATTGATTATAAATTCATATTTTTTTATGAAGCTTCTCTCTCGTCTTGTGAGGTTGGTGGTGGTTCAGATTCTCTTAGAGGGCCATCAATAAGTACTGGTGGATTGCGTGAAGGTGGCGATATGTAATCCCCCAATGGCCAATCAACGGATGGTCCTGTTGTTTCTCAACCAATCAGTGGTCATGTTGGTTCTCAGTAGGGTCGTTCTGGTTCTCAACAGTCTCAGGGTGGGTAAGATGCTAGACAACCACATCGAGGTGCCCATCAATTCGAATATTTTTTTCATTCAATTTGTAAAAATTTGTTTACATGTCTTTTATTAATATACAAAATTTTATATATTGATGTAGAGGCTAAAAAAACCGCTCCAAATGTTGCTAAAAAAATATGTAGGGCACAATGCGTTATTCAAGAAGAAGTATGTCCACCAACCATGACTTATCGAGCCGACATTTCTGATATATATTGGGAAAACAACATGCAAAAATTCAACTTAGAAAGGTTTCAACATCTTCATGGAAAATTGAAGAGAGATCTCTTGGCTTTAAATCTACCTGCTGAGAGTTGAAAAATATTGTAAATAGTTACACACTTTTTAGGTGAACTAGTAGATGTGTACCGAAATCTTGGGCCAACCACTGATACTTTTGTAGAAGTCATGAGAAAAAGAAAGGAAACAGTGATGGGTCCTGATAAATGGGAGGTTGTTAAACAAAGAGTTACAATAGAAATGGCCAATTCTATGTTTAATTTCAAAGAAGGGTCGAAAAGAAATATGTTGAAGGCGCAATATTTAAAGCACCCTCATATAGCTCATTATTTGTATGATAGACACCTTGCGGCCTCTGGAAGGCTCCCATGGAATGACGAGGTTTCGCTTTATTTTGCAAAAATATTTTATGCAGAAATCGTTTTTGAAATGAAACCCAATTACAATGACCTTACCTCTAAATTTTTTGGTCTTGAGAAAGGTCAATGTGTGACTGTAGCGGTGCTAGGCATGATCTTGAGTTTCCTTGCCCTGAGCCACCATTGGTTAGTCAACCTTTTCGTGTGGAAACATTGTAGTCAGTGATGAAAGCTGCTTCTAAAATTAATCGAGAAGCAAGGGATGCTATCATTGACAATGTTCACAGTGGATTGGGTGAAGTCGATGTTTGTATAAATCAACAAAGAGCACATGAGAGTGAAAACACTAATTTTGTGTATTATACAGATGAAGAGGTTAACAACGTGAGTGTTGAAGATCTCAAAACATATGCAAAGAATTGTCGCAATGGTTGGCAGGACCTACTTCTTCATGAGTAAGAGGGCATGGGAACGGTATGTGTCAATAGTTAGGGTTCAATTATTTTAACACATGTACAATTTGTAATAAATACATATATACATACATTTATTTGTATACATTAATCTAACAAAAATGTATTATTATATGTTAACACTGTTTCCAGTTGTCACGCTTGATGAATGAAGAAAATGTTAATATCATAGTCGAAGCCTCTGGTTCAAACAATCAAGATGGGTCTCCCCATCAATCATACAATAAAGATGGTTCTCACCATCAAGATATGTTGGAAAATGTTAGTGTTTTTTAAGTGAGAATGATGAAGTACAATTATTTTTTATCTATTATTATATATGTCAAAAAATGATGAGATATTTTTAAAATAAATAATTGTGCACACATATACATGTACATATATATAATAAAATGTTTTAACAGATTCCAATTCCGTTTGATGTTTTTGGGATGTCTATACCTTCTTCTTCCTTAGGAGATGTGCCAAATCCACAATCACAAGTATGGACAATTTTTCACTTTAAAAATTAATGTTTTTAAGTTATATATTCCACCTCAAAAAGTTCCATTAAAAAATGAGATATATCTAGATCTTGAGTTATTTTAAATTTTTTGAATTTTAGGCTTTTGGAGATTTTCTTTCCGAGCCACTCTTAGGAGATGTGCCAAATCCACCAGCAAAAGTATTCAATTTTTCGCTTATATATATATATATATATATATATATATATATATATATATATATATATATATATATATATATATATATATATATATATATGTTTTCAATTTATAAGTTATAAAGTGAAGTTTAAAATTTTTATTATAGATTGAGATCTAGAGATTTTGAGTTATTTTAAATTTTTTGAATTTTAGGTTTTTGTAGATTTTCTTTAGGAGCCTCTCTTAGGAGATGTGCCAAATCCACCAGCAGAAGACTTATTCAATTTTTCACTTCAATATTTGTTTTTAAGTTTATAAATTAAAGTTTAAAAGTTTTATTATAAATTGAGATCATGATATTGAGTTATTTTATACTTTTAAATACTTTGAATTTTAGTTTTTATAGAGGATTTCTTTTCTCCATGGACTCTAGCGATGGAGATAGAAACATCCACAACACTTCAACCATTTGAACAAGTTGTCTAAATTTTTCTTTAATATTATTGAAAATAATTTTATATATGCATTTTCATTTGAAATTTTTTAATATATATATAACTGTAAATGTATATTGTACAGTTTACTATTCGAGATGTTCCTGTGGGGAAAGTTTTAGTGGACGAGTAACGAATGGAGAGGGATCCTCATGAGGTATTGTGTGATTTTTTTTTTTACATTTTGTTTTTTACATGAAGTTCTATATATTCTCAATCAATTTTAAAACATCAAATTTTAATGTTTGTACACATTGTGTACAATTTCCCCATGCTTGGCAGGATAGCTCGAGGATTGTGAATTTGCTGGGAGAGACACTACATCCATCTGTATTTGATGGATGATGCACATGCACACGTGCAACATTATATTTTCAATATATTTAGTATTAAATTTACTTTTTTTATATATAGTCTTATCTCGATGCAGTCATATATAACATGATACTTGATACTTATGAGATCTACAAATTTTGGACATATTTTATGTGAACTACATTTGGTACATGTGCATGTGATATATAATTTTTTTTAAACTTAAGTTTTGGATGGTTGAACTACATTTTCCATGTGAAGTAATGTTACAACGTTATAAATAATTTGTTTTTTTTTTAACTCAAGTTTTGGATGGTTGAACTAAATTTGGCATGTGATGTGAAGTAATGTTGTGTTAAATAATTTGTTTTGTTTTTAAAGTGTTATGGTTGAACTACATTTCGCATGTGAAGTAATGTTACTTGATACGTGATACTTGTGATCTTTAATGTTTTGTTTTTAAAACTCAAGGTTTGGATGGTTGAACTACATTTGGCATGTGAAGTAATGTTGTGTTATAATTTGTTTTGTTTTTAAAACTTAAGTTTTGGATGGTTGAACTACATTTGGCATGTCAAGTAATGTTGTGATCTATATTAATGTTTTATTTTTTTTAAATTAAGTTTTGGATGGTTGAACTACATTTGGCATGTGATATATTGTTTTGTTTTTATTAGATAGTTGAACGACAATTGGTATGTGAAGTAATGTTGTGATATAATGTTTTTGTTTTTAAAAATCAAGTTTTGGATGGTTGAACTACATTTGGCATGTGAAGTAATGTTGTGTTATAATTTGTTTTTTTTTTTAAACTTAAGTTTTGGATGGTTGAACTACATTTGGCATGTGAAGTAATGTTGTGATCTATATTAATGTTTTGTTTTTAAAGCTTAAGTTTTGGATGGTTGAGCTACATTTGTCATGTGATATAATGTTTTGTTTTTATTGGATAGTTGAATTACAATTGGCATGTGAAGTAATGTTGTGATATAATGTTTTTATTTTTAAAACTCAAGTTTTATATGGTTGAACTATATTTGGCATGTGAATTAATGTTTTCTTATAATTTATTTTTTTAAAACTTAAGTTTTGGAAGGTTGAACTAAATTTGGCATGTGAAGTAATGTTGTGATCTATAATGTTTTGTTAAATTAAAACTTAAGTTTTGTATGGTTGATCTACATTTGGCATGGGATATAATGTTTTGTTTTTATTGGATAGTTGAACTACAATTGGCATGGCATGTGAAGTAATGTTGTGATATAATCAAAAAGTTTTTAAAACTCATGTTTTGGATGGTTCAACTACATTTGGCATGTGATAATGATATTATGTTTTGTTTTTAAAATTCAAGTTGTTATTTTCCAAACAAAAAAAATTCACATGAATATATGTACATGTAGAAATGGTTTTACACATGTTTGAATGTATATCTTAAAATGATTGAAGTACAATACACACACACACACACACACACACACATATATAAACAATCATAAGATTCTAGGTCTTGCTAGATGTTTCAAACAATCATAAAATTTTAAAAATGCATTCTATAATGTATATATATCCAGTATGTGCAACATTTTTCTTCAATGCACATAGAAACTCTACTTGAACAGTTAATTGCATTCTAGAACATATATATCCAATACTTCAAATTTTGTCATCAATGGCAATAGAATTTAGTTACTTTCAGTTAATTGCATTCTATAACATATATATATCCAATACATGCAACATTATTCATCAATGCACATAGAAAAGCTACTTTCAATTAATTTCCTCGAACATGTATATATCCAGTACGTGCAACATTTTTCATCAATGCACATAGAAAAACTACTTTTAGTTAATTGCATTCAAGAACATATATATCCAGTACTTGCAACATTTTTCATTAATGCACATAGAAAAGCTATTTTCAATTTTAATTGCATTCTAGAACACACACACACACACACACAAACACACATATATATATCCAATACTTGTAACATTTTTCATCAATGCACATAGAAAAGCTAATTTCAGTGAGTTTCATTCTAGAACACACACACACACACACACACACACACACACACACACACACATATATATCCAATACATGCAACATTTTTCATCAATGCATATATAGAAAAGCTACTTTCAGTTGATACTAGTGCACATGTACCAAAACAATGTACATGTGCAAACACTTGCACAAATAACATAACAAGGCAGCTCAAATTTTAGTTGAGTTCTCGAAGTACTAAAACATGAATCCAAACAGAATAAATTTTTGGGCAGTTCAATCAAAGAAATTCGAATGGAATGCCATCTTCAATGATCCGTTCATGATTGGATTTTGACATTTTCCATTTCTTAATTTTCTTTTTTTTCTTTGATTGAACCTCTATCAAATTTATGCGTGTTGCACACACCAAGTGACTATATTGACAACTTATGACATCATGCTCATAGTCTTCAAAGTAAACAAAATCCCCACTTTGATTATTTTTTCTGAAAAAATAACCTTTCGGTATAATAGATCCTCTTTCATATGGAAACCCGTGATCATTATAGTTTTATAATAATCTCATTTTTTCATTCAGTGCAATGCGTCAAATAATACTTCACATTTTCATCGTTGTCAGTAAATTCAATTACAACGAAAACATCTCCTGCACAATAAAACAAACTTAACAAAGTTATGTATTTAAATCTATTTCTAGATCTCTATCATTTGAAAGAAATTCAAATGTTACCTTCTCTAACAAGATCATAAACTCGATCACCATCAGATGATATTGCAGTCTCCTCTGGTTGCATTTCTTCAAACATTGCAACAGACATTTTCCCCTTTGTATTTAGCTCTGTATGTTTCCAATTTTTTGCATACATTTTGTTTTCACAAACATCATTGGATTTTGTATTGTCTATGCAAACATGAAAAAACAAGAATATTTTATTTTATCCAATGCAAACAAATTTGTGGACAATGTTGTTTTAATTGAATAAAATTTTCGAGTACCTTTTATTGTTTCATCGTCATTTCCAATTGATATATCTACATCTTCGATCCCTATATGCCAAAAAAATGTATATATGGAAATTTCAAAGAAGAATGTAAATATGGTATCGAAATACCATCAAAGATAATCATTGTGATAAGTGTACACTGTTTAAAATTGGATATCCAATAAAAATTAAATTGAATGTACCTTCGCACTTCCCTTGATCGGTTAGTCTCATGGCTTAGAGTAGCGATGCACCATTGAAAAAATTATTTAGCATCCATAAGTCAATTTTTAGAGGGGTTCATTTATGTCTTCGAAGAGCTTGTTTTATCCATGCCCCTACACCATCATGTTCTCCTTTTCCATGGTTAGTCTCAAAGAAATTCCGACAATGTTTAATGCAAGTTTTCTTATGAAGACAACACAGCCAAAATAATGAACGTGAAGATTTGAATTGACCTGCGTGTCCATCTGACCATATCCAATGTCCATTGAAATTTATTCCATGACTTTTCATGGAGTCATAAATCTTTCCAAAATAGTGTTGTACAAAATATGTATCATGTGTATGATTGTCACTGATATAAAAGTATTATTCTTTAATAACATGTCGATTTTCACTAGTGATTTCTATATGATCGACCTCTTGTTAAGCATGTCTATATAGAATATGGACGATCATGGAGACTTGGTCAAAATGATAGTATTCACTCTAAATTTCTTATTGCGGAACACATGTGTAGTTTTCTACAAAATCAATTACTGACAAAATGGTCCTTGGTGGAAAAACATCACGAGATTTTTTGAATTGCAAGTCTTTCCATAGAGCTCTATGGGAATGCTTGGTGTATTTATAAATTTCTGCCTCAAACTTTCTCAAAAAATCTATCACAAAAATTTCTTCTTCTTGTAATTCAATTCTTTTAGCACTATTTGAACCTTGAATTGATGTATTGATATATTCATATCTCTTCCATTTCACTTTCATGTTGTATAATGATTAATCATATATATCAGTACGATATTATTTTTCAAATTTAGTCAAATTTCCATAATCATCGCATTTTTTACCACTAACACATTTCTTTTTGTAAAATAATTCATCGCTTTCTCTTTCACATAGAATTTGAGATATGAAATCACGGATAGTGGAAGGAGGAGGTGAATCTAATACTGATGTATTATCGAATTCTCATAATCTGAAAATATTTATCTTCTTTCTAAATACAGAATCCTTCCACTATTAAACTTGCAGAAATTTAAAACTCAATTGCAAACACATGTGAATAAATTCAATCGCACATAATACAGTTGTTTAACGGGAAAGCTTAAAGATAAAAACCCCAACTATCATATATTATGTATATCAATGGAATCATTTAATAATCTCATACAAAGCTTATTACATCAAGCTCTCAGTAAAATCAATAATCATTACACATTGTCATGCATAAATTTTAATATCTATGCACCAATTTCTTGCCTCCTGACAGCCTGCCTCCACTGCGCAATCCCTATTGAAGAAGACCCCTAAATGAATTTGAATTGGCCTTGCCTTGATTGCGCAATCCTCATTGGAAACTCCAATGTGTGTCAGATGCATTGAACTCATCATTATAGTCACAACAGATAGTCCATCTCACCCTTTCACCTATCTCTCCACTGGCTCTCCACTGGAACTGACATGCAAGTAGTTAACTACTGTATTATTTTAGTTGTTAGCGAGTTATTAGTTGTGAATTAATTAACTAATTAATTCACCTAACTCTCACTAGTGTATCTTTTAGTTAGACTAGATACAACTAGCTCAACTGAGTTTAACTCACTTAACTGAGTTAAACTGAATAACAACTCCCGTAACTACTCTTCCAACTCTGTCATAATTTTTCCACCTTAGTTCTAACTGAGTACTTCATGCATGAGCCACCAATAACCCTAGGAATTGCTTAATTCTCTCAGCCCACTGATTTTCCAAATCTGTTCACTCAAATAAAGTGCTCCAAGAGAATAAGTTTATATTTATTGTCAGATTATTATTAAGGGTTAATAATAATCTACATGCACCTATTTTTAGATTGACGATATATAAATAGAGTTTTCCCAATATTCTAAAAATATAATTTCATCTATTTTCCACATTTTACCAACCATCTACAAATATCATCCTGCAACATATAGAATATGGTCACCATGTCTAAAAATAGACATACACCTAAAAATAGCGTGTGGGCACCACTTAATGAAGGTGCTTGATTTTCATTAAGCTCATCATCTTGTTGAATCTCAACACTCCCTCTCAACAAGATAGGGATTATCCTTCACCCTGATCCTGCCTCTATGGTATTCGAATTTTCTCTTACCGAGCGCCTTCCTCAGAATATCTGCATCTTGATCTTGCGTAGGAATTTACTGAAGCAACATGATCTTCAGCTGCACAAAATCTCTGATATGATGATACTAGATATTAATATGTTTATATCTATCATGAAACACAATATTAATTGAGAGTTTAATGCAACCTTGATTATCACAATGTATCACTGTAGGATCTAAATGTGAATCGAACAAACCGACTAGGATCTTCCTCATCTAGATAGCCTCACATGTAGCCTGAATTGCTACTATGTATTCTGCTTCCACTGAACTGAGTGCCATGGATCTTTTTTTCTTGTTGTACCAAGAAACTGTTGTAGATCCGATACTAAAAACGCCTCTTGATGTGCTCTTTCTATCAGTTGGGCTGCCTGCCCAATCTGCATCTGTGAAGCCATGCAAATTCACCTCATCCATCTGTCAATACCATAATCCATACTCAGATGTTCCCCTGAGATACCTCAGGACATGCTTGCCTACCTTCCAAAAGAGCTTGGTAGGCTTAAGCATCGCTTCTGAAAGTTGGTTCACCGCATAGCATATGTCCATTCTTGTATTAACTAAATACATTAGTGAACCCACCAGCTATCGATAAATAGTGGCATCAACTACCTCTGCTGATGTAGCATTCTCTATCCTCCAATTTCCTCGAAGAGGAGTATTCATGGGCTTGCATTCCTCCATGTGAAACTTACCAAGTATCTCCTGAGAATACTTGCCTTGAGACACAAACAGTTCACCTTCTCACTGCCATATTTCCAATCTTAGGAAACAATGAAGGAGACCCAAATCCTTCATCTCAAACTCCTTTGCAGGATCTATCTTGCATGAGTGTATCAAATTCTCATCACCCGTTAGTATTAAATCATCAACATAAACAACAATGATTAAAAGCTTACCCTCCACCACAATTTGGTATAGTTTTGCATCTACCTCACTCTTGGTGGATCCAAGTCTAGTGAAATAGATTTCGATCCATGTGTACCAAGCACGTGGTTCTTGCTTCAGCCCATACAACGCTCTTTTGAGTCTACACACATGCGACTCACTGCTGAAGATCTCAAGTCCTCCAGGCTGCTCAATGTACACCTCTTCCTCAATGATCCCATTAAGGAATGTAGTATTCACATCCATCTGATGAATGTACCAACCCATCTGTGCTGAGAGAGAAAGGATGGTCCTTATGGAAGAATATCGTGTGATAGGCACAAATATTTCTTCATAATCAATCGCCTCGATCTATGAGAAGCCTTGGAAAACAAAGCTTTCCTTATACTTCTCAATGCTCCCATCAGTAGCTTGCTTTACCTTGTAAATCCATTTTGAATCTATCATTGATTTACCCACTGGCCTTGGAACAATCTACCAAGTATTGTTTTTGACGATGGATTCATACTACTCCACCATGAAATCTACCCATGTGGGCTCCTGTGTCTCTTCTTCAAAAGAATATGGTTTGTTCACGACACACTTTCTCATAAGCGCCATGTATCCAGTAAATTGGTGAGGTGACTGTCTCTATCTGCGTTGTGACGTAGGGACTCCTACATTCTCTGTCGCATCAAGCTTCAGTCTCTTAGCTTCTGTGGTACGCTTTTTGCCAGATTTGATGTTTGGTTCTGCATTAGTGGACTCCTCCAATTTGTTGTACATGTTAGCCCCTTCATCTAAATTTTTGGCCATTAGCCCCTCCTGAAAATTTTCAAATTTCCTATTGGGACCTGAGGAGCTCATGTTCTGCCTACCGTCACCATTCTGTGCTTTCAAGTTACGTTGCGCAGGTTTGAAATATCGCACCCAAGAAATACTCTTGATTCAGCCCGTTTGGCCCTGGCCCTGTCTTCCTACTCCACGCGACCGAAGGCTGAAACCCTGTGCCAAACCAAAAAGCACTTACCATACACAGCCGTCGGGCACGCTCTCAGCCGTCAGATCAAGCCACAAATCAATGGCCCACATCTTGCCCCTATCTGGTGGTCCCCACCGTAGCTTACCCCTAAAATCGGGCTTGTTTTCATCGCACATATTTTCAGCAGCAGGCGGTATTGTTCCAAACGCAGCAATTCCATTGATCGATGGACACGCGTCCCAGTGTACGACGGCAATACCACCCTCCATCGCGCATTATCTCTCGATAAAAGTTGTGCAGCGATATTAACTCTGGTCGTCCGATCCGAAGAGTTCAATCCAACGGCGACTATTCTCCAAAGTTGTGTAGCCTTTAACTCACGACTATATGACCCGTGGCCCACCATCTCACCACTGCCCGACATAATATCAACCGTCGATCCCGTTTTTTGATCGTATGGCCCAGAATTGTTCACGCACCCCGTCGGTTGATCAATTCCACCTCCACGTCACCCTTTCCGTATGATCTCTCGTACGTCCACGTGTCATCCCGTGTCCATATCCACCATTCCCATACATCGTGTACGTGTCCATGTTGTGCATCTCCACCTCGCTCATTCATCGTCGCCCCACTGCATTGTTCATCACCCTGTGTCTTTCCGTCATTTCTCCCAGCTTATACCACCATTCTGCGATCACGATAGCATTCACCACTATTGTGCCAAATTTTATTTAACATGTTTGAGGGTTTTGTAGGTTTACGACGGTGAAGAATTATCATAATTCTACCGCCTCGATTACAGAAGCCAAGAACGCATGACAGGACCTTGTTTGAAAAGCAAGATTTGCAAAGAAAGATCCGGGAGCCACTATGACATGAGTAACATTAAATAGAGCAAGGGTTAAAATCTGTCGAAATCTCTAGAGAAATTCAAGATGTAGATGTTACAGATGGAGATATTAATTATCGTGGCAAGCAACGTCAATGAAAAATCCAAGAAACTCAGTACCTGGAATTTAAGAATTTAAATTTCAATATGGCCTTCAGAAGACAAAAAGTACCAGTACATAAAAATTATATCCTCCAGGTTTTACTTCAATATATTTTTCTCTCAGAAGAGTACAGAAGGTTATATATTTTATTCTTCATACCTTACCCTTGAAGAGATTTGCACCTACTGCATTTATGTTCTGGGGCAGCCACAGAGTACTTACAGCGTTCTCGCGCCGTCAAACAATTTGGGTGGGCATTTTATCACCATATTGTTTCAATGAAATAGTTAATTGTTTCACCTACTCCTTTTATGAGTTTCTCTCCTCCTCCCTCTATAAAAAGGAAGAAGAAAAACATTGTAAGGGTTCGAGACTTTTATCAGAAAATTGTGCTGTGAAAGGCATTTTTGTATACATTTTGTAAAGCTTTTGTATCGAGGCTCAGAGCCCGTAGGGTCTCAGTGAGGAGGAGTTCTATCTATAATGAGGATTCTGGTCTTTGGTATTTCACAGTATGTACTTCTCCTTATGTGTTCAATACAATATTCCATTTCATACATCTTTTTGTATCATGTTACTGGAATGCGAGTGGCTCACTGGTTTTAGATAAGGATTCATCCTAGTTGATGCCCATATTTGGATCATTCAAGCGCTTTAAATAGACTCAGGCATGATATACTATTTCATATTCATTTCATCCACTTTTCTACTATATTAGTTGCTTTGGGAGGGTGCTTTTAAAATGCCATTTTCATGTATGGATTATTAGAATGATAAGCCCATATGTGGTTCTGTTGTGTATCTGGGTATCAGACCAAAGTTAACTAGTATCCTCTTGTGTTTCTTTCCATCCATGCACTTTCTGATATTTGATTTCTGTGACATATTATTCAAATCGGACCTCTTTACAGTAAATTGTCTCTTAACTGTCTGATGCTTTAATATTGGAGCTTTGCATTGTGCCTCTGCAACATTACTTTCCCTGTGATAGTTTCTGTGATTGCTGGTCCCATTTCAAATCAATTTCCTTGTTTAACAAGAGATAGTAGGAGAGCCTTTGGATTGCAAATCAGTTTTATTATATGCCTCCTACTATGCTAAGATGTCCTAGGCACTGGTCTATGGCAGCTCTAGACTATATCTAGGGTAGACAACAATTGTCAACAACATCTTTCTGGCGCCATTGCCGGGGACGAATTTAAGAATAGCAGTTTCCCTGGGCCTCGAAAAAATTTATTCACTCACTATTCAGGTGAGCAAAGAGAGTTGAAGAGTTGCATATCCCTCACCTTGGCGACTCCACATTGTTATTTTTTTGATAAATCTATTGGTAGTCCTGGCTCCTCAAAAGCCACATTTAAGGTCAGATACGTCCAAATCGAAGATACCCTCCGTGTCTGACCCAGAGAAGATTATACACAGAAGAGGTTGGAAAGAGAGGAAATCAGCTCGTGCTGAAATCCCAGAGTTTTTCGAAGAAGATTGTCCACCTTCCTCTTCTCAAGAAATTCCAGTAGGAAATCCCTACTCCACTGAGGAAAATCCTGAATACTACTTAGGTAGCCCACCCAGGGGAAGTGCTAGAACCAAAGAGAACTTTTGTCCAACCCCTGAGGCTGAAGAAGTTAAAGAAGTTACAGAGGTAGCCCCTGTTAACCGTGAATTATTTCCATCTACACCTCAGCCTGCTGTACAATATATTCCCATTGTTATTCATACCCCACTTCCTCCTCCACCTCTTCCTTCATTTGTACAATATATTGCTGCACAATCCTCACCTCCTCCAATGGCTAATGTTCCAGCCTTTTTATTGAACAAATATGCTCCCCTGGCATTACCTCAAGTGCTGAATGATATGCCATAGGATTATTTGAAGATATTGCCCAGATTCACTAGAGAAAATGAGATTGATGCTCAGAAGAATCTTGAGACTTTCTTCTCTTTTGCAGAAAACTTTAATGTTGAACATCTAGATGTAGTCTTAAGACTATTTGTGCAATCTCTGGATGGTGAATCCAGAAAATGGTTCAAGACATTGGGAAACCGTTCCATAACTACTTGGGATAATATGGAAAATACTTTTCTCAGAAAATGGGGAGAAAAGAAAGATCATGGACAATGCCGTACTGAGTTTAATACACTCAAGAAGAAACACAATGAAGGGGTGTCAGAATTTATCAAAAGATTTAATAAGCTATATCTGAATCTCCCTGCAGATATGAAACCTCATCAGAATGCTGCCAAAGTCATCTTCATAGCAGCCTTTGACTCAGATTTTGGTTTTTTTAGCACCCAATCTGAACCTCGGGCTGAAAAAGGAAAATCAGGGTAACAACTAAACCACGCTCAGCCTTGTAGCTAGCCCTACAAGGACAGGAGAGGGCTCTCTCCGTAGAATAGATATTCAATAAAACAATAATGAACTAATTTTAGGCTAGATATATAAACGGGAAGAAGGGTTTTAATAAATGACTGAAGTTTCAGGTATGTATGGGACAAAAGGACAGCATGAGCTGAGGAATTAAATCAGGATACAGGGTATTTCATGGGGCAAGATAGGCAAGAGATTTTAGCAATCAAATTGAAATAAGATGAAGTGGAAAGACTGTTAAGAAGCTGAAAAGGGCACATTAAATGGATCGTTTTCAAACAGAAGAAAATACACAGAGTATGAATTATTCCTCAAGGAAGAGCATATAAAATGGATTCTGCCTTTCTAACTTGAAAACATTCAACTGGAAGTGCTTATGAATGAATGGTGAAACATAACAATGTACATATGAAACACAAAGAAGAGACATATGCTAAAACTCATACCACATGAATCCCACAAATCAGAGCTGCATCACTTTATTAATTCCCTGCCAAACTGTACAACGGAGCGCGGAGCTCACTGTCACACTATTCCCTTACTTCTAAGTTTTCAGACCTCAGATTTTCAGCCCTTTCAATTAGTTAAAATTTTCAATAAATAGACAGATTTTGTGGGAATATAGATCGATGGAAAGAGGAGAATCACAACTGAGGACGGAAAACCAAGAGCCATATGATCTCTCCATGAAGGAAGAGCTACATTACATATGGCTGGTGAGAAGGCGAAACATTGTAACGTAGATTTCACTACAACGTAACTGAAGATGTGACTGTTGCAAACTTGGGTCTCGGCCTCTGGCTGTCGCTTTGCTTTCCATTATTTCTTTTGAATAACTGACTTTTAATAAGATGTCATTGCAGTAAACTAGAATAAACTGAACTAATGACTTACGTGAAGGGAAACAGTGAATAGGAAGGAAGGGAGAGGAGGCGGGACCGGCATCTTAATCACAATCGCAAATCGGGAGAGGGAGGAGGGCGGAGTGATACACAACAAAACTTCCGATGCAATTTGAGAAATTCTTTGTAATAACCAAAATACAACAATTTCCCCATTTACAAAGGAAAAACCCTTTATTTATATGAATAGAGATCGGAGCGGGTGACAATCGCAACACAAAATTCTAAAGTTCCGATTGCGATTGGGAGTGGGGACGCGATTGAGCACTAACTGTTGATCTCGGGTCCAGATCAACAGTGGGGAATGCAATTGGGGGTTCACAATCGGGAGTCGGAAGGGAAGGCTTGCGATTGTGATCGGAAGGGGACTTGCGATTGAGCGCTGGCCGTAGGATCTTTGGGATGAATAAACAATGGAGATTAAGTTGGGCAATCGCAATTGGGGGAAGAACGGGGTGACACATAACAAAGTTCCTATTATCGGAGGACCGTTGGATTGAACGAAGAGATCAACGGTGGAGGGATGATCGGGAGTTGGCGATCGGGAGATCGGAGATAGAACTTGCGATTATGCGATCGGAGTTTTGTGCGATCAGCGAATCGGAGGATAGTGTGATCAATCACATGGGGGTTTGTTGCGATTGGAGCGATCAGGGGACTTTAAATAAACATTGTGATTGGAAGGGAGCGATTGCGGCGGGGATATATATAATATATATAACATAAACTTTGTTTCTAAAGTTTACGGGAATGAAAGGGGAAGTGTTTAGGGGGGGGGGGACTTATAATATGAAGTTCTTTATTATAAAGTCCAAAGGCATGGAGGGGAAGTGGTTGAGTAATAAAATCGCATATTTTTTTAAAGATTTATAATGCGATATTATAATCGGAAGGGGGGAAAAGGGAATTTATGAAGGAATATTAAACTTTAAACGTGAAGTAAAAAGGGGAAAATGGGGAAATAAGGGGTATATGAGGGTATAAGGGGTTTTACTTCACTTAGGCATAAAATTCGATCCAGAAATCAGTTTTGAGAGTGTAGTATACCGTTGGAAATCTCTTTCCGGGCTCTTTCTGATGGATCTGATTTGAAGATACTCTGGTGCTAAACACACTATGGAAAATTTATCTGAAGGTAGGGACACCGCTTTGTGAAAATAATAGCTTCTGAATCATGACTGAAAAAAAAAGTATTATATTTTCACCTCAAAACATGGCTTTGAGGTGAAAATTGCACCAAATAGAATAAATGATATCTTTGGTCTTCTTGGTGTTGTGCCTTTATAATTATTGACTTTCCTCATGACCTTGCTGAACTTTATTGACACTTGACTCATTAATTTGACTGTGGTGAAACCTTAGAGACTAATGAGACCCATCCTATGACCTACTGATATGATTTTGAGAATGCAAGAGACTAATGACTGAAGACCATAGGGAGGAAAATCAGCAAGTACCTCATGAGGGAAAACTGATAAAAATCACTACCATCAATGAATCCATGACCTAGCAGAATGGTGAAATTTTATTCGGTATGAGACACCTAATATGCAAATGTAAAAGAGCAGTTTTGATCACTGATGGCAGTATGCCTAGACTGACACTAACATTGGCTCCAATGGGGATGGTAGCTCCTTGGAGGTGCCAAGAACACCGTAGACCAAGTAGCCTTATTCATTGGGCATGGAATCAAAAATACTGAAAAGCTGACACAATGCAGACTGACACTGACTCAAGACTAAGACTGAAAAACTGAAATAAAACCAAACCATACACAAATCATTCAAGTCTTATAGCCTTCACCTCGGGCCCCAAAATTTAATGACTGTGTACTCTGAAATCTGATGAACATGACATGGTATATACAATGATGATGACATATATTTCTGATCCTTTGTCTTCAACAATGGTAGTGCTTCAAAAGCCTACCATTTACTGCTCCTCCCTGGCAATCTTGGCCATCCATTTATGAAAGAAAGAAGGCATTCTATCCTCTGTATGCTGAGATCCTGTATGGTCTTTTCCACAGATTTTCGAACTTACCATGCTTCCCTTTGTCTTCATTTCTGGCATCCCATTTCAACACTATATCATCCAGCTGAAACTTCTCTACTTTTGTCTTCCTGTCATAGATATTTTTAATTTTCTCCTGCAACTGAATAGCGTTATGTGACACTTCCTCTCTTGTCTGGTGAAGGTGGATCATTTGATTGATCCTTCGCTGGTTGTCATCGTCCTCGCTGCCAACTTCTTGCAATAATCTCATAACTGGGACTGTAAGGGATGTAGGAAAGATGACATCAGTGCCATAAACTAGCTCAAATGGTGACATACCTATTGATCTTTTACTGCTAACTCTGTCTGCCCACAGTGCGTTGATGAGCTTCCGGTGCCAATTTCTTTTGTTTGCTTCCAAAATTTTCTTGATTATATTCACCAGCGATTTGTTAGATGACTCGGCTAGGCCATTTCCTTGTGGATAATATGTTGTCGAATGGCCCAACGCGATGTTGTATTTTTCACAGAAATCGATCATTTTCTTTGATCTGAGTGCTACTGCGTTGTCTGTTACGATTTTGCATGGGCAGCCAAAGCGAGATAAAATATTCGATTCCAGGAATTGAATGATTACCGTGTATATTGCTTGCCTAGATGGGATGACCTCGATCCATTTGGTAAAGTAATATGTCCCTGTTAATATCCATCGGTGCTGTGCTGAATATGCGGGATGAATTTCTCCAATGAAATCGAGCCCCCACTGCTGAAATGGTGCGTTCACTGAAACTGGTTTCAAAGGGAGTGGAAGCAATTTCTTCTTCCCTTGGAAAATTTGGCATTCATGACATTTCATCATTGTCTTATATAAATCAGAAAATAAGGTGGGCCAATAATATCCTGCTCTCAATATCTTATTAGCTGTAGTCTTCCAAAACAAGTGACCGCCATAGTCACCTTTGTGAAACTCGTGCATTACCTTCTGCGCTTCTTCTTCAACCAAACAATTGAGTATAACACCTCCCGGGTCTTTCCAATACAGAGCACTGTCTAAAATTCAATATTTTGCAGATTGTAGCTTCAGGGATCTACCTTTACTCTTAGACATGCCCGTAGGAGGTGAAAAATGCTAAAGGACGTAGACGATGTCTGAATACCACGGGGACTGTAGAAAAATATCTGAAATTGGAACCAGCAAACCTTCATATTCATCTTCTGCCACTGCTGTTATGAGGTTTATATCTAAATCACGCAGATTTGATTGAGCCATCAATTTCGCCAAGCCTTGGCCTTTGATCAACCTTATGGGCTTGATCTCCAAATCGTACTCTAACATAGCCGCTATCCATTTACCTCTTCGGCCTTCTGGATCAGTTTGAATCATCACATCCTTCACCGCGGCGTTAGGGACATATGCTATAGTATGTGAATGTAGAATGTAGACCCTGAAATCCTTCAATGCCTTGATAAGAGCCAATGCTTGTTTTTCAATAATATTACACCTCAAAGCAACATCTCTAATAGTTCTACTGAAAAAGGCAATTGGATTTTCTATTTCATCTCTCTTTTGCATTAAAACAGCGACCAAAGTATGCTCAGATGCAAACGAAAATATGATAAAGTCTTGAGTGTAGTCGGGACTGATCAAAACTGGGGCATTGGACAGAGCAAAATTTACAAGATTGAATGATTTGATAGCCTCCTCACTCCATTTAATAGTGCTATCTTTCTTCAGCATATTAGTCATTTCCCTCAAATGTTCAGCCAGATTGGGTATAAATTGACGTAAGAAGTTCATCTTACCATTAAATGCTTGGATCTCCTTTTTGTTTCGTGGCAGGTCTATGAGCTGAATTTCCTCCACTCTAGCTGGATCAATGTGAATACCATCTTTGGAGATGATATGCCCTAGTAGCTTGCCTTCATCCATGGCAAAGAGACACTTCTTGGGATTGAGAGAAATCCCAAATTTTCTGCATCGCTGAAAAACAACTCTCAAATGGTGCAAATGCTCCTCATCTGATCCTGAAAACACCGTCAAATCATCCAAATAAACAACCAAAAAAACATCTTTTTCATTTTCAAAAGCGATGTCCATTGCAAGCTGGAAAGTAGCTCCTGCATTCTTCAGTCCAAAAGGCATTTTGGCATACTGGAAGGTTCCCCAGGGTGTTGTGAAGGCATTTTTATCTTGGTCCTTCTCATGCACCAATATTTGGTTGTATCCTGAGTAGCCATCAAGTAGTGACATTCTGGATGCTCCAACTACTCTCTGCAGAATATGGTCCATTTTCGGAAGTGGATAATTATCCTTCAAGGAGGCCTTATTCAAGTTCTGAAAATCTATACACAACCTTATTTCTCCAGTCTTCTTACGCACTGGGACCAAATTCAAAATCCAATCAGAAAATCTAATAGGAACTATGATTCTTGCTTTGTACAACTTGTTTACCTCCTTTTCAATTGATGGCAGCAGCTTTGGATTTATTCTTCTCAGCTTCTGTCTGAATGGCTTTTGATCTGGCTTGATAGGAATAGTATGTTGGATTATGTTTTTATCATACACTTTCAAGTCTGAATAATCCCATGCAAATACATCAGAAAATTCGGAAAGCAACTTCACATACTTCTCCCTCACTTCAGGGGACAATGTCTTTGACAATTTGATAAACTTGGGCTGATCAGCTGTTCCAATATTCACATCTTCAACTCCTTTTTCTGTGGGCACCAAGCTTGGCTTCTTTGCAACATCATCCTGATCAAACAACTCCTCCAGAGGTATGAGACCTCTAGGAATTACATTATCTTTCAGCTACAATATGTCCATCTAGTTTGTTTCCAATTCTTGATCATCAACCACATAGTCACCTTCTATGGGAGTGTCCTTGAATTTTCCATCACCCTGTAAAAATGCATTGATCTCATTATCGTCCCAAAATACTTGCCAATACCTGAAGTTATCCGAAACAGTAGGCCTATGTTTGACATAGATTTCAAACTTATTGCTGGAGTTCATTGGAATCTTCAGGTTACTTGCAGTAGTGGCAAGAGAATCAACAATAAGGTTCTGCATCCTAGGCACTGCTGTCAAAGTGTACTCTGCGAATGTCTTCAAAATGTCCAGAACTGCATTTATATATGCCCTTAGTCTTGGATGTTTAGCTTGGTATTCTCCTTTCACCTGCTTGATTATTAACTCAGAGTCGCCATACACAGAAATCCTTTTTGCCTTCAACTTTTTCAAGATTTTGAGGCCTGCAATCAGAGCTTCATATTCTACTTCATTGTTATAGCATTCAAAGGCCAACTTATAAGCACATACTCTGACACTACTAGGGACCCTTTCAAGCTGAAACATGGGACTCCTTACCCATATTCCAATGCCAGCTCCATCCTTACCAACAGCTCTATCAAAATCCATACTCTACAGGGGTTCTTCTTCTTCTTGTAGATGCTGAAATTTAGTTTCTTTCTTCTTTTCATCTTGGTTGATTTCTGGCTTTTCTCTGTCCTTTTGCTGCTGGCATGCAGGAGGCTCAGAGGTATTTTCTACTTTGTTCTTTTCCTTTTCGAGGACCTCTCTGAAATTTTCTGAAATCTCGGGTATCTCCTCCACTTGTACCAACTGAACATCTTCATCATTTAAACCACCATATGAATATATTACGAAAGACTCTAAATCTGTGTGGACTGCATTGATGGGATGATTTACTGGCTTGTCTTTGCTAGTGATCATGTATTTAATTTTCTTTTCCCTATATAACTTTCTCAACTGGCCAAATACAGGGATTGTGGCATAAGAGAAATCAAGCTGTATGGTCCCCTTAAGTTTTGCACCCCAAGACCTAGATAGAAGCATCCCAAACCGTGGTGGGACATCAGCAACAGCTACATCCATCAAGACATTTTTGGCTGGGATTTGATCTAAATACACTACGAAATCTTTGATGAGACCAATACAATGGACCCTACTTGAGTCAAAAGAATACAAATCATGGTACTTCTAGTAACATCAAGGCCTAACTTTTCCATGATAGCTTTGGGAATCAAATTATGCGAGGCCACGGAGTCCAACATGGCATTATGCAAGCCAAACTCATGCAACCTAAGACTCAGGTAAAAGGGAGGGACTTCGTTTTCTTCAGATTCTCCTATGGCTGGACCAAAGATTAGCTCAGGGTAGTCATCTTCCACATTAAACATATCAGAAAGAGGGTCTATTTGCAAGGCTTTAGATACCTGAATCTTATATACACTATTCTTTACCAACTCGGTCAAAGGCACAGACACTTTCAAGTTGGAAATTTCACTTTCTAAATTAAAGGAGGGAGCTTTTTCTACCTCTTTAGTGGGAGGGTCTTTCTTCTTTGTTTGCTCTTTCACTGTGTTCTGCTTGCTTTTCTCTTTTGCAGCGTTCTCAGCTGTATTAGTAACTGCGGGTGCTTTGCTAGATGAAGGATTGGCCGGCTCTTTTCCTTTCTTCTGTGCCTCGTCCTCAATTTGCAGTTCTTTTCTTTTTTGAATGGGGCTGATTGTGACGTTTATGTTCCTTAGAGAATACTTCCTTTGCTGGGCTGACAGCACGTTCATATACCCTCTCTGGTAATCATCAGATTCTTCTTCTAACATTACGTCATTTGCCAAAATGAAATTTTCGTCCCCTTGAATGTCTGGAGTCGCCACTCTGTACTCTTCATCTTCTGTGAGGAGAATGGGCGCACCATCAACTGTGAAAAAATGATTAGTTTCAAACAGAGGACCATCGTCATCTGAGTCGGTCCCTTGCATGTAGTTCTGCTGCAACGACATTTTAATCTGCTGCTGGGGTGCTGCTTGGTCCTGCGCCCTCTGTTCTCTCTGTCTAATTCTGAATTGCGGCTGCTGTTGTCCTCTAAAATTTGGATTTCTTATTTCGGTTTCAGGTCTGTCCGAAATCGTTAATCGATCAAACATATTTTCCATTGTATGAATTAGTCTGTCCATTTTGCTATCCGAAGGGGATGCTTCTTCTCTCACCACGACTTTCTTTTCAGTTCTGGCTCGAGCTCTTCTAGCCAGCATATTAGCTTCAATGTTTACTGCTATCTTTTGCATCTCTTCAAGTGACGGAGGATCTCTTTCACGCGGCTGATATGCCATGTCGGCATCAAAACCATCCGGAAAATTAAGCATAGCTGAATCCACTGGAGGTTTGAGGTTAGCCGGAATAGCATTGTATACCGCATTGAATCTAAAACAATAGTCTTGCATCGTTTCACCTGCATTTCTTTTAATATTCTCATATTCAGACAGAATTTGGTGTGGATTCCTTTTCACCTCCCACCGGTCTAAGAACTGTGTGTGTAACTCTTGCAAAGTGTGAATAGAGCCTGCTGGTAAAGCTCTAAACCACTTTCTCACTTCACCTCCGAAGCTTTGGACAAACAACCCGGTAGCTACATTCTCTTCTTCCACTTCATGCAAGTCAAAAAAGTCATTCATCTTGTCAACATGCTGCTGGGCTGTAATGCCCTGAGTGGCATCAAAGATAGAAATTTTACTCTGATAATCAACATGTATATCATTGAGAACCTGAGGCAAAACCAAGGGTGCATATCAGGCAGCCATGACTCTGGGTGGATTTACAACAGGATTTGCAGGATTTAGGGGAGGTGTTGTTGGAGGAGATGAAAACTGGGAATTGATTGACGGAAAGCTGATGAATTAGGAGGATGGAATGTTGCTCCTGATGATTCTGAAGGCTCGGCAATATAAGTTGCAGTGATGGACTGAGGTGATTTCAAAATGTAGTCATCAATGGAAGAATTTTCTCTCTGAACTTCAATATCTACAAGAAACTTCAGATCTAAAACTATGTCTTTGAGTGCAGTTTCAGACTTACTTCTAAACAAAGAGAGCTCAAAACTCTCGTCAAAAGAAAGCTCTTCTACAAAAAACCACTCGCTGGGCCAAGTGTGGGACCTGGAAATAGGTGTAGGACTTAGTGATACCTCCTGTCTTCTGATTATTCTTGGGATAAGATTTGGATTTTCAAACACAGGGGGAGGGTTTGGATCAGAATTAGCCCTTGTATATCTTGTTGAAGCCAATGTGGTCAACTTACTACTGCACAATATTTATATCAGCCTAAAAAAACTTTGAAATATCATCATCGAGACTTTACAAGAAAAATATTACTGGGGTGATAAATCTTCTATGCAATTTTTTTGTAAATGTTCCCCAGTATGGTCGCCAGAGATGTTAGCACCCAATCTGAACCTCAGGCTAAAAAAGGAAAATCAGGGTAACAACTAAACCACGCTCAGCCTTGTAGCTAGCCCTACAAGGACAGGAGAGGGCTCTCTCCGTAGAATAGATATTCAATAAAACAATAATGAATTGATTTTAGACTAGACATATAAATGGGAAGAAGCGTTTTAATAAATTACTGAAGTTTCAGGGATGTATGGGACAAAAGGACAACATGAGCTGAGGAATTAAATCAGGATACAGGGTATTTCATGGGGCAAGATAGGCAGGAGATTTTAGCAATCAAATTGAAATAAGATGAAGTGGAAAGACTGTTAAGAAGCTGAAAAGGGCACATTAAATGGATCCTTTTCAAACAGAAGAAAATACACAGAGTATGAATGATTCCCAAAGGTAGAGCATATAAAATGGATTCTGCCTTTCTAACTTGAAAACATTCAACTGGAAGTGCTTATGAATGAATGGTGAAACATAACAATGTACATATGAAACACAAAGAAGAGACATATGCTAAAACTCATACCACATGAATCCCACAAATCAGAGCTACATCACTTTATTAATTCCCTGCCAAACTGTACAACGGAGCGTGGAGCTCACTGCCACACTATTCCCTTACTTTTGAGTTTTCAGACCTCAGATTTTCAGCCCTTCCAATTAGTTAAAATTTTCAATAAATAGACAGATTTTGTGGGAATATAGATCGATGGAAAGAGGAGAATCACAACTGAGGACGGACAACCAAGAGCCATATGATCTCTCCGTGAAGGAAGAGTTGCGTTACATCTGGCTGGTGAGAAGGCGAAACATTGTAACTTAGATTTCACTACAACGTAACTGAAGATGTGACTGTTGCAAATTTTGGTCTTGGCCTCTAGCTGTCGCTTTGCTTTCCATTATTTCTTTTGAATAACTGAATTTTAATAAGATGTCGTTGCAGTAAACTGGAATAAACTGAACTAATGCCTTACGTGAAGGGAAACAGTGAATAGGAAGGAAGGGAGAGGAGGCAGGACCAGTATCTTAATCGCAATCGCAAATCTGGAGAGGGAGGAGGGCGGAGTGATACACAACAAAACTTCCGATGCGATTTGAGAAATTCTTTGTAATAACCAAAATACAACAATTTCCCCATTTACAAAGGAGAAACCATTTATTTATATGAATAGGCGGGAGGGTAGTACGGTGGGCCCGGGGCCTAATCGCAATCGGAGATCGGAGTGGGTGACAATCGCAACACACAATTCCAAAGTTCCGATTGCGATTGGGAGTGGGGACGCGATTGAGCACTAACCATTGATCTCGGGTCGAGATCAACGGTGGGGAATGCAATCGGGGGTTTGCAATCGGGAGTCGGAAGGGAAGGCTTGCGATTGTGATCGGAAGGGGACTTGAGATTGAGCGCTGGCCGTAGGATCTTCGTGACGAATAAACGATGGAGATTAAGTCGGGCAATCACAATCGGGGGAAGAACGGGGTGACACATAACAAAGTTTCGATTAGCGGAGGACCGTTGGATTGAACGAGTAGATCAATGGTGGAGGGATGATCAGGAGTTTGTGATCGGGAGATAGGAGATAGAACTTGCGATTATGCGATCGGAGTTTTTTGCGATCAGCGAATTGGAGGATAGTGCGATCAATCGCATCGGGGTTTGTTGCGATTGGAGCGATCAGGGGACTTTAAATAAACATTGCGATTGGAAGGGCATGATTGCAGCGGGGATATATATAATATATATAACATAAACTTTGTTTCTAAAGTTTACGGGAATGAAAGGGGAAGTGTTTGGGGGGGGACTTATAATATGAAGTTCTTTATTATAAAGTCCAAAGGCATGGAGGGGAAGTGGTTGAGTAATAAAATTGCATATTTTTTTAAAGATTTATAATGTGATATTATAATCGGAAGGGGGGAAAAGGGAATTTATGAAGGAATATTAAACTTTAAACGTGAAGTAAAAAGGGGAAAATGGGGAAATAAGGGGTATATGAGGGTATAAGGGGTTTTACTTCACTTAGGCATAAAATTCAATCCAGAAATCAGTTTTGAGAGTGTAGTATACTGTTGGAAAGCTCTTTCTGAGCTCTTTTTGATGGATCTACTTTGAGGATACTTTGGTGCTGAATGCACTGTGGAAAATTTCCCTGAAGGCATGGACACTGCTTTGTGAGAATAACAACTTCTGAATCGTGACTGAAAAACAAAGTACTATATTTTCACCTCAAAACATGGTTTTGAGGTGAAAATTGCACCAAACAGAATAAATGATATCTTTGGTATTCTTGGTGTTGTGCCTTTATATTTATTGACTTTCCTCATGACCTTGCTGAACTTTATTGACACTTGACTCATTAATTTGACCGTGGTGAAACCTTAGAGACTAATGAGACCCATCCTATGACCTACTGATATGATTTTGAGAATGCAAGAGACTAATGACTGAAGACCATAGGGAGGAAAATCAGCAAGTACCTCATGATGGAAAACTGATAAAAATCACTACCATCAATGAATCCATGACCTAGCGGAATGGTGAAATTTTATTCGGTATGAGACACCTAATATGAAAATGCAAAAGAGCAGTTTTGATCACTGATGGCAGTATGCCTAGACTGACACTAACAGGTTTCTCTCTTAGGGAAAGAAAGCCTACCACCCTAGATGATGCTCAGTCAGATGCTCTTGAGTTAGAAGCAAATTTTGCCTCCACTGGGAAATTAAAAGGAAAGGATGAACAGGAAGTTAGAAGAAGAGGTAAAGAGGAAGTATCTACTTCCAATCAGGATAAGATTCAGATAAAATGGAGGAAATAAGAAAGATGATAAAAAATATGGTCAAACTAGAACTGGAGGCCAAGAATACAGCCCCCAAGAATTTCTATAATGCTCCAAATAGAGGTTACAATCCTCAGTATAGAAAGCCACCCCTGAAAATATTGCCAAGGGAAAAAAAGGAGCAACAGGATCAGGTGCGACACCCATTATACCTGGAAGGCCCAGTAGATGACTCCATTGAAGATGTTGCTTATGAGCTAGAAGATTCAAATCTTGCTTTTTCAAATAATGAGGAAATAGAATGCCCTTTGCAAGAAGAAGAAGAAGCAGAAATTGATCACTACTGCAAGCAGTTTAATTATTTCATGCAAGCACATTTTAACAGAAACTATGACCTCAGATCTTCCAGAAAGAGGACTTGGACTCAAGACGAGGAAGAGCCTCCCCAGAAGGAAACACCTGCTCAAAAGGAGTCAACAATGAAGAAAGTCACAGATAAAGGTAAGAGTCCTCTAAACAAACCTCTGTAGTCTAATGATCAAGTTCCTTCTTCTTCAAAAATAGTCACTCCTCCTAATACTGAGCCTGTATCAAAAGAAGTTAAACCTTCAGCTGAAAATAAAGAGTCAAAAGAAGTTATAGTAGAAAAGCCCTCTCCTGCTTTCAATTCGCAAAAAGAACTTGAGAAAGTCAAAATCCCAGTCCCTTTGACGGAACTGCTGAAACAACCTGCATATCAATCTTAAGTTACTTCTTTTATGTTCCCTCCTGAAATACCAATTATTCCAGATAGTATGAATCTTCAAGAAGAAAGACCCATGGTAGTCTTTGGCCCACATGTCGAGGAGATAGACCCTTCTAATCCTCCTTTCTATGTGTCTCTAGTTATTCATGACCTGCTGTTACACAATTCTATGTTAGATTCTGGGGCTTCCCATAATCTTATGCCTTTTTCAGTCATGGAGCAACTAGGTCTACAAATCACACGTCCATACAAAGACCTATATTCATTTGATTCCAAAAGAGTTAAATGCTTGGGGATGATTAAAGATTTAGTGGTCAATCTGGCCCAAATTCCAGCAAAAAGCGTAGTAATGGACATTGTGGTGGCTGATATCCCAGCTCGCTTCGGCATGTTGCTGTCAAGGTCCTGGGGTACAAAAATAGGTGGGTCACTCAAAATGGATTTAACATACACCACTATCCCTGTTTTTGGTGGCCAGGAGAGGAGGTTATACAGAGAAACTAGATTTGTCAAGATGGTGACTAAGGCTGACAGCTCAGAGAATGCACCAGTCTACAACAAGGAGGGAGATTTTTCATGTTTCATGCTCGAAGAAGATCAAAATTTTTCTCATGAACCTTCCTTCTGTCAGATCAAAACTGAGCAGCTTTTAGAAAACAATGAGGCAGGAGTATGGACTCTACATTTTGATGGAGCAAATTCAAGAGAAGGAAATGGGGCTGGAGTGTTATTAATTTCTCCTACAGGAACATGGGTGCCACTGTCTTTTAAATTGGAATATGAAGCTACTAATAATGTAGCTGAATATGAAGCACTCTTTTTGGGATTGCAGACAGCCAAGAGCATGGGTGTGCAAGGTTTAAAAGTTCTGGGAGACTCTGAGTTGGTGGTCATACAGGTCCGAAACCAATGTCAAACTAAGCATCCACGGCTGAGAGCTTACAGGAACGAAGTGTGGGACATGGTGGATAATGTCTTCTCAACATTCAACATCTAGTACATGCCCCGGGAGCAGAATAGAATGGCATATTCTCTTGCTGTGGCTGCTAGTACATTTCGTCCTCCTCAGAACCCTCTCTTGAGGTATGAAATCGAGGTACGTTACAGACCATCAATCCCAGATAATATTAAGCACTGGAAAGTATTTGAAGATGAGGAGAAAATGAAGAGATTCCTGGAAACAATGGGGGAATTCTCCAATATGGAGATTGATTATTGTGAAGAAGATGAGGCTAAGAATGCTTCAGAAAACAAGTGGGAAGATAAAATGGGAGGTAATAAAGTGCTGCAGTTGAAAGGGAATGTGATACCTAGAGGGTTGGTGCCTCTAGAAAGATTATTTGACAAAATGACGTTCCATTGCAGAATAATAAATTAGTGGAAGAAAATCAAATGGAAGATCTGAATCTGGGTACCAATGTTGATCCTAAAATTGTAAAATTATTCAAGAAGGTCCCAGAGGAGTATAAAGAAAAATACCTGAAATTATTTCAATCTTATAAAGATGTATTTGCATGGTCCTATCAGGACTTAAAAACTTTTGACGTCAACATAATGCAGCATAAAATTCCTTTGAGGGAAGATGCAAAACCTTATAAGCAGAAGCTCAGACAGATAAATCCTCTGCTGCTTCCCTCTATTGAAAAAGAAATCAAGAAGCTGCTAAAGGCCAAGATAATTGTGCCATTGAGGTACTCAGAATGGGTTGCTAATTTGGTCCCGGTTCGAAAGAAGAATGGAGAAATAAGGTTATGTGTTGATTTCAGGAATTTAAACAGGGCATCATTAAAAGATAATTATCCACTGCCTAAGATGGACCACATCTTACAGAAAGTGGTGGGAGCCTCTAGAATGTCAATGATGGATGGTTTTTCTGGTTATAATCAGGTAGCTGTATTTCCACAAGATCAAAAGAAGATTGCTTTCACCACACCATGGGGAACATTTATGTATGCCAAGATGCCCTTTGGGTTAATCAATGTAGGAGCTACCTTTCAAAGGGCTATGGATATTGCTTTTGTTGGTAAGCAGGATAAATTTCTGGTGGTGTACCTTGATGATATAACAGTGTTTTCAAAAAATGATGCTGAACACATTGAGCATTTACGAATAAATTTTGAAAAATGCAAAAGGTATGGCCTTTCTCTTAACCCGCAAAAGTCTTTATTTGCATTAGAGGAAGGCAAGCTTTTAGGGCATATTGTAACTAAGGATGGGGTAAGGATAGATCCCAAAAGAGTAGAGGTTATAAATAGCATCCCTTTCCCTAGGAATAAAAAGGAAGTGCAAGTGTTTTTAGGCCGAATAAATTTTCTGAGAAGGTTCATTCCTAACTATGCTGAGATAGTTAGGCATATAATAGACATGCTGAAAAAGAATAATGAGGTGAAATGGTCACAAGAATCACGAGAGGCATTCTCCAGAATAAAACAGGCATTTGCCGAAGCTCCTGTGTTGGTTGGGCCTGATTATACTAGACCATTTATGATCTTTTCTTTTGCATCACCACATACAGTAGCTGGAGTGTTATTGCAGAAAAATGAAGATGGATATGAGCAGCCTATTGCCTTTTTCAGTCAAGTGCTCCATGATGCTGAATTGAAATATAATATATTGGAGAAGCAGGCATATGCCCTAGTAAAGTCCCTCAAAGCTTTCAGAATGTATGTTTTGCAGTTTCATATTACTGCATATGTCCCCACAACAGCTGTCAAAGACATTCTTGTTCAGGGAGACAGTGAAGGGAAAAGAGGGAGATGGATTGCAAAGATACAGGAATATGATTTCGACATAAAGCCTACTGAGATGATTAAAGGACAGGGGCTAGCAAAGATCTTATTAGAATCAAACTACCGGGATCTGGGCATAAATTTGTTTATGATAGCAAATGGAGAGTCTGAAGAAGAAAAAGAATAGCAAGGACTGGAGGTCAAAAAGCACATATAAAATATCTCACCAGTCCATGGTATGAAGAAATAGTTGAATATCTTTTGACACTCAGTTGTCCTCCCAGTTGTGATAAAGCAAAATATAGGGCTTTGAGATTAAAATCACAAAAGTACATAGTTGCTAATGGCCAACTATATTGGAGAGATCCTTCAGGCATTCTACTCCTGTGCCTCACAGAGGATGAAGTAGAAAGTATAATGGTGGAATTTCATGAGGGAATTTGTGGAGGCCATTACAACTGGAGGGCCACAGCTCATAAAATCCTGAAGGCTGGTTTCTACTGGCCAAAATTATTTGGAGATGTTTTTTCTTGGGTTAGAGCGTGTGATAAGTGTCAGAAATTTGCTGAGAAACAGAAGTTGGCAGCTCTGCCCTTGATTCCAGTTCATTTGGATGAGCCATTTCAACAATGGGGAATAGATTTTATTGGAGAAATACATCCCCCATCAAGTGGGCAACATAAATGGATATTAACAGCCACAAATTACTTTACAAAATGGGTGGAAGCCATACCTGCAAGAAATGCTACTGACACTGTTATCATAAAATTCATGGAAGAGAACATCATTTCCAGGTTTGGTTGTCCTGCCAGAATAGTGACTGATAATGCTCAGGCCTTCAAATATGCAAAATTTGTAAGTTTCTGCCAGCAATATAATATCACCTTGAAGCACTCCATATCTTATTATCCTTAGGGGAACGGTCCGGCAGAATCTTCTAACAAAACTCTAGTGAGGGCCCTAAGGAAAACAATCAATGAAAATCAGAGGAATTGGGATTCCCAATTGAAGTTTTCTCTATGGGCAAATAGAATAACCAGTAAGAGAGGAACTGGAAAATCTCCATATGAGCTGGTGTATGGACAAGCAGCAGTGTTTCCTGTGCAGCTGGCCTTACCAGTGGCATGTTTCATACAGGAAAATCAGGAAGAACCAGATGGTATGTCCAGAAGAATTAATCAGTTGGTGGAATTAGAGGAAACACGGGGTCAAGTGAATCAGAGGTTAGCTGAATATCAGGAAAAAATGAAAAGCCTATTTGATCAGCATGAAAAAGACAGAAAGCTGCAAATTGGTGATCTGGTTCTCAGATGGGATGTCCGGAGGGCTAAAAAAGGAAAGCACGGCAAATTCGACCCCCTCTGGTTTGGCCCATTTAAAATTGTGGAACAGGGAGGTAATAACACATTTATATTGGAGAATTTACAGGGCGACGTGATGGATGCCCCTGTAAACGGGAAATTTCTAAAACCCTATTTCCAATTCTGATTCAGGTAGGGAATGCCTGTTGTACCGTAATTGTATATAAGTTTTGGTTTCAGTTCTGGTTTCAATAAGGGATGTGTGCTGACGAATTGTGGAGAGAAATGCAGCAAGGCCGCATAGCATAGTCAACAGAGCGATAAAAAGATGGTCTGCAGGTTCTCGACATGTCCACGGAGGAACATGCCGTCCCCAGATAGAGCCGATGTGTACATGTTAGCCCCTTCATCTAAATTTTTGGCCATTAGCCCCTCCTGAAACTTTTCAAATTTCCTATTGGGACCTAAGGAGCTCGTGTTCTGCCTACCGTCACCGTTCTATACTTTCAAGTTACGTTGCGCAGGTCTGAAAGATCGCACCCAAGAAATACTCTTGATTCAGCCCGTTTGGCCTCGGCCCTGTCTTCCTACTCCACGCGACCGAAGGCTGAAACCCTGTGCCAAACCAAAAAGCACTTACGATACGCAGCCGTCGGGTGCGCTCTCAGCCGTTAGATCAAGCCACAGATCAACGGCCTGCAGCTTTCCCCTATCTGGTGGTCCCCGCCGCGCCTTACCCCTAAAACCGGGCTTGTTTTCATCGCACAGCTTTTCAGCAGCAAGCAATATTGTTCCAAATGTAGCGATTCCATTGATCGATGGACACGCGTCCCAGTGTACGATGGCAATACTACCCTCCATCGTGCATTATCTCTCGATCAAAGTCGTGCATCGATATTAACTCTGGCCGTCCGATCTGAAGAGTTCAATCCAACGGCGACTATTCCCCAAAGTTGTGCAGCCTTTAACTCACGACTATATCACCCGTGGCCCACCATCTCACCACCGCCCGACATAATATCAACCGTCGATCTCGTTTTTTGATCGTATGGCCTAGGATTGTTCGCGCACCCCGTCGGTTGACCGAGTCCACCTCCACGTCACCCCTTCCGTATGATCTCTCGTACGCCCACGTGTCATCTCGCGTCCATCTCCACCATTCCCATACATCGTGTACGTGTCCATGTTGTGCGTCTCCACCTCACTCATTCATCGTCGCCCCACTACATTGTTCATCACCCTGCATCTTTCCGTCATTTCTCCCAGCTTATACCACCATTCTGCGATCACGATAGCATTCACCACTATTGTGCCAGATTTTATTTAACATGTTTGAGGGTTTTGCAGGTTTACGACGGTGAAGAATTATCATAATTCTACCACCTCGATTACAGAAGCCAAGAACGCATGACAGGACCTTATTTCAAGAGCAAGATTTGCAAAGAAAGATCTGGGAGCCGCTATGACATGACTAACATTAAATAGAGCAAGGGTTAAAATCTGTTGAAATCTCGATAGAAATTCAAGATGCAGATGTTACAGATGGAGATATTAATTATCGTGGCAAGAAAAGTCAATGAAAAATCCAAGAAACTCAGTACCTGACATTGAAGAATTTAAATTTCAATATGGCCTTTAGAAGACAGAAAGTACCAGTACATAAAAATTATATCCTCCAGGTTTTACTTCAACAGATGTTTCTCTCAGAAGAGTACAAAAGGTTATATATTTTATTCTTCATACCTTACCCCTGAAGAGATTTGCACCTACTGCATTTATGTTCTGGGGCAGCCACAGAGTACTTACAGCATTCTCGCGCCGTCAAACACTTTGGGCGGGCATTTTCTCACCATATTGTTTCAATGAAATAGTTAATTGTTTCACCTACTCCTTTTATGAGTTTCTCTCCTCCTCCCTCTATGAAAAGGAAGAAGAAAAACATTGTAAGGGTTCGAGACTTTTATTAGAAAATTGTGTTGTGAAAGACATTTTTGTATACATTTTGTAAAGCTTTTGTATCAAGGCTCAGAGCCCGTAGGGTCTCAGTGAGGAGGAGTTCTATCTGTAATGAGGATTCTGGTCTTTGGTATTTCACAGTATGTACTTTTCCTTATGTGTTCAATACAATATTCCATTTCATACATCTTCTTGTATCATGTTACTGGAATGCGAGTGGCTCACTGTTTTTAGATAATGATTCATCCTAGTTGATGCCCATATTTGGATCAGTCAAGCGCTTTAAATAGGCTCAGGCATGATATACTGTTTCATATTCATTTCATCCACTTTTCTGCTATATTAGTTGCTTTGGGAGGGTGCTTTTAAAATGCCATTGTCATGTATGGATTCTTAGAATGATAAGCCCATATGTGGTTCTGTTGTGTATCTGGATATCAGACCAAAGTTAACTAATATCCTCTTGTGTTTCTTTCCCTCCATGCACTTTCTGATATTTGATTTCTGTGACATATTATTCGAATCGGCCCTCTTTACAGTAAATTATCTCTTAACTATCTGATGCTTTAATATTGGAGCTTTGCATTGTGCCTTTGCAACATTACTTTCCCTGTGACAGTTTCTGTGATTGCTGGTCCCATTTCAAATCAATTTCCTTGTTTAACAAGAGATAGTAGGAGAGCCTTTGGATTGACAACCCAGTTTTATTATATGCCTCCTGCTATGCTAAGATGTCCTAGGTACTGGTCTATGGTAGCTCTAGACTATCTCTAGGGTAGACAACAATTGTCGAAAACACACTCCATGAATCTCCTCCTGTGGCTTATCCACATCTAGAGGCTCATCTTTTGGAACAAGAAGTTCCTCCTCCGCATGCAAGTGAAGCTCCCTCTCAAGCGACAACTTCATGGTTTTCACCTAATTGAATTTTATATCCCGTTGCACCACAGTTATTTGACTGTTTGGAAAATACACACAATAATTATGAGGTGTTTCTATGTACCCCACAAATATCCCAACTTTTGTAGTCGGCTCCAACTTCTTCCTAGCATCCTTTGTCACATGAATTTAAACAAATGAGCCAAAAATATTCAAATGAGCAATATCAGGCTTCTTACTAGTAAAAGATTCTTCAGGTTCACTCATGCAAAGTACTCTATGAGGAAAATGGTTTTGCACATAAACCGCAGTGTTGCAAGCTTCCACCCACAAGTAACAATGTTACCGATGAAATAGGTAACCGCAATGTTACCTACTTTTTTTTGGTAGCATAAAAAGCACAAGATTTTGAAAAGTGGTGATGCAGAATCACCATTTTCTTTTTTTGGTGCACATTTTTTACACTCTAAAATTTTTATTTATGAAGTATGAATATTTGTTTTAAAATGTTAGTGATTTTCATGCTAATTTTGAAATGTATTGATGCAGCATCAACTTTTTTTTTTTTAGAGCAGTGATTTTCATGCTAATTTTGAAACGTATTGATGCTGCATCAACCTTTTTTTTTTTAGAGCAGTGATTTTCATGCTAATTTTGAAACGTATTGATGCTGCATCAACCTTTTTTTTTTAGAGCAGTGATTTTCATGCTAATTTTGAAACGTATTGATGCTGCATCAACCTTTTTTTTTAGAGTGGTGATTTTCATGTTGGTAATAAAACACAAAACTTAGATAAAAAAATATATATATAAAAACAATAAAAATGTAAAAAAAAACAAAAATAGCTCATAAAAATAAAAAATTTAAACAAAAATAAATTAAAAAAAACAAAAATATTTGAAAATTATATCAAAGGAAATGACAAAATTTGAAGAAAAAAAACACATAATTTAAAGAAAAAAAACAAAAATTGACCAAAAAATTAAAAAAAAAAATCAAAAACATTTTTTTCTAACTTATTAAAAAAAACAATATATTAAAATATATATATATATATATATTTAAAAAAAATAAATTAAAATAATTAAAATTACAAAATTAAAATTTAGAAAAAAAAAGGTTTAAAAAAAAAAATTTAAAAATTTAAATTAAAAATAATAATAATAATATGGAAAAAATACAAATTTTAAAATTTACCAAAAAAACAAATTAAAAAAAAACAATTAAAATTGAAAAAGAAAAAGAAAATAAAAAAAAATAAAAAAAAAAAAAATAAATAAAACCTATCATTAAAAAACAAAAAAAATGAAAAAAACCACGTGCAAATAATTAAAAAACAAATATACATAAATTTAGTGTTTTTTTTTTTTTTTAAAAGTGAAACCATTTATAAATTTTAAAAATGAAAAACTAAATAAACGAAAAAAATTAAGAAAAACAATTAAATTAAATTAAAATTTAAAAATTTTAATAAATAAATTTTAAATTTTAAATTTAAAAAAATGATTATTCTATAATATTAAATATAAAAAAAATTAAACAAATTGAATTTAAAATAAAAAAACTGAATTAAAAAAATAATTTTAAATTTTCTGAAATTCAAAATTTAAAAAAAAAAATCAAATTAAAATAAAAATATTAAAAATTAAAAAAAAAATAAATAAAAAAAAAATCAAATAAAAAATACATGTATATATATATTAAAAAAAAAAAAAGAGAATTTTATTTTAAATAAAAATATTAAATTAAAAAAAAAAATTAAAAAAAAAAAACTATTTTTTGAAATTAAAAAAAAAAAATAAATAAATAAATAAATTAAAAAAAAAACAAATTAGAAAAAATCAATAAAAATTTTTTTTTTTAAAAGAAATCAATTAAAAAACAAATGTGGTGGTGCTTGGGGTGCGGCCCGCCCGCTGGGCGGCGCAACGGAGGTGGCCCAACCGGCCTCCCGGCCCCCAACGGGTGGAGGGCGGCGCCACGGAGGCGGCCCGGCCTGCCAGCGCCACCCAGCCGAGCACCACCACATTTGTTTTTTAATTGATTTTTTTTAATTTTTTTTTTAATTGATTTTTTTTAATTTTTAATTTTTTTTTTTTTTAAATTTCAAAATGTTAATTTTTTTTTTTAATTATTTAAAATAAAATTCATTTTGTTTTAATTTTTTTTAATTTTATTATTTTTTTGTTTGAAATTTATTATTTTTTTTTTTGTTAATAATTTTTATTAAATTTTGCCCATTTTTTTATTTAATTGATTTTTTTTTTTTTTTAATTTCATAATTTTTTTTTGTTATTAACTTTTACGTTTAGTTTTTTAATATAATTTTATAAAATTCAATAAATTTTATATATATATTTTTAATTTATTTGGATTTAATATTTTTTTTAAATGTTTTACTATTTTATTATTTTTTTTTGTTAATTACATAAAAAATTTATATTTTTTATTTCAATTAAAATTGTGTATTTAAAATTAGATTTTTTTTTTTTAATGAAACTTAATTTTTTTTAATTTTTTTTTTATTTAATATTTTTTTTTTTTTTTCAATTTTCCATTTTTAATTGATTTTTAAAGTTTTTAAAGTTTTTCGTTTAACAATATATATATATATTTTTTATATTTAAAATTTATTTTTTCTTTCAAAATTTATTTGTTTATTCATTTATTTATTAAAATTTAATATTTTTGTTTTTAAATTTAATTTGTTATTTTAATATTAACCTTTTTTTTTTAATTTAATAAAATTTGATGTATATACCTATTTTAATTTAAGTTCATATATATATTTTATTTTTTATAATTTAAATTTAATTTATTTTTTATAGTTTATTTGTTTTTTAATATATATTGTTTTAAATTTAATATTTTCATTGTATTTTATTTTTATTTTTTATTTTTAATTAATTTTTCTTTTTTTTTTCCTTTTAATTTGAATAGTGTTTTTTTTTTTAATTTTGAATTTTTAAATTTATTAAAATTTAATATATTTCCTTAAATTTAATTATTTGTTTTAAATTTTTTTTTTCTTTTTTTAAATTTAATAAGCATTTTCTTTTACTTTTTTAAATTTAATTTCTATATTTAATTTTTTATATTTTTCTTCTTTTTTTAACTTGTTTTTTTTTTAAATTTAATATTTTTATTTTGTTTTTATTTTTATTTTTTAATTTATATATTTTTTTAAATTTTAATCTTAATTTTTTTTTGGTTTATTTTTAAAAAAAAATTTCCTTAAATTTTAGGTTTTTTTTAATGATTGAATTAAAATTTTTACTTTGTTTTTATTTTTATTTTTTTTATCTTCATATATTTTTAAATTTTAAGCTTTTAAATGTTTTTATTTTTTAAATTTATTTTTTTTCTTAAATTTTAGGTTTTTTCTTAATGTTTGAATTTTAAAAATTAAAAAATGTTATTTCTATTTTTTAAAATGCCAAAAGTATGACACAATTTTTTTTTTGTTATTCCAGCATCAACTGGTTTTGTTTTGAGGGTGTTTTTTCAATCCTTTTTTCAAGAAACAATTTTGTTTTTACCATAATTTTATAAAATGTTGAAATTTGACCTTCGAAAAAAACGAAGTGCGTTTTGGAAGACACTTTTTTTTGGGGGGTGTTTTTTCAATCCTTTTTTCAACAAACAATTTTGTTTTTAGCATAATTTTAGAAAATGTTGAAATTTGACCTTAAAAAAAAAACAAGTGCATTCTGGAAGACACACTTTTTTTTTTGGGGGTGTTTTTTCATGTTTTTTGAGATTTTTTGGGCTAGAGTTCCCGTTTTGAGGTCAGGTTACCTATTTCATCAGTAACAGTGTTAAGTGCGTCAGTAGGCCCTGGTCATACAACATAGCTCATGCAGCACCCATGATCATTCTGTTCTTCCTCTCCGCAACCCTATTCTGTTGTGGGTTGTGAGGCACTATGAGTTCTCTTTGAATTCCTTCTTTGCTACAGAAGTATTTTAGTTCATTCGAGATATATTCACCACCATTATCGCTCCGTAGAGCCTTCACTTGCTTCCCCGACTCCCTCTCCACCAATGCTTTAAACTCACGGAACTTGGAGAATGTTTCTCCCTTCTTTTGCATGAAGAATATTAAGCATCTACGAGAATATCCATCAACAAATATAATATAATAGCTATTTTTTACAGTTGAAGAAACCGAGAAAGGTCCACACACGTCTATGTGAATTCTCTCGAGGATCACCGAAGCACGGTTCTCCTTCTCATGAAAGGTGGCCTTCACAAAGTTACCCATAATACATCCCTTGCACTGATCTGACTGCGTAAGAGTACCCTTGGGAAGTCCAGTAGAAATCTGCTGCAAAATTTTTAAGGTGCCATGGTGAAGATGGCCCAATCTCCTGTGCCATAATTCGTCCTCATCTCGGCTCACCACTTCTTCTGATTTTCCCATCATTGCAGCGTAGCCATCTACTTCCATCTTGTAGAGATTCTTAACTTGAATCCCTATCCTCTTGGTTTGACCCTTTTTTTATGTCGCAGGAAGGCTTTTCCCTCACTGAAAACAACGTCATAACCTCTGTCTTCCAACATTGCGACCGAGACCAAGTTCTTCTTCATACCTTGAACATGCATAGCATATTTCAATAGAAATTGTTTACCTGAATCTCTCTCAAATTTAATGGTTCCAACGCTGGTCGCACTGTATCTACCATCGTCGCCCATCTCTATATGCATTTGGAGATCCTTCTCCTCCAAGTCACTAAAAAAATCATTGTCTCTCGTCATATGGAATGACGCACCACTATCAAGATACCACACCGATCCCATTGCGTTTGAAACCAAGCATGCGATCAAGGAGAAATAAAGTTCAAATTTCAAGGCTAAGGCCTCTCCAGCTACTGCTCCAAAAACCTTATTTTTCTTCTTTTTCTGTGGGTAGTTAGTGGCGAGATGCCCATGTTCATGATAGTGAAAACACTTCACTTTGGACAAATCCAGCTTCTTTCCTTTAGCCTCAGATTTTGGATGGGATTTCTTCCCTTTCTCTTTCCTTGCTTTGCCAGCCAAAGAAAAATTATCTTCATCATCATTCTTCAGTGAAAATCCGTCCCTGGTATTCTACCTTATCTCCTCCTACACAAGATCCGACCAAAGTCGCTCCAAATCTGGAAGTTTCTCTCATCCATTGATAGAGTGTTTGTAGCTATGCCAACTCTTCGAAAGCCCAAGGAGAGCCAAGCTCACCAAGTCATCATCTGCAACCGTAATCCCCATACTTCCCAGTTCATCCTTACATTGGAAAAACTTCGTGAGATATTTTGGAATACTGTTGCCCTTCTCCATATTTTTTTTTTTGATCTTATCTTTCAGTGCCAACTTCCTATGGTCGTTTATGCTTTGGAAAATATCTTTCAAAGCCTTATAAATTGAAAATGGAGTGGCTTTCCCATGAAGGCTTGACACAATATGGTCTTTCACACCTTCCAACAGAATTCTTCTTGTCTTTGCTACCTTCTTTCGCCATGGGTCAAGTCTTGTAGCATCGCTAGAAGCAATGCTTAGGAACATCGCTATTGATGAACTCCTTTAGTCCATTATCTTCAAGCACTACCTCCATCCTATTCTTCCAGGCTATAATTTGAGCTACCCTCAAGGGTATACTCCAATCGCAACCCATTGAAATACATTTCAATGAATAATCAACTGTCGCACCAAGAAATTTCTACAGCAAATTCGAATTGTCCACCAGCATAAAACTCAACACTTATTCACAATTGCAATCTCCAGTGATCAATACTGCTCTGATACCATGTTGAAATTTATTAATACTGATGTATTACTGGATTCTCCTGATCTAACAATATTTATCTTCTTTCTAAATACAAAATACTTCCACTATTAAACATGCAGAAATTTAAAACTCAATTGAAAACACATGTGAATAAATTCAGTTGCACATAACACAATTTTTTAATGGGAAAGCTTAAAGCTAAAAACCCCAACTATCATATATTATGTATATCAATGGAATCATGTAATAATCTGATACAAAGCTTAATACATCAAGCTCTCCGTACAATCAACAATCATTACACACTGTCATGCAGAAATTTTCATATCTATGCACCAATTTCTTGCCTCCTAACAGTCTGCCTCCACTGCGCAATCCTTTCTGGAGAATACCCCTGAATGAATTCAAATTGGCCTTGCCTTGACTGTGCAATCATAATTTTCAACTCCAATGTGTGTCAGATGCATTGAATTCATCACTATAGTCACAACAGACAGTTCATCTCACCCTTTCACCTATCTCTCCACTGGGTCTCCACTTGAACTGACATGCAAGTAGTTAACTGCTATATTTTTTCAGTTGTTAGTGAGTTATTACTTGTGAAGTAATTAACTAATTAATTCACTTAACTCTCACTAGTGTATATTTCAGTTAAACTAGATACAACTAGCTCAACTAAGTTAAACTGAATAACAACTCCCTTAACTACTCTTCCAACTCTGTCATAATTTTGCCACCTTAGTTCTAACTGAGTCCTTCATGCATGAGCCACCAATAACCCTAGGAATTGTGTAATTCCTTCAGCCCACTGATTTGCCAAATATGTTCACTCAGAGAAAGTGCTCTAGGAGAATAAGTTGATATTTATTGTCAGATTATTATTAAGGGTTAATAATAATCTACATGTAACTATTTTTAGATTGACGATCTACAAACAGACTTCGCCCAATATTCTAAAAATATAATTTCATCCATTTTCCACATTTGACCAACCATCTACAAATAGCATCCTACAAATTATAGAATATGCTCACCATGTCTAAAAATAGACATACACCTAAAAATAGCCTACGGGCCCCACTTAGTGAAGGTGCTTACTTTTCAATAAGCTCATCATCTTGTTGAATCTCAACAAATATTTCCAAAATGTTCTACCAAAATTAGGGAATGTGTCATAATATAACTAAAATCCCACATGATAACGACAACAAGTGTCACGTACCGTGATAGGTTTTACGTACCATGATTTTTGTTTAACAAAAGAACTGATTGAGACATGAATTTAACAATTCTCTTCTTTGAACTTGTTGAAGAACTCTATCTCACTTTTTTCCAAGAAATGTTTTTCATGTTCTTTGTACTGATTTCATGTTATTCTTCTTTGCATCACATCCCTTGCATTTGGAAAAACACGTGGATTTTTCTTCCAATATTCATATATATATTTTTTTAACATTTTCTCCAAGTCTATCTTTGTATGGTTGCCTACAAATAGCTCTCCAACAACCGACTTCATCATTTACATCTATTTCCAACCGAAATTTCCAATGTTTGTGCAAAGTTTTTCGTGAGGTTCCTAATGCTTGTGCCATATATTTTACCAAGCAATTTTCTTTAGTACTTGATGAAACCACTGCCATATGTATTGCTCTATGTACAACTAAAACATTTTTCTATCTAAATCTTCTAATTGAATTTATGTCACTATTTATATTTTTTTATCACATTTTCCTTCATTTTTTTAATCTTTTGTTCATTTTTGAATACCAAAATAAAGTCATAGCTTCTTTTAATTTCCTTAATGATAGGAGACCTTTTAACATTTTGGCTTGAACTGTGACATTTTCCTTTATCAAGTATGTATCAAAAATGTGTTTAACACGATATCGTATAACATGGTCAGGGCTTTTATTTCCATATGTGTTAGTGTCAACATTTCCTAACATCTCATCATCAACATTGATTTCATCTGTACATATTCGAATGAATAGTACATAATAAGTTTACATATTCAATAAATAACTAAATTAATAAATATGTGTAATTTCAATAATATGTGCATGTGTTCAACACACACACACAAACACACACACACACACACACACACACACACATATACCTTGTGATTCAATTTCTTCACTTGAATTTCTTTCAAAATTTTCACCATCTTCAATCATTGGTTGAATATCTCTTTCAGTTTCTCTTTCAAAATTGTGTATCTCATCATCAATGTTTTGAGAAATATCTCTCTCTATTTACATTTCAAAGTATTTTTCAAATTAGTTCATCAAATAAATTTTAAGCTTGAACACATTTTACACAAAGAAAATTTTAAATATCAAATTCATAATATATGCATTTACATACCTGCTTCAATTTCTAGTTGAGGTTGATTTTCCCTTTCAATAGTTGAGAGTGCTTATCTCTTTATTTTGTGAGATTCTCTCCCTTGTTCTCTACGTTCCTCAAGGTCTCTTGTTCGATCATATTTTCTCGCTCAATTCCTTTGATTTCCCATGATAATAGAGTATGGAGTTTAAAAAAATTCCTTAAAAAATTTAGACAAAAACTCAATTTAAAAAAACATCACAAAAGATTTAATTTAAAAAAAAAAACTCATTTTTAAAATTTTGCAAAAGATACATACTTCAATCCAAAACACTTACTTTAAAAAATGTAATAAAAAAATGTCTTCTAAAAATGAAACGAAGCTCAAAATATTTCCTTCCAAGCCCTGCAAAAAAAAAATTATTTAAAAAGTTAGACAAAACTCATTTTAAAAGATCATTATAAAAGATTTAATTAAACCCAAAACACGTACTCTAAAAAAATGTCACTTCAAAAAATACCTCTAAAATATGTCCATTGAAAATTAATTCCAACTTCTTAAAAAATGCCACTTTAAAAAATACTTCAAAAAATCTTCTAAAAAATATCACTTTAAAAAGTACCTCCAAAAAATCTCCTTTGAATATTAAGCCTAAAAAGAGTCCTTTCGAAATTAAGTGAAAAAAATATCTTTTGGAAATTAAGCCCAAAATCTCTCAAAACAAAATACATCCAAAAAAATGTATTTTGAAAATTAAGCCCAAAACTTCTAAAAACAAAATCCCTTAAAACCAAAAAATGTCTTTTGGAAATTAAGCCCAAAAACCTCTAAAAGAAAAATACATCCAAAAAAATGTCCTTTGAAAATTAAGCCCAAAACTTCTAAAAACAAAATATTGAAAAAAAATCAGTGAAAATTAAACCCAAAACTTCTAAAAATAAAATACCTTAAAAAAAGTGAAACAATGAAAATTAAGCCCAAAAACCTCTAAAAACAAAATAACTTCAAAAAAATGAAGCCCAAAAAACATCCAAAAAATGTATCACATACCTCCAAGAAATTTCCTTTGAATGTAGCTCGAAGATAAGTCCTTAAACCCAAAACACTCCTTTGCAAAAATTTCCTTTCAATGTACTTCCAAGAAAATTCCTTAAATCCAAAACAATCCTTTGCAAAAATGTCCTTTGAATGTACCTCCAAGAAAATTCCTTAAACCCAAAACAATCCTTTGCAAAAATGTCCTTTGAATGTAACTCCAAGAAAAGTCCTTAAACCCAAAACAGTCCTTTGGATGTTGGTATTTTTGCGGTTCCTAAACTTAGAAAACTCTATCCATGTGACTCTGAAAATGAGAATCCCTCAACAAAGCATGTAGCATATGGAGAATCAAAATATTTAAGTAGTGCAAGAGGAAATCCTACAGCGCCAAATGTGATATATCCAATTAGCCACAAATTTTGCTACACCTATCAAAAAGGGAAAAATTGATATTATTAATTGGAGGATATTTAAAATAAATAGGCTAAGAGTCAACATTGTTATCTTTTTTTCTAGTAATTTTGTTTGTGATGTTAATAACTTAGTCTTAAGTTATACTTTCTCCAAATTCACTAAAAGAAGTCCATAAAGAGAAAGATATTGCTCTCTACAAATACAGTAGAAAATGTCCATAACAAAGAATAGCTTACTCAACAATATTAGTTGAATATGGAAGTTAAAATCTATCAAAATTTAGGAGTGTATGAGGGGATGTGTACAATTAGAATATGGAGCTTAGTAGTTTTCCTCAATATTCCATTTTTTGATGGGAAAAAGAGGTTAGATCTACTGAATTTATGTATATACATCTATTTAATATATTACAATATATTTTTTATTATTATTAAAAAATTAAAAAAATTTATTCTATCTTATTATTTGAATTACATATTTTTATTATATTAATAAATCAAATCATTTGGAAAATAAAAATACGCCATTTACATAAATTTAATGACTAAATCTTCAATCCCAACAAATTTTAGGTGGAAACTATGACTTAGATTATATACATATTTTTATTACATGAATAAATTCAAATCTTTGAAAAATAGAAATACTCAATGAACATAAATTTAACAATTGAAAGTGGAAATTATAATACATAATTTTATTTTATAAATAAATTCAACTATTTGAACAAATTAGTTGGGAATTATATAATTAAATTTATATATAGAAAATTTAATTATAACTGTTTTATATATATATATATATATATATATATATATATATATATATATAAATTTTGAAATACTTCATCAATATAACTTTAACAATTGAAATTTTTTATTGATATAGACAAATTAAATGGTAAAATAAATTGGAAAGTTTTCCATATATCAATAAATGTAACTTTTCTTTATTTCAAATAATTGAACATTAATGTCCAAAAACTTTTTTAATATTTGAATGTTTTTTATTTCAATTTAAGGTGGATGAGGATGATGTCTTATCAAGCGCTGAGATGTGAAGTGTGTTACAGAGTTTGTTAGGTTGCATTGACTTTTAATAAATTGAGTTTGTTAGGGATTTGAGATTATTCTAATTCTAATAGGTTCCTCTATGATAAGTTCCTCATTATTCTTTATAACATTCATTTATATATAATCAAATTTTATTTAGCAAAATGGTCCATTACTTTTAATAAATTTAAAAAATTAGATTCATGCTAAGTGCCTCTTAGCCCACCAATTTCTTAGGGATTTGGGATTATTCCAATTCTAATCAATTCCTCCATGATAAGTTCCTTATTATTATTTATCACATTCATTTATATATAAGGAAATTTTATTTAGCAAAATGGTCCATTTTATAATAAGATATGTAATTCCTTTTTTTTCTCAAGTTAAAGTTGACCCATAACCATTTTACACATGATTAATTATGTTCCTCATTATTATTTATAGTATAAATTTGTATATATTTAGCAAAATAGTTCAATTTACAATAAAATGTATAATTACTTTCTAAATAAATATGTGCGAGTGTTCAAATTACAATAATATTTTAGTTGAAATACTTTTTTTTATTATATTTATAAAACTTTCTGCTATATCAGCCACATTAATAATTTTAATATAATTGTACTAATCAATACATTTATAAAATATCTTTCTTATTACAATAATTTCTTTTAATTTTATCTATAAAATCTTCAGGTATATCAACCATATTAATACTCTTACGTAAATTGACAAAAGACTTTTTAATTTACTCTCCTTAATATTAAAACGTGCAGTTATACAGACAAAGATATATGTAGACATGTCACACTAAAACGTGCAGTTATATGGACAGAGATGTATGTAGACATCAAACTTGCAAATGCCGTGTCAAGGGATTAATGCCTCGACTCTTCAACTACCCTTGGGGGCGTGATGGTATTGATATCCAACATTCAGCCAATTATACAGTCAACCCAATTGCTAGGTTTTCACTAAAATCCTGAAATGTCAGAGATTAGCGGTGGCAGCAGAATTGGTGTCTGAGATTTGTCGAACCGTTTGGCTCTAAAAACTCATTACGATTTCCGCTGATTTTTACTTGTAATTGAAGCGATACAATCAATATCGCCATGCCGAATACGAAGCATCGATCGAAAATGACCGTTGGTTCAGAGGGCCCGATCACGTGGAGTTGCTTGTAATAGCCGTTATATGGCCGTAGAATTATGCGCAGATGTGAGATAGCGAAATTTGAAATTTAAGATCCAAATCTTTCACCATCTACGGCCACTCTGGTTCAGTAATTTGGATTGAGATGGCCATTTCCACGTTTTGGAGACTGCATATTCTAGTTGCAAAAGGAGAATAAATCCAACGAAAATTAATCCAAATTATCGTATAGTAATACCTGTATCAAAGTAAAGACAATCTGTCCATTGAGCCTCAGCAATCCTTATCTGGTAGAAAGGACAAAATAGTTACTCATTGTAATAAAAAAATATGTCTTGTTGGAGAAAAAAATATATCACAAAACGATTGCAGATAATCAAAATTTGACTTCAGATATTTGCAAAACGTAAAAGCTTAGGTATAGGAAATAAAAATAAATTAAGAAAAGCAATTAATACACGTTAAGAAGAACCAAAACTGATACATTAAACTGTGTTTATCTGTACTTACGATTGCATTACTTGATTTAATCGTTATTATGCTAAGTGCACTAGGTGAAGCAAAAAAGTGTCTAATGAGTTACCAAATATGCTTATCAAAACTTTGCTAAGAAAAATATGAAAATTTGTTAGAATTAGAAAAAATATATAAATAAAATTAAAATCACAATTGTTTTAAATGGAAAATAATTGTTCACAAGGAAAGAGACAAATCACTAAAAATATATTTCTTCAATAAATTATAATAATTTTAAAATTAAATATATCAAATAATAATAAATTTAAAATATATAGAAGTTACGTATTTTTTTCCTTACTTAAACCAGAATAAGGATGGTAAGATAGGGTTACATTTGTATTTTTCATTTTCATTTTATAAAAGTTTATCAAATAAAAAAGAACCGTATGTCTTTTTCTAATTAATAATAAAATTACATAGAAACTATTTAAATATATATAAAAAAAAATTAAATGTATTTCATCTAAGATTTTTGTGATTCATAATGTAGATAATCCTCATCACAAGGTGAAGAAAGAAATCGATTTCATTGAATAAATAGTAAGGATGCCGTCATTGCCCAATAATAATTGTTAAAACCAATAACCAATTAGTTAACCGTCTCATATTTAAAGATTTTAAAATTTCAAAATATTTAGAATACTAATAATTAATAAATAATTAAATTATAGTTATTATCATAAGAAAGAAAATTAATAACGAAGATATTAAAAATTTTAAGTTTTAATATATAATTAGAAAAGAGACTAATAAATAATCTAGAATGAATAATTTAATAAAATGATTAATAAATTATTATAATAATAATAAAACCTATATATATATATATATATATATATATATATATATATATATATATATATATAGATAGATAGATAGATAGATAGATGATAGATAAAATGATATATATATATATATATATATATATATATATATATATATATATATATATATATATATATATATATCTATATAAAGAATCATAATTATAAAATAAAATAACATAATGAAAATTATATAAAAGAAATTCCGATCAAAGGAAAAGAGAAAAGATAGGAAAAAACAACATTGGATGTTCCTAAAAGTCGACCAAATTCTAATGATGTATTAATCCAAAGAGAGCTTTTTTTTAATACTCGTTAAATAAAAAAAATTAAAAAAAATTAACAAATTTCTTAACATTTTAAGCTTATAAACTAATTTATCTTACTCCTCATCATCATTAAACTTAATTACATTTTTATTATTAGTTTTATTTAAAATAAGCTAAAATTTCAGAAAATTTGTTATAATTATATTATTTTTGTAAATTTTAATTATAGTTTTATTATTAGTCTTACTTAAAATTAGTTAAAATTTCAGAAAAAATGTTATAATTATAAATATTGATTCTTGACACTATTTTTTAAAAACAAATTTCTTTATTTATTCGAAAAATAAATTTCAATATTCAAAAATACAATTATATATATATATAATTAAAGTAAAATAATAAAAATAAATTACACTCCCCATATAGGGGGACTACTGGAGTGACGAAGAGGGGGCAAGAGTAAGGGCACACAAGTGCCACTGCCCGAGCGAACCAATAGACAAGGGAGAGTGGAAACACATCCCTTGAAAATGTCATAATATGCACTCAACTTTGAAACTATCAAACCTTGTAAATGATGAAGGGATGTGGGGTGGTTATGGTGGGGGGATTTGAGCATGTGTAGTATATCTATCTGGCTTTACCTTAATTTATAGAGGAAAAATCTATGAGAAAAAAAATAAATAATGGAAAATGTACCCAACTTAATCTGAAAACATTAAGTATATGTGAATATTGGTTTAGTATATGATTACTCTTATAATAAGCTACCACATAATGCACTAGACCTTATGGTTGAATTTTCCTTAATTTTCCATTGATTAACATAGTACAAGGTATGTGGGATTTTATAGTTTGATTGATGCATGATACTGATCACAATATATCTATTGGCCTTCGAACATCATGATGTAAACCTTTTTCGAGACACTTTGCATCAATCCTCTGCATTTTTTTTGGCGCTCACTTTCTACAGTTTCGATATTCTAGGGTTTTCCTAGACAGTCAAGATCTGATTTAGTGGTTACAGGGTTACCACCGCCCTCTCTTTTCGTGGTATTTCCATCATTTTCTCCATCTTCGTAGCTGTACTTGGCTCTGCAACACAGGGTTTCAGTGCGCCTCCAGGTAAACATTGCTAGAATTGCATGGAACCTTCATTATGTCTTTGTTACACTTGCCTACACAACGTTGCTATAATGGTTTTCTTCCAACCGGTAGGTAGGGTTTATTTTGAACGTCTTGGTGTGGAACCCATGTTGCTCTTCTCACATAGTCATGCGATTTTGACAGGGAACTTGATGGTGAATGTGACGATTTCAGTCTACATCTTTTCTTTGGATTTTAAGCATTGGTTTCTTCAGTGCAACTCAATAACAAGGTTAAATTTTTTAGTTAAATATTCAGGTGTTTCACCCCTTGAAGGAAATGCCAACTAGGGCAGGTAGTCATTATTTCTCTTGTGTCACTCTTTGGCTTGGTTTTTGTTATCACCAAAATTGTACTTAATTGGCTGTTGATCAACGAACTTAGTGTAACTATTTCAGACCATATTTTGACTAAATTTTAGCCTCTTCAGCCTCAGAGGGCTCTCTCACAGATAATTTATGATATTGGTTAATGATAAAGATAAATGGCTAACTCTATGAATTGTGTCTTGGTTTTGTATGTTTGAAGTTTGAAAAGATGAAGGCTTTCTACTATTGAGCTATGGAGTCAGTGACAGGGATCTCAATGATAGAGGCTCTCCTTGTGGAAGCTGAGGCATGTAGATACTTAAATGAAAGTAGAATACACACATACAGGGTTTAATCAATATATAAATGTTGAAAGGAATTCAGAGCATGAGAAACATGAATTCTGAGTAATGGACATTAAGATACTAAAAGTAGGACATTGAGAAAGATATCCAATAGTTTAGTGCTTGAAAGGAAGTCAGCGAATGAAAAGCATGAATTCTGAGTAATCAAATATTAAAATATTGACAGAAAGTAATAAGGTACATAGGGTTCATGAAAGCACCAAATGAATCTCAAGTGAAGGAAGAAACCAATAGCCATTCTCTATTATTGATCAAAAACCTATTTACAATAGTAGCAGTCAGCCATAACATATCGAAACCTTTTCTAACTCTAAAAATCAGTCCTTTATAGAATGATGACTCATACAAATGATATGTCACCTTGTTAGCTTTGAATTCCCACCTCAGAGACCTATTTAAAGCATGATTCTATCACTTGGGGACTTCCTAGGTATATTTCTATTGTGCAGAGTTTGAATACAAAAAGTACTCTTCTTTCATTAATAGTTCAACAAATCAATGTAACAACCATTATCAACTGCAACCAACTAGTTTTCTAAGTGTACTAAACTGCTGATGTGTCATTATATCATGTGGATTCTAAGTTGGACCTCCTCCAAGTGGAATTTTTACAATTTTCTCATAAATCTAGTTAGTGAAAATTCTGAAAAATAGGCCTCAAAGATGAGTGTATAATTTTCAAAAACTGATGGCTTTGCAGAAACTAAGAGAGGTTTTTGTAGATGGACTTATGTTGAAGGAAAACCTCTTTCATTTTTCGAAAACACTTTTTCATTTGCTCATAAACCTTAAAAAACAACTCGCTATGAAAACAGGGCAGTTTCGTAGCGTGCTTTCGTAGCATCCAAAAATAGCTTTTCCACTCAAAATATCTGCTCTTTAACTATTCCAGGGTGTCCATCATGACCTGACACCTCATCACTACCATTTCCTCTCCTTAAAAGCCACAAAAAGTGGTATTAGAGGCAAAAAGGCAGTTACATGTGTTTTCATAGTGTTTTCTTGTCTTTAAGCCTAGGAAACGCTACGAAACTGTGGAAAACTATGCAATTTCCAGATTTTGACTTTCCCTCAAAAAATTAACCTCTAGTTGTAGAAATTTGGTCTTCAACATGTCATTAACCTCTTAAAACATAATCAAACTCAACTTAAGAGCCTTGAGGTGTTTCCTCTTCAAAAAACATCATTTTCACCTTTAGAAAGTTTATTCATCACTAAAATGACTGTTTTTTTTTAAAACATAGGGTTCAAAGATGAGCTCTTTTCTCCCTATACTTGATAGATATTACAAAACTGAAGGAGGTGTTTCTAGGCTAGTATGTCTTGAAGAAAAACCTCTCTTGGTGTTTTGAAAAATTTCTCCAATTGTCCAGAATCTAAATTCTAAAAGCATGTATAAAACAGGAAAATTCTTCATTTTGAAAACAAAAAGCCTCTTTCGTAGCGTATTTAGTGTGTTTTTGGGCAGTTTCGCTACAAAAGTAAGGATTCTTGGCTAAGGTGACCTTTTCGGATTTAAATGCATGGGAAATGAAAACTAAAAGCAAATGATGACTGATGAGACATGATGGGACCTATATGGAGGTGATTTTGAGAAGAAATGAGGGTGGTCTTGAAACTTAGGATAGGTTAAATATGAAAAAATGAAATTTCCTATGCCAATTTGAAAAAGGTTTAAAGGGACCATACCATTTTGAGGAGTGAGCTATATGACCATGTTAAGTAATGACTCACAAAATTATGAGTGATAACAGTTACGACTATTCTTCGCCCAGTTTATATTGTTATCTGGTACTTTAATGGTTTTATGTTCATTGCAGGCTGTCATGGAAGGTATGTAACCTTTTGAGTTCACAAGTTTCTGCTCCTTTCCTCCTGGGTGTACAAATAATCATTTGGGTTCTTTGGCTCTTTTTCTAGCTATTATTATTCGCAATCTTTTTCAGTTTCTTAGTTGTGGCTGAGCTTGTTCTCATAATAGAGGCTCAAATTGCAGTATTAGTTCATTAGGTTTTGGATTCAACCACTAGTCGCTTCTGGTACTGTTTGAATGTTAATATATAACTTATTTTATCGTCCAAAATATGGCATGCTGTAAAGTTTTATGGCTCGGTTTATAAATTATTATTTCCTTGAAATGATAAAAGACACAACTCTACACTGTTCTCTTTTCTTTTTGTTCGTACATGTGTGTAAAAATAACCATTGGCTTTGGACCGTGGGTTCGTTTTTCACCCAAGAATGGTTATTTCAATTTAGTTGCGTAATATGATTTTAAATTCTTCTTGGCTTTCTCGATTTCAGTAATAAAATGTAGATCTTCTAGTTATTATTTTCATGGTGTGTTTCTAGTTAATAGCTATAATAAGAATCTATAGATTACTTTCTTTCACTTCTTTGTGGTCGGCTATGTACTTATATTGTTCTTTAATAAATAATAATGAAACCCGACTCTCATTGGAATAGAAAGACCGGTTCCTCGACTTCCAAATTGGCTCAGCCTTGGAGCTAAACTTTATGGGTGCCAAAGCTACAACCCTTCTGAAACAATTAACTTCTAGAATAAATGATAAGCTGATTTTTCTGATTTCAAACCTCTTTGTGCATTATTCAATTATTTGTTTATTGGTTTGTTTTATTGAAGAAGTATCTATTTGAATTTCAAAATTTTATTGTAACATGATGTAAATATAAATAGTCCATATCATCTACAGTATTTTGAAAACAATATAGCATATATCTTAAATCTTACTTCTTACCTGATGGCATTAATCAAATTCGTCCATATATCAATATTCACACAGTCAGCGAAGAAAAAAATTATTAATATACTTATATTTGGGCTTGTATTGTAACCCCAGACTAGCAACATTGTTAGAGTACAACGCTCCTCCCTTCCAACGATATATGTTACTAAATTTCATCTCCCCCTTATATTTCTCACAATACAATAGTTGCTTCATGTAGTTACTAGTTGTTCTTGTTTTTATCCATGGATGTGTGGTCTCAATCAAAATTAGCTATCATCAGTTTGAGCATTTTGTTCTCAGTTAGTCCTCACTAGCATTCAAAATTTTGAATCTAACTATCCATCATTCATTTTGTTCCCTCTTTTTCCCATTTTTTCCTCATGCACTTTTACCCTTTTGGATTTCCCATATTTGGGTAGGTAACTACCTGATCCTAATTGCTTCAATTGTTTCTACGATGCATGCATGCCAACATTTCCTCCAGCTATTTATTTTCATGTTCAAAGTACAATTATAAAATAAAATTAAAATTCCTAATTTAACATATTCAAGAAACATATCTAACTATTTACATGCATACCGTTATGCATAACCATTTTAATTTCATCCTTCTAAACCAAGACATGAATAATTTTATAATTTTTATCCACACATTTTACCAAAGTAACAATATTTTACTTGAGTTACCATGGGACATCACATCATCCCCCCTTTTAAGAAGAGCACCATCCTGATTTTTGTAATTTTGAAAACAAAATGGGGTACATGTTTTTCATTTTCTTATCATCTTCCTAGGTAGCCTCTTATAGGATAAAGTGCTTCCACTGCACTTTAACCTCGGCGATAACTTCTCTCTGCAATTTTACTTCTTTCTAGTCTAGGGTTTGTAGGGGTTAGACCAAAAACTCATTTTCTAGTTCTACTTGTAGACATAAATGCAATATCCATTATTATGTCTTCTCCATGTTTCAATTATATAACATTTACAACCATCTAATTCTAGTTCACTTACCTATATATTTTCCCAATTAATAATATGTTTATTATCATGAATGCATTTTTCAATACTGAAACATGGAATGTATTATGAATACATATATGATTAGTCAAATCTAGCTGATATGCAATAGGTCCCATACGGGCCAATATTTGAAATGGGCCACAAAACAAAGGATCCAGTTTCGCACAGGTTCCACAACATAGGGTACTTATTTTATTCTTTACTCGCATGTGCATATGATCCCCTACCATAAACTACTGATGATATCACTTTTGGTCACCATAATTATTTTTCCGATCTTAGGTAGCCTTTAAATTCCTCCTCGCATTTTTCACTACCTCTTCCATCTCTTCCAATATATCAGGTCTTGTCATCAATCTATCTTTTAGTCCACTCCAATTGATAGGTGTTATACATCTACACCCATATAAGACCTCAAATGGACTCATCTTAAGAGATGCATGATAGTTTTTATTTTACGAAAACTATACTAAATGAGTATAGTCTTCCCATTTTCTTGGTTGTTGCATAAAATAAATTCTTAACATGTCTTTGAGCACTTGGTTCACCTTTTTTTCTTGACCATTTATTTTAGGGTGGCATGTGGTACTAAACTATATCTTATTACCCAAACCATGAAACAAATTATTCCAAAACATGGATGTGAACTTAACATCCTTGTCGGAGACCATCACCCTTTCCATCCCATGCAGTGTACAAATTTATTTCCTAAATATGTTGGAAATTTGAACATTTTTACAAGTGGATTGGACTGTGAGTCATTGTGCTTCATGATTTTTGGAAAGTTGGTGATAAAATCAAGTGTTATAATTTGCATTTCCATTCGAGAATAGGCAGTGGGTGAAGCAACCCCGATGGGTATTGATGCTTTGTATTTACTTGCTGACACTCTAAACATTTAGCCAAACATTTGGCCACCCCGCTTTTCATACCTAGACAAAATTATCCTTTTCTCAAACCAAATATTAAATTTTGATAGCCAGGATGTGCGTCATACAAACTCTTGTGGCATTGGTCCAAAATTAACAATTGAATATCCATTTTATTTGGAACATAAATTTGATTACGATACATTAGTATATTTTCTTAGTTTACATCATATCCCATTTTTATTTCATTACTATACAAATTCTTTTCTTGTTTCCACAATAATTTATGCTCTGGGTCCCTTTGTGTAGCTTCCTTGATCTGATATTTAAAAACAATATTGATCTCACTAATTGATACTTCATTAAAAAAATTCACTTTTCTGTTGAGCGCATCTTCTACCTAATTCGCCTTGCCTTTCATATGCCTAATTTAAAACTCAAATTCACTCAAAAATTATTCTAGTGTGTTTGTTGGGCATTAAGCGCAGGCTCACTAAAATAGTTGGTTAGGCTATAGTGACCTATTATTAGCAAAAAATTCTTTCCCTACAAATAATTCCGCCACATTTTCAAAACATGAATAACTTTTGTTAGCTCTAAGTCATAGGAGGAATAATTTTTTTCATGTTCTTTCAATTTACGTGACTCATAAGCCACAACTTTTCCTTCCTGCATCAACACTACCCCTACACCCTCCTTACAATAATCAGTACACATCAGAAATTCCTTATCCGAATCACCTATCCTCAAAATGGGAGCAGTGATAAGTAATTTATTTAATTGATCAAAGCGACTTTTACACTTGACTATCCAATTAAATTGTCTTCCCTTATTTTGTAAGGAAGTGATGGGATATGCTATTTTCGTAAAATCCTTAATAAATTTATGGTAGTATCATCCAGACCCATAAAAGATATTATATGAGCTATTTTTTTAGGCACGAGAGACTCCATAACGGTTTTTTATTTTCTCTGTATCTACGACAATACCATATTTTGTGATCACATGTCCTAAATACTGAATCCTATCCTTAGAAAATCCCCACTTTCTATATTTTCGATACAACTCATGTTCTTTTAGAGTTTGAAAAACAATTTGAAGGTGTCTTTTGTGTTCCTCCAATTTTCCAGAGTACACAACAGTGTCATATATGAAAATTAACACAAATGTATCTAAATAATAATGGGACACATTGTTCATGAGACACATGAACATTGTTGGCACATAAGTCATCCCAAAGGGTAGAACTACAAATTCAAAATTCCCATAGAGGATGCTAATAGTTGCTTTATGTATGTCGTCCTCCTTAATTTGTATCTGATGATATCTAGAGGGCAAATCAATTTTCGAAAAAAAAGTTTCCCCTTTTACTTGATTGAATAGATCATCAATACGGGGTAAGGAGTATTTATAATTAAATGTGAGCCTATTTAATTTTATATAATCAATTCATATTCATAAGGTTCCATCCTTCTTTCTAATGAAAATCACTGGAGCTCCCCAAGGTGACACACTTGGGAAAATATACTTCTTATCTAATGACTCTTGTAGTTGCATTTTAAGTTCATTTAATTCTGGAATACTCATACAGTAGGGTAGTATTGATACAAAACTTTCTCCTGGAATAAGTTCAATAGTAATGTCGATGTCTCTCTTTGGGGGTAGCCCTAGAATATCTTCAAGAAATACACCAAAAAAATCTTGTACAATCGAGAATTTTTCTACAGTAGAATTATTTTCCTTGGAGTTGTAGTAGCCAAGATGCGCCGAATAAATTAACATGTTTTTTTTATACATTTTGCCAGTTTTGATGCAGTGATTGCTCTTAGTTTTAGGTTTCTCTTTACTCCTTTCACTCCTTGTCTCTTGTAATCTTCAGTTAAATAACTAATTATATTTCCTTTACAATCTAAAATAGATCATTATTTCTCCAACCAATCCATACCAATCACTATATCATATGATCCCAAGGGTAAAACTTTGAAATTTTTGGTTATGGGTTGACCTACTAATTCAAATGGCCAATTATCTACTTTGGACATCACCCTTCTCTCAGCCTCGATGGCTAATTATAGGATCCATCGGCTCTTAAATTTAAAAATATGTAAATGAAATTTCTTTATTAATTTAGGACTCACATAACTCAAGCTAGTTCATGGATCAATTAAAATAGATACAGTTTGGTTAGAAACTTTACCTTTGAATTCTATCACATTGGGTTAGTATTCTTCCTGGTGATCCTCCAATGCAACATTAATCCTAGGTAGGCTTTTGGCTACCTCTCCCACTATTGATGGCTCTTGAATGTGTACCACTCACTCTCATCCTTTGTGATAAGGATAGTTCTTAACATAATGTGGTTTTCCGCAACCCCGACATTTCAATGGGGGTCTAACAACTCATTCTAATTTAGGTTTACTAGTTTAGTAATTTTTCAATTCGCTCTGAAAATTTTGTTTCTTCTTAAATCTTTCAGAATTTAAGTTGGATTTATTTTTATATCCACTTTTAAAATTTGTAGTTTTCACCCCCTTCCGCCGCGGAGAGGATTTATACCCATTTTTATATTCCCACCTTTTTCCATTATCACCTTTAGGATTCATCTGTTGATAACATATTCGAGCTTTTCTGATAACCCCATCCATGGTTTTTGGGTTATCAAAATCTAACCTTTCTTTCATAAACAGTGATCAACTGCTAATAAACCATTGCACCTTCCGTTTTTCCTCATATATGTAAGTAACATACCTTAAAAAAGATGTAAATTTTGTGATAATATCATGCATAAAGAGTTGTATGAATTATTAATCATGGAATTCCTTTTCGTTTTAGTCGTAGAATCGTTCCATTAAATATTTGTCCTTAAAATGTTTCTGGAATTCCTCCCATGTTACTTCTTATTCGTAAAATTTTCACATTGTTTTTTACTTCCTCCCACCACAAGGTGGCCTTCCATTGCAATTGATATATGGCAAATCGAGATTTTAAGTTATGGTCGTGTTTATAAATTTGAAAATACTTATTCATATTGATAAGCCAAGCTTCTATAACCTCTTCATTTTATCCATCGATGTCAGAGGTTTAATATTGTTAAACTCCCCTTGCAATTCAAATGTTTCGTTTAGACCCTCTATCTCCACACACCTTAAATGATTCCTCCTCATTATTCTACTGGTCCTCCTTCAAACTTGGATTGGTTTCTCTTTGTCTGTGTGATCTAGTTCGACCCCCATGCTCTAAGATTCATTCAAGGTGTCGATAGTTTTGTCTATTCGACAAAACCTCGATGTTCCTCTCTTTGTCCTACATTAACATTGCCTTATCAGCCCTCAGTCTAGTCATTTCATTCTTCAATTCTTGTATTGTCTCAAGTATGGAAACGTTCATATTTATGAACTCTTCTCCCAACAAATTTTGTTACTCATATAGGCCAAAGTGTTGAAACTATGCTCTATTACCACTTGTAATATATCTACATTGCATTAACACAACAAATGTTGTTACTCACATAGGCCAAAGTGTTGAAACTATGTTCTATTACCACTTGTAATATATCTACTTTGCATTAACACAAAAAATGTTGTTACTTACTCATATAGGCCAAAGTGTTGAAACTATGCTCTATTACCACTTGTAACATATCTACTTTGCATTAACTTAATTTAAGTAGGAAAAATCTATGAGATTTTTTTAAATAATGGTAAATGTACCCCACCTAATAATGAAGGCACTATAATTATATGTGAATATTGGTTTAGTATATGATTTTTTTCATAATAAGGTACCACATGATGTATTATACCTTATGATTGAATTCTCTTTAATTTTCCATTGATTACCATAGTAAAAGGTATGTGGGATTTTATAGTTTGATTGATGCACAATACCAATCACAATAGATCTACTAGCCTCTAAACATTCACGATGTAAACCTTTTTGGAGACACTTGGTAGAAATCCTCTACATTATTTTTGGTGGTTACTTTCCACTGTTTAGATCTTATAGGGTTTTCCTAGATGATCAATATCTCATTTGATGGTTACAGGGTAACCACCTCCCTCTCTTGTCAAAATCATTTCGTCATTTACTCCATCTCCATAGGTGGACCCAACTCTCCAACATAGTGTTTCAATGGGCCTCCAGGTAAACATTTCTAGAATTGCATGGAATATTCATTTTGTCTCTATTACACTTTCCTGTACTGCATTGATAGATTGGTTTTCTTCTCGTCGGCAAGTAGCGATTATTTTGACCGCCATTGTGTGGAACCCGTGTTTCTCTTCTCACACAATCATGTGATTTTGACAGGGCACTTGATAGTGAGTTTTGGGGTTTCATTATACATATTTTATTCTGATTTAAATAATTGGTTTCTTTGGTAGAGCTCAGATAATAAGGTTAGATCCACTAGTGAAATTTTCAAGTATTTCTCCCCATGGAGGAAACCCCAACTTGGCCAGATAATCATTATTTTTATTGTGTCATTCTCTAGTTTGGTCATGACTGTTATTTGCCCAGATTATGTTTTTATCTTATTTAACGATTTTTTGCTCATTGCAGCCTTTCATGGAAGGTATGCAACATTTCCAGTTCACAAGTTTTGGCTTGTTTCCTTCTGGGTTTACAGATAATCATTTGGGTTCATTGGCGCTTTTTGTAGGTGCTATTATTCGCAATCCTTTTCGGTTTCTTAGTTTTGGCTAAGCTTGTTCTCAGAACATAGGCTTGAATTGTATTTTTAGTTGGTTATGGTTTTTAGTAGACCATTTTTCACTTCCAGTACTATTTTAGTGTTAATATTTAACTTATTCTATCGATCGGAACATGGCCTGCTCTGAATTTCTATGGCTCAGTTTATAACATATTGTTTCCTTGAAATGATAATCCTCTTTGGTTGGTTGGTCTGGCAAGGCAAGGTACTCACATGGGATAGCCTTATGAAGCGATGTTTTCAAGGTCCCACTCGAAGTGCCCTTTGTGGAATGGGAGAAGAATCCATCTCTCATTTATTTTTCACCTGCCAGATATATGTGGCTATATGGAAGCTGTTTAGCCCTTTCTTTATTAATCCGGACTGGACCCCGGTGGATTTTATTTCAGCTTCATATGACTGGGACAAGATGAAATCTAAATATAACTCTCTCCCCTTTTTTCTCGTTTGGGAGATATGGCTAGCTAGGAATAATCTTATCTTTGAGGGCCATCCCTTCTTAATTCACCGTGTCTACCTGGCCATTAAAAGATGGATGGATGATCATGTATAGCATACTCCTTCGATCATGAATGGCTCTTGCCGCATTATACCACACGAGATATCCTTACCTGCACTCTTCTTTGATGGTGCATCGGTGGATGGGATCACTGGATGTGGAGTTTGGATCAAGCTATCAAATCTGGAATGATATCACATATTATGGAACAGGGGTCCAGGGTCTAACAACAAGGCTGAGATAATGGCTCTTTGGGGTGGCCTCTTCTTTTCATATGATCTTCAATTCCAGAATATCAGTATATACGGGGACTCAAAATTGGTCATTGGATGGGTCACAAATGATTATCACATGATGTCTCCATGTTTACAAGGATGGATGGACAGAGTTCGAAGACTATGGAGGCGTTTGGATTGCCCTGTTATTTCCCATATATATCGTGAAAATAATACTCATGCAGATCGTCTTTCTAAAAGAGGTCTTCTGGCAAATTTCGGCTCCATGAAGATTGAACACTTCAGAGATGGTGTACTCATGGAGGCGTCATCCATTCCCATTCCATGAGCCTCTGCGTCTTATGATTCTCCTTTCTGGCACCTACTACCCTCTCTCCTTTCTCTGCATAGTTTTTGTTCTTTTTCATTATTTCTGTTCCCACACGGTTTTGGCTATTGTCATCAACTTTATCCTATTTCTATATCTACTTCAAAATGTCGGTCGTTATGTCGGATATGTTCTCTCCTTTTCTTACAAGTCAATCGGTTGATATCCAGTCAAAGATTCAGCATATCGTTCTGCCTTATCTTCTGCTCATCTCGTATCATGCGAGCCTGTAGACGTTTCCTCAAGCGAGCCTGCTGAAGTACATCAAGCGAGCCATTTTTTTGTATTTTCCTACTTATATGCCTGTAGTGGACATCTTCAAGTTTATCATCTCTGCTTTCTTGTCAAGTTGATTTCAATCAGTTCAAGCGAGCCTGGTTACTCTCTTTATCAAAGGAATGGATGGCTGCTGATTCAGGCCTGTGTGGTTACATTTTCTCTCAAGCGAGCCTGTACATAGTCCTTCACTCACAATAGGACCTACTATCTTAATGACTATCCCTTCATCATGGAAAGTCCCATAATATCCTTAGCTATACTTGGTTTTATAATAGTCACCTTTCTATGTAAGCTTTATATGTTTTTTCTACTAATCATTATCCTCACCTTTCATATCTTATTTCTAAGGACAGAAATTAGTGGTGTTATGGGATGTATTTTTCATCACCAAGATGTGGCTGCGAGTTTACTGCTCACAGTTTTGTTCTTTCATTATGAGTACTATATGCTCTGGCATATTGACTGATCTCTCACTATCTCTCAGTAGTTGAGAATGTTGTTGAATATGTACTGTTTATATTATAATATAATCAATGTTTTTTTCTTTTGAAAAAAAAAAGATAAAATGAACAATTCTGCACTAGTCTCTTTTATTTTTGTTCATATATATGTATAAAAACAATTGCTGACTCTAGATTTTGGGTTCAGTTTTAAATCAACAATGGTTATTTCATTTTAGTTTTGTAATATGATTTTAAATACTTCTTGGTTTTCTCGATTTCAGTAATAAAATGTAGAGATTCAGATTATTATTTTCATGGAATGTTTCTGGTTAATAACTATAATAATAACCTACAATTTTACTCCTTTCACTTCTTTGTGGCCGGATATGTACTTATAATGGTTTTTACCCAATAAAAATGAAATCCGCCTCCAGTTGGAACTGAAAGACCAATTCGTCTGCTTCCAAATCAGCTCGACCTTGGAACTAAACATTTTGGGTGCTAGACCTACAACCTTTCTCAACCAATTAGCTTCTGGACTAAATGACAAGCTATTTTTTTTAATTTCAAACCTGTTTATGAATTATTCAATTATATATTCATTTTTTTAAGAACATTATTATATTTCTTGGTTTATATTTGTCAAGAAGTATCTATTTTAATATCAAAAGTTTACTGTAAAATTCTGCAAATATAAATAGTTCATATCATCTATAGTATTTTGAAAACAATATAGAATATATCTTAAATCTTACTTCTTACCGGAACGCACCAATTACATTTTACCATATATCAATCTTCACACAATCAACGAAGAAAAACATTATTAATATACTGATCACTGGGTTTGTACTGTAACCCCAGACTAGAAACATTGTTAGAGGACAGTGTTCCTCCATGCCAATGATATCAATTCCTAAACTACATCTCCCCCTGAGACTTTTCGAAATCCAACAATTGTCTCAAGAAGTTACTATTTGTTCTGAGTTTTATCCACAACTATCTGGTCTCATCGAGACTTAGCTATCATCAGTTTGAGCATTTTGTTCTTAGTTAATCCTCACTGGAATTCCAACTTTTGATTTTAACTACCTATCTTTCATGTTCTCTTTCGTTTCCCATTTTTTCCTCAGGCATTTTTACCCTGTTAGCTTTCTCGTATTTGGGTAGGTAACTGCCTGAGCCTAATTGTTTCAACTATTTCAAGGATGCAATCTTGTGAGTATTTCCTCCAGCTATTGATTTTCATGTTCACAGTAAAATTATAAAATAAAAATAAAAATCCTAATTTAACATATTAAAGAAACATATCTAATTGTTTACATGCACACCCTTATGCATAAGAAATTGATGTTCAACCTTCTCCACCCAAACATGAATATTTTTATAAATTTTATCCACACATTTTACCAAAGTAGCAATATTTTCCTTGAGGTACCAAGGGACATCACAAAATCTAAGGAGGTTAAGACTGATTTCGAGCATGGATGAGTTATTTTAAATGGTCGAGTTTGTATTCTACACGGTAGTTGAATTAATATGAAATGGATATAAGTCAAAGAAGGTTGCAAGGAATTCATGGGGAAGAGGGATATAAATATTTAATAATTTGGTCACAAAGGAGAGGAACTTTTTTCTACGACCTCTATGTGAATAAGGAATGGAATTTATCCTAGATGGGAGGATTATAATCTGAAATATCAAGCTAACAGAGATTGGTAGAATTAGCAATCCTATTGTACACTACAAGGAAAATACCCTGTAGCGAAGGTTATAAAGGTGGTTTTTAGTGTTATAAAATTGGCCAAAATCATCAAAAAAACATTTGCTACAACATATTTTTATGGTTACAGAGGTTTTGGCAGAGCTTTTAAAGAAAATTCAACACAAAGGAAAAAACTGGGCGACCGGAGGTTATTACGGATGTTTTTTTCATCGGTGCGCTACTAAGATTTCAACGCACCAGTGCATGTCATCTAGACGGTGGCCCTGTGGTGTTCGAAGGTTCCTGCACCAGGCCATCAAAGTATAAAACCGCATTAGGCGCGATGTTGGTGATACAACACATGGGGCCATACCAATTTGTCTTGGGGTTTTTGTGGTGCCCATAGGTCGTTTCAACGCACTGGTATGTAGACTTATAGAAATGCACTAATGTGTCGTATCAAACAAACGAATTGATATTTATAATTGGTATTAGTACTTGTTTGGTGCCCATACGTCATACAAATCCACCGGTGCATAGTCTCACATAAAAGCACCGTTGTGTAGTATCACACAAACACACAAAGATTTTTAATTGGTTTTGGTATTTGTGTGGTGCCCATAGGTCGTAGAAACGCACCGGTGCACTACAAAATACAAACGCACTGGTGTACAATAACTGACAAGCACCGGTGTTCATTTTGTATTTTTTAGAAACATCGACCTGTGACAGTGCAATTATTGTGATTTTTCTAAATTCATTATTCATCAAAAGTCGGCACATATATATCTTATAACAATATTCATATGAATTAAATTTTTATTAGTGAATTCGAGAATGACAATGGAGAATGCAATAGAATAAATTAAAACATATATATATATATATATATATATATATATATATATATATATATATATATATATACACTTAGTGAAGGCAGGTCTTTTCACTAAGCTAAAATGGGACAATTATTGGTATGCCTTTGTCTTTCAATTGGGAAACTATATCCATTACATTAAAAAAAATGTATGATTTCACAAATAAATATTTCAAAAAATACAATGCCTTGCTTTGATATCCAAACATAGTGATCATCATTCTTCACTTGAACTACTGTCACTGCTAGAGCTACTTCCATGACTTGGGTTATTTTCAGGAATGTTTTGTTCATGGTGTTGATTGTTTACTTCTTCTTCACCTTCCATCTACAAACATAAAAATAAACTGAAATGAGTGTATATCCATTGGTGAGAATAATGAAAATTGCAATATTAAATAATATACATCAATGTAAATCGAAAATAAAAATGGCGTTCCATAGCAACAATTGACTAATAAACTATACAGCCATAAAATATATACATACCATCTTTAAATTTCCTCTGTTATTGATTCATAACATACCTGCGGTTTACCCATAACAAATCATATATTTAAATATAAAGATTTTTTGATTTCTATTAATTCTGATAGAACTAGTAGAAACAGTTGATTGATTTAGAAATTCACAGAATACATTTTGATACGCCAACATATACTCACACCTGTTAATAATTCAATCAATTAGTACGATCAATCTCAACACAGCAACAATACTTTACTTTGGAATAGACTAATAATGATTCTTATTAAAATAGCCTTAAAAAATAGAAAAATTAAATCTAGTTAAGTTGTTATAAGGAAGTAACAACAACAGCTCAAATGTACTCTGACAAAATAAGATGTCTTTTCTTCTGTGGCTTGTGCTATGTCTTTGAATGGGTTCAGCTATCACTTTCTTTACAAGAAAATTCTTGAAAATTAATATTTAATGCTAGATACACCTTTATTACCTAATGGTGAAAAATTATTACATGACAGTTACCTAATTTGAAGCTCATTTTGTGAATTAGCTCCTCATCGTGCAGAACACATCTATTCTTTTGACTGCTATCCTTAAGAAAATTTTTTTGGACATTCTTGCTGGCATATTTCTGATATCAGCTCGTTCATATTTTGAGATTTTCATAATCTTGCTAAAAATGTAACATGACAATAAAATATTTTATTTTTATATTGATATATAAAAACTAAATATAACAAAAGTGATATTTATAAATAGTTCTAGACAAACATTTAAAGGAATATTACTTTTTCATTCCTTCTTTTTTGTTGTTGTACGTTTTTGCTATTAAATGTCTGACATGTCTCATTGACCAATTCTCTCGGAACTCTTCCTGTAGTTTAGATAAAATGTGGTTCTTGAAATCATTGGATTGGTTTTTGTATTGTAAGTGGAAAGAACGTCTATATATTCGTTCCACTAGATCCCTAAAACTTTTGTAAAAGTTTTTCCCCCTTTTGTTAACCTCTAGCACCACTCCAATTTTTTTTTTTTTCTTAGAACAACATTCCTTTTCTGAGTTGTTGGTCCCTATAGAAAATTAAATAGATGTGAATTAATACACTCTTTGACACATGTTATCTAATCATTTTACGTATATTATTAATGAAAATTAAAAAAAAGAAACTCATATTACGTATATAGTATTTTACGTATATAGTATTTTTTCATTCACATGATTTATCATTTTGCAATTTTTCCATTAAGCTTTAATGCTCTTTTGGTCCTAGATCAAAAATAATCTTATCGAGCTTCATCATTTTTTGGCTCTGCATGATACATAGTAAACGATACATATTAGTTAAACTTACATATAGTTCAAAAATAATATTTTTTGTAAAGAATTTACAAAGACCTTGCCTTTTTTGTTTTTCTTGATGTGTTATCAGTATTTTTGTTACTTGATCTCTTGTCAGTAATTTATTTATCAATATGAAACCTGTACCATATCATTCATTAATATATTTATAAATAAATTGTCAACTTTTTCGGTAAAAAATAAATCTCAAGAAACTTGTGTGCCTTTCATGATGTACGCATCGACGTCAATGCGTGAAGATATTATAAATGCACCATTCAAATAGTATAATAGACTGTACGGTGCTATCTTCGTAACATAGTGCACTGGTGCCCTATTTTAGATATCACGCATTGATTAAAAAAATGTTTTTAAATATTTTATTACACAGTACTTGTGCAGTGCACTATGTTACGCAGGGCGCACTGATAACAAAAATCCAAATTTTTCAATAAATCATGCAAGGGCGGACATGGATTGGGATATGACTATGCAAGTCGTCCCCTGGGTTGGATGTCAATCTAAAATGAAAATTCATAATTCTAAAATCACAGAAATAGGGAGAAGAAAGGGAAGAAACAAAAAAAATGAAGGGTTTAGGGTAGAAATGGATAAAACTGCAAAAAAAGTAAAAAAATTGCAAAAAAAGTTAAAAAATAATCAAATTTAATCACGAGATCGTTTGAAATTCTATGCTACAGGATTTGAATCACCATAGGTTTGGATTCTGATTGCATGAACACTTCCGTTTGAATGTATTTAACTGCTCCACAGTGCTCTCATGCTCTCTTGCTCTGGATATGTCTCTTGCAAATCTATGGCTGAAAATTTTAGCAAAAATAGTGAAATAATGAAAAATGTTTAGTATTTAAATAATTGTTTTAAGAAATTAGATTTTGGAAAATATTTTTCCGCCCATTTTTCAATTTTCTGCTTTTTTTCACTTAAATAAAATGGAGTTGTTCTTTTTTTTATTTGTGTTTATTCCTCACCGGTACGTCACTTAATAGCACTGCACTGGTGTGTCCACTGGTAACACGACACAGGTGCGTAGTAACAAAAATGCACAGGTTCGCATTAACTAAAATGCACTGGTGCGGTTATCTGTACATTAGCACCAATTTGCAGTTGAGGCACCGAAATTACTTTTACGTGTGTACACCAAAATTAGACATGTTGGAAATGTACATTTTGCTGTGAAAATATTTGGGCCATTTATTTTCAAAACTACACCTCTTCTTCTTTCATAAAAGGAAACTTCAACCTTTCCATAACCTGCATCAAGAAAAGGTGCCCCATGATCTGCTTGAGGGATAATTTTAAGAATGGAAAATTATCTTGAAGTTTAAAAAATTTGTGAATCTCACTAGTCCCTAATATGCAAACTATAAAATGTTTATTGATGTATTATAAAAAATTTCAAATTTATAATGATATTATATATATTTTCTATATAATTTTGGGGATTTTTAACGTAAAATAATTTATATTGTAAAATCTGGGCGAATTATTTTTATAAAAAAATGGAAATTGGCGAATCCTTTTTTTGGAAAAACTATGGAAATTAGCCCACCTGCGAATATTAGCCCCTAAAATTTTCCATAATCTTCTTGCTAACCCATTATCTTCTTGCTCATTTGTAAGTTCCTCCTCCATCTTGGCATCCAATTTCCTCTTTTATCCTTCGTGCTTTCTATCTTGATATTATAAAAATTTATACAATCTCTATTTTTCGAGAAACTGACCCTGAATGTTTTGGGAGCAATGACAATAAGTCCTTCATTATGCATTTGTTAGTAGAAGATGACTTATTTGCGACTAGATGATGTAGTTATTACATGTGGAGGAAATGGTTTCCTGTAGAAAATGAGTATAGGGTTGAGCAGAGGAAAGACAATGCAAAATGGGTTATTACATTAGCTTTTCCAATGGGAAACTGATTTGCAGGTGGAAATATGGTAGCTGCAACTATCTATGTTTTTCTTCTCACATAAATTGTCACTAGATTTCCATTTATAATAAAAGTACACTTTTTACTGGTTTCATCCAAAGAGAACATCATTTTCAATAACAAATGGAACCAGGGAATCCTTAAGTGTTCTTGTTTGCATTTTGTTTGGCATTTCATTCTTTGATAAGTGCTAATTCACCTATACTTTCAAAATTTTGGATTTTTGGGTACCATCCATGTGATATTCCTCGTTATCCATAGGACCACAACTCAGATGAGTTATAGATGCCATTCAAGTTCAATTGAAAGCTGAAGATGTGATTTTATGCGACGTTAACTTTCCCGTTAAAATTTTATGTAAGCCAACCGAAGTTCGGACAATTCTCCCAACTGATTTTAAATGCATTATGGAGAATCTTCCCCTTCATCAGACCTACCAGTCTGATCAACAACATCAATTGATCTTTCTCTATTTTCATTAAGAGAATGAGAATCCTTCCCTTCATGGTGCCTCTTGGCTTTATCGACTGCCTCGATTGATCTTTCTCTATTGTCCGATATTTTCCTGCCATCCTTGTAAGAATGAGAATCGTTACCTTCATGTGATCTCTTAGCCCATTCAAGAGACTCAATTTATCTCTCTTTGACATCCCTTAGTGAATAGTACTCCTTACTTTTGAAGGACCGTTTCACCTTGCTAGTCGCCAAAGCGTCGAAAGGTATTTCTATGCCATCAACTCTGCTCTCCCTTTCTCCATCATGGGACCTCTTAACTGTATCGTTGACCTCAACTAAATGCTCTCTACCAATCTCAACCGAGATTTCTCGACCACCCTTCTCTAATTTTTCATAAATATTTTCTCCCTTTGTACTCTATCGAGATTTGTAGCCATCTGCATCCTTGTAAGTTTCTTTGTCTGTCTTTCTGTTTGAATCACTCATTTTCTCTAGTATAAACTTCTCAGCCAAAATTCGAACTGTCATCTTTTCAAATCCTCAGAAAAATTCTTGCATGCGATTCGAACCCTTCGCTGCTCCAATACTGCACTTTACAGAATAAATTTTCCTTCTTAGAAAAGATATTTCAATGACATACCTGGTTTGCGCGAGGTTTTATTTAACCTTATTCCGGTGCGCGAGGTTTTATCGGCACACCGGTGCGATTTCATAAGATTGCAGTTTATGTTTTGGCGTGGCATTTTATGACACACCATTGTAGAAGAATTGTGAACCACTAGTGCGTTACAGTACTAAGACGCAGTCGTGCGCATTATGATGATAAGTGCACTGGACGAAAAACCAGGAATCTCCGCTAGAAATGTTGTACTATATAAAGTTCTTTTTTTTGGTATGTAAGATCATAATAAAATAATGATAATTCTAAAGTACATGAATTTCTTTGCATTATTTTCTAAACTTTATTATATTACAAAAATTAATATTATTCTATATTTATTATTTGAAAATTATTTACAAATTTACAAATTTAAAATTTTTAATAAAATCATTTCACATTAATACAATTAAAATTTTCACATTAATACAACTAAAATTTCACAAATATTCTACATACAATTACAATTAAAATTAGAATTAGAATTACAATTACAATTACAATTTCACAATTTCACATATAATTATGATTAGAATTACAACTACAATTTTAGAGTTTTACATACAATTACAATTACAATTACAGTCATTTCACAGTAATAAAATTAAACTTTTACAAATATTTTACATACAATTAGAATTACAATTACAATTTTACAATTTGTCATATATACAATTACAATTAAAATTAAAATTACAATCATTTCACAATAAATTAAATATTACAATTACAATTAAAATTTTACATTAAATATTTTACATACAATTACCGTTAAAATTAAAATTACAAATACAAATACAATTTTACATGAAATTAAAATTAAAATTTCTATTACAATCACAACATAATATTTAATAAATATCATGGTCATTTAATATTGAATTAATTAATAAACATCACGATCATGATAACCATCGTACAAACATCATATTCAAATAAAAAACACATTCAAATTCACTAAAATCATTGTGATCATGATCATCTAACAAAACACAATTAGCATTGTATAACATCATCACAACACAAACATCAAATGGATATCTCATGCAAATAACTCATGCAATTAAATACACATCTATTTGCAAGTTGCACATTAAATGAACATATATAACATGACCTAAAAATATACACATCATGATGATCACCAACATTTAAATTATGTACAACTGCAACATGAACATAAAATACATGGACCATATATATATATATATATATATATATAACTGAATAATGTTATTTTTTTTGTTTAAATCAGCAGATGTATTAAAGAGAAAATAAAGTACATAGAGTTACAAAAAGGGCCTGCCATTCACAGCACAAAAAGAAACGTTGTGGGAAAGGTCTACCAGAATAATGCTGCAACATACGCAGATAGAGCATATAACTAAGCCTTAGCAATCCTGGAATCATATTGTAGCGGATTAAAAAAGGATGTCCTCTTCTCAGGACGATGGAAATAGATAGCTATCTAACCCAAGCAGATTGCCTTATAAAATCAAACAACATAACATAAACTAGCAGTGCCCTTGAATTAGAAGGACTAAAAGCCAGGGGATTAATCTTTATGCTTTTTGTTCTTCTCTTCAGAATCACCTCCTTCGCTTGGGGTGGCTGTGTCCTCTCGACTAGGCATGTTGCGGGGCTTAAAGCAGCGGATGATGGTGGCCCTATTATTCTCCTTAGGCAGCTAGATCGAAATGTTAAGCACATTTTTCAGGTATATCTCAAAGAGCCTTATGAACCCCTCAAGATGCTTAGACTGAGCTTTCATCTCTTTGACAAGGGATTTCATAGTAAGTTCCAGGCTATCCAGCCTGGCCGAATTCTTATTAGACATAAGGGTACCGGCCTGGTAAGCCTCCCTATGAGCCGCCTCATGCATGTTCAGAGCCTTGGCTAGTATAGTTTTCATCTTCCAGACTATGTTCTGGGTTCGCAAACATTGAGTAGACATGGTGGTCGAAGTGCCAAGATCGGTAATCCAATCCACCTCATCACGATGTCCCTGTCTTCCACTCTTTCACTGGCTTTCTCCACTTCAACCTACAGCTCCTTAATTTTCTGTTTGCCATTTCGGGAAATAGAGCTGTTGAAACCTACCTCTGCCTCTTACAACTCACGGGCAGCCTTGGAGCTCCAGAGGATATGTTTAGCCATTCTGCAGTTCTGCTCTTTCTCTCTTGATTCACTAATGCCAAGAGGCACCTCAAGAACTTTGGGCATGTGTTTCAGGACAGTCTTCACCAAAACAATGGTCTCACTGTTACTCCCCATCTCAGTATTTATAAGATGAATCTTGTTACGTCAATCCCTAGACTGAAACAACCACCCTAACCCATCCTTTCTTCTAACATGTTGTTCTGAGGGCAAGTGGGGGATATTTCTCCATTCCCTTTGATCCTTATCATATAGGTTTTCACGTCCTCTAATAATTATATTCCGCCACATCATAGAATTATCGATCCTGGTGTACTGTCCTTGATCACTATGATAAATCTCCCACACTCTAACACACTTACCAAATGAAAAAGGGCTCTGATGCCACTACCTTGAATTAAAATCCCTATGGAGTCTCATCTAACAATTAATTTTCCATTTCAAGTGAACTATCTTCACTGCGTGATGATCCAGTCAATTCCTTGACAGAAATATGTTCGCACTCCTCCCTCAAATTATCAAGAGTCATGTCCTACCAACAGGTGTCAAGGATGACCTCTAGGCTGTCCACCACATGATTAGCTAGGACATCCACCATATAATTTGTTGTGCATCTAACCTAAAACACAATACCGCTTAGAGTGGAGATATGGTCGGAGATAATCTTCGTGACTTGCGAGAGACACCAGTGCTTAGTGACCCTATGGAGCTGGGAACCATACTGCAGGAATTTGGCCACATTAATCGCTAACATAGAATCCCCCTCCACAATTACATTTCCATTCTTCAACTGAACCAAATTTCACAGGCCTTGTTCCAGTGCGGCAAATTCCACTTCATTATTAGTAGCTTCGCCTAGCGAATAGCTGTAGATATGCTTGATCTTTCCTTTGTCATTTTTGATAACTCCTCCAAAACTAGCCAGACCAAGATCTCCATGCGAATCACCATCAAAATTCATATTACTAACCTGGGTGAGGGAGCTACCGCGACAGAAGAGATGGAGGAGGGTTCGGATGGTGCAAAGGAATACTCAAGCCCGTTGCAGCTTCAATCCCGAACAGGGACATGACGCGCTGCTCACTAGCTAAGGGCGTGTCATTGTGCTCCCCTTTGACCTTCATAAGAACCATTTCACTCATGTTCTTCATTATTTCAATTTTAATTTGGTCAAGTTGGCGTACCTCGTCTTGGAAAATTCACCTGTTCCTTTCCTTCCAAACCGACCAAGCAATGAAACCAGGGCTAAGACGCCAAAGTAGGTTTACAGTTTCATTTTCAGTAAACTTTATCCTCCACATAATGATGCTTTCTTGGATAGAGTCTTTTCTTCTGTCTTTTTGCCTAAAAATTTCTTCCATCCAATCCTATAAATTGTTGGCCCAATTGCAAGAATTTAGGAGGTGGTTCATCGTTTCCTCCTTAGCCCCACAGACACAAAATCTCGATGGGCCAATGAACGCTCTCCTCTGTAAATTCTCCCAGGTGAGAATTATTCTATTCATTATGATCCAAGGGAAATTTTTGATCTTGGGCCAGTAGATAGAATCCCAAACATTTCTATGGCAGTGGAATTTTTCTTCTAAATCCCTCTTGTCTAGGTAGTACCTCACCTCTTTGAGATTAAAGGCGCCTCCTTCCATCTTTCCCTACCTGATTTGATCATCCTCCTGCGAGCAACACACTCTTCTCTTATCCACCCAAGGATGTAGAGAAATAAACTGGTTCTCCACTCGTACATCCTGGGAGGGGAGGTCTGGAGCCTAGTGGCGCCATTGAGGGTCCGAGTGACCATTGGCCCAGTAGTGGTGAGCCTTTGTTTTGCCTAGCCTCTAAAAATTTTGTTGAATAAGTTAATACTCTGGACTCTCCAAATTTGGCATTTGTTGCGAGGCATCTTCCTAGAAGAAATTCGTTCGGCCATTTCGGATTTCCTAGAAAGAGTGGTCTTGGATGATGTCTCTATTAGCCCACGCAAGGTTCCAAATAGGGAATCTAGCGATCGCCCCTGATATTTTGACAAGGTCCAAGGGACGCCAATATTCTACATACTTGGCCTTCCAGAGCCTCACCCAAGGGGTAGTGGGTTCCTTAAGGCATCTCCACCAGAGATTAGAACCACAAGCTCTATTGATAGTTTCTAGGTCTTGAAGCCCCAGACCTCCCAGGATCTTAGGTTTGCAAATATTCGTCCATGCCACCAGGGCCCACTTCATTTTTTCAGCTTTACCAAACCACAAGAAATTTCGTTGGATGTCATTGATTTTTTGGGGGACACCCTTTCGCGCAGGTAGAATGGAAAACATGTAGTGTGGGATAGCTTGCAGCATTTCCTTAGTCACGATCAACCTTCCAGCAAAATTTAGGGCTCTATTCATCCAGTAGTTTCAACGTTTTTCAAGGGAAGAGAGTAGTTTTTCCCAGTGACTTTTCTACCACGGTTTGTTCGTTAAGGGAAACCCTATGTATTTGGACAGAAGGCTTTTCTGTTTGAAACCAAGGATGGCCGTGAGGTTACACTGAATATCAAAATGTGTATTAAAGAAGAATATCATAGATTTTTCTAAGTTCAAGTCCATACTAGAAGCTTGACCAAAGAGATTTAGAATTTCTTTCAATCCCTGAGCCTCTCAGATAGTGGGAATACCATGGAGCATCTTATCATCCACAAACTGTTGATGGGTAGTCGTTGGGCTAATTGGAAGATGTTTAAGGCCCACAATGTCAGCTTTCTCCTTAGCATTTTTAATGATTCGACTTAAACCCTCCGTGAGAATGACAAAAAGAAAGGGAGAAATTAGATCCCCTTGCTGGATCCCCCCAGAAGGAGTGAAGGGACTAGCAGGGGCTCCATTGGCCAAGATAGAAAAACTTGAGGACTTAACCGTAGCCATCACCCAGTTTATCCATTGTTGGCCAAACCCAAAAGCGCCCAAGACAACCTCCATGTATTTCTAGCTTACTTTATCATAAGCTTTAGAAAAATCAAGTTGGATTTTCATTACAGATTTTTTCTAATACTGAAGGGAGTGAATCATCTCATGCACCAGAAGGATGTTTTCCATTATCTTTCTACCTTCAACAAAGTCAGATTTCTCCTCTGAAACAATCAGCGGGAGGATATGTTCCAATATATTAGCCATCACCTTACAAATTATTTTATAGAGAACATTGAAAAGGGGTATGGGTTGTAATTTCACCGAAGAATGGGTTACCTCTTCCTTGGGATTCAAGGCAATAAAATTAGAGTTGAGAGATTTCATGATGGAGAAGGTTTTACGACAATCTTCAACCACTTCCGAGATCTCATTCTGCACAGTCTCCCAGCAAGATTTGAATAAATCAATGGTTAAACCATCCGGTCCAGGCGACTTACCATTCAACATCTCTTGAACATCTTCTTCCACTTAAATCATAGATACAAGGCGGTCCAGATTTTTACTATGGTCCTCTGATAAAATCCTTGGAATGGAGGCAACCACTGCCTAGATGGACTCTTCCCTGTCTATATCTCGTTCTGTGGCAATGTGAGAAAAGTGGTCAACCAGGATGGTAGAGAGATCCTTATGTGACTCATAAGAGTTTCCTTCTTCATCTTTTAAATGGATATTTTTATTAGATCGTCTGTAGTCTATGGCTGATCTGTGGAAAAATTTTGTATTCTTTTCTCCTTCCTTAAGCCATTGGACCCAAGATTTTTGTTTCCACAGGATCTCCTCCTGCAGACATGTTTCATCCCATTGTTTCATGAGGTATTGCTCAACTCATCTGGAGTCCTGGGAAATTTCCTCATTTATCCACTCCTTATGCAACCATTCCATCTTTTCTTCCAAGGCTATCTTCTCCTTGAATATGTTTCCAAACACCTCGTAATTCCAAGATCTAAGTCAGGCTTTGATATGTTTCAGCTTTGCTTGAAGAAGGAACATCTTCGTACCTCTAATCATCAAGGGTTCTTGCCACGATTGTTTAACTTTAGATTTTAAATCAGGGTGGTATAGCCAGAATCTTTCAAACCTGAAGGACCGGTTATTTGGAGTACCCAAGGTTGCAGCATTCGTGGTAATGTGCCAGTGGTCGGAGCCCCCACTTGGGATAATGTCTGTCTCCACTACCAATATTTACAGGAGGAAGTCTTCAGTTATGAGGAAGCGGTTTAGTCTTGATGCAATCTACCTGTCCTATCCCCTTTTGTTATTCCAGGTGTACATTCCTCTCTTGGGGAGAATATCAATTAACATGGTTGACCTAATAAAGTGTTCGACAACCTCTGCATCCCGTTTGAGCTTCCTCAACCCTCCTTTCTTCTCTCCTAATTAGGTGATCACATTAAAGTCTCCTCCATAGATCCCTTTGACACCAGAGTGTCTATGTTGCAAATGTGAAAGTTGGTCCAAAAGTAGCAGCTTATCTTCTAGTCTTTGGGGCCCATAAACATTAGTACATAAATATGTACCAAACTCTCCTATAATTTGCATCTCCAAAGATACATAAGATCTTGTTTCTTCTGCATTAACTAGATGAAATGAGTTGGGGTTCCAAAAGGTTTCCAGTCCTCCTTCCATCCCATTTCCTTCAAGGTCTACATAGTCTATTCTTCTCCCAATTTTCTTGTTGATCTCTTGCATCTTTTTACTCGAGCACTTAGTTTCTTGTACGAAGATCATACATGGGTTTTCATTTTTGACTTTCTTCTTCAGAAGTCTTTATTTCCTTTGGTTGTTTAGCCCACTAGCATTCCATTATAGGATATTCATGATAAAAAAAAGAAATTAAGAAGAGGAAGTGAAATCCTCAAGGGCTTTCATCTTACCTGAATTTAGGAGCATTTGACTGAGTTCCTGAAGAGCTTTGTTGTTAGATCGTCTTCCCCTTTTGCGCCTATGTTTGGCCTTCTAGTTTGTCTGATGCAGTTCTTGAAATTTGATTTCCAAACCTTTAATCACTTCGTGCCCTCTCTTTTGGCCCTTAGTCTCTGCCTCTTGTTGGGCTAGAAGGAGGAAGTTGACCTTTTCCATCTCGTATGTTGGGATGTGTTCCAATCCTCTTTCCTTCCATTGTTCCACCATAGTGTTCAGGTCCATCCCTTCTCGTTCCAGGATATCCCTTAGTTCTAGGTATTCAGTACCTACTTCACTTATTGACATGTCTACATATCCCTCGACATCTTCATCTCGTCTAGTATCTTCTAGGGTTCCTTCCATAGTATTTGTGTTAGGGCTTAGGGTCCCCTGTTGTGAAGTTCACATTGAATCTGGTAAGGATTCCAGCTGATGGGAGTCTTTTGCTAATTCATTACTGGACCCTATAACTTCAAAAACATTGCCAATGCTTTTAGTAGCTATCCTTTTTTTAGGCTAGTTCCTTTGATTTTCTCTTTGTCTCCCATTAGGTCGGGAGAAGCCTTCCTGGTCTTTGGATGCTCCTTCCTTACTTTTTTCTGTTTTCTTATTTAGAGGGAATTCCCTGAATAGGTGTCCATGTTCGTGAAATCGGTGACATCAAATGGTATCTGCTCGTAGTCAACGGCATGAAAGAAAACCTTATCCCTAAATTCTAGCCATAGTCCTTCATGTAGGGTCCCTGAAACATCCATTTCCACACATATTCATGCACAAGAGGTATACCTCTTTTTCAGGGTGGCCTCTGAGGCTTGGAAAAAATTTCCTAACTTGTTCCTAATCTGTTCAAGCACCGAAGGCCTCCAATAGTCGATGGGGAGAGAGAAGAGGTGTATCCGTACTGGCACATGAGTGAAATTTTCTCGTTCTAGAGCAAAGTTGGGTTTCCATGGTCTTATATATAGACCTACAAATGCATAGAAATAGGGTCCCCCATCAAAAATATGGTCTCTGTCTTCTGGTTTTGCAAAAAAAATCATAAATAAACCCTTAGCTCCAAGGTGGAGCCGGACATCACCTTTAGGTTTCCATTGTTGTTCTATCCAAAGGCATAGGGCTTTTTCTGTTGGCCAAAAGCCCATAAATTTGTAGATCAGTGCATGTATTGACGTATGGTCCCTATAATATTGCATTTCTGGATCTGTGATGATGACCCGAAGACTTTCTGATGCTTTTGGTTTACAGAGTCCATTTTCCCCCTATTTTTTGCCTTCTGCAGTAGATCCTAACGGATCCAAGCCCTCTTGGGGTTGGGCTTTGTTTTCTACAATGGCTTTCATTCCTTCTTCAGTCCCAAGAGATTCTTGCTTGGGAGTAGGGATGTCTTTGTATTTTCCTTCCATTATCCTGATTCCACTTGACTAATTTTCACCCGATGCCTCCTTGGTAGTCCCGCTGGCCTTCTTATTCTTTCCCACCTCATCCTTTCCTGTTGTTTCTGAAACAACAATATGCACCCCTTCACATGGGCATTTTCCTTTATCCATAATGATTTGTTTGTAAGAAGGGGCCCCATTGGCCCTTTCTCATCTCATATGATTGGCCAGAGATGACCCACGTTTCAAGAGCTCTACAAGAAGGGCCCTGCCCTCTGCCAGAGCTTGCTACAGTGCGCAGATGAATCCACCAAACCCTCTGACCAGTAGCTTGAAACCCTAATGCTCCCGGCAGGGAGAAAATATCATAATTATAACTTAATAATGTTAAAAATATACAACAGTAATATAAATTTCATCTATCAGTTGGTGGTACAACATCAATAGCAGTACTAGTCGAGGCCTACTCAGTCAATAGTGCACCCTTGATGACTGATTGTCCAGCCTACCATTATCATGAGTATTGATAGATGTTGCAGGTTGCTAACTGGACGTGGCCAATTTTCCTGCCTCATCTCCATGATGATTGCTGCTAGATGATAATGGAGACTGCTCATATGACATGGCGCGAGGTGAACGATCATGAGATGATGATTCGTTGCTCATGGACTATCGATCACGTGTTGTGTCTCGACCATGCCAATAATGTGCAACGGTCCTCCTCAACCATGTAACTAAGGTCTTACCTCCTACGACATGTCGCATCAGGCTGTACATGTCACACGGCATGCCTCTCCACATCTGTAATAGCCTACCATCGACATGTATGTCTCTCATATGAGTGGGCCTAATGTCAGCCTCAACAATCAATGCAGTGAGTTGCTCACCCAACTCCATCCTGTATCTAGTATCAAGCCAATCGCACCTAGAAAAAGGTAGTATCGGCGCACCAGCAGGAGAAGGTCCCTCTGCACCAACCTCCTCATGATCCTTGGCATATGGCATGCTCTGATCATCATCAAAATCCACACCTATATCATGTGGATCCTTGGCATGTCCTCGCCATCAAAAGACCCAACGTATGCAAAATATATACAAGTACACAACAATAATCAGACAATTTAATTACATAATTTAATTAAAAAAAGTTAAAGAACATGTTAGAATAAATTTAAATAAAATAGTAGTATTACCTCTATCATCTGGTGGCTCATCATATGTGAAGAGGATTTTAGCACACCCTCACCAATCGAATCCAACATAAGGAAAGGGGACCATAATGAAGGGATGCAGCTCATCAACACTGGCTAGCAACTCCAGTGCATCATGTGATATCCTATCTGGAAACACAGTCTCACCCCTTTTGGGCATCCTCTGCCCCCACATGTGAATTTGTGTCTCGAACATTGGCCTATGAAGCTGCCAAACAAAATTAGGCCTCGTCTTTGGAAACCTCTTAAAAAATAAAAAATAAAATCTCTGAAGAAAAAGGGAAGTTGACCTTCCCTTGTTCATGAGAATGAAATCTATCTAAGACTGTACATAACTACCACAAAAAAATGGCAAACCACATAACAAGTCATCAATCATGTATTAAAGAATCAACATAATATAGAAGCGAGCAACTAATGTGTTGCCCGTCACTGGTGTTATGTGAAATGGTCGAAATCGGAAGTGAGAAACACCTCACCTCCTCACCACCAAATGCACCAATACGTAACTGACCTCCAGTGACCTGAAAATTTGAAGGAGATATTACATCTTCTCCGACGTATCTCTAGGTGTACACTAATTGACTCCCTCCTACACAACTAGCTGGAACCTCTAGGAACGAGCAAAAATCCACCCCTCTCCTCGATAGTCCTGTAATGGAATATATATCCTCTTCAGTGGGTGTGTACCACTGGTTAGGACCAACCTAGAAAGCCTATCGGTAGGCATTCTACCTATGGATAAGATGTCTCAAAAACACACCAAGGACCTTTATGGAAGTAGCCTCCTCAAAGAACTTGAGGAGGCCTACCTACCTTACGAGCCCCTTGGTAGTTGATGTAATAGGGTGAGGATACGCATCTCTCTCCCTCTCTCATGCCTCGCATAGGCGAACCATGTCATACTGCTTTGGTTGTTGTTGCTATTGTTCCCTCTCTTCTCTCTAAATGATTGACATATTAAATAATTTTTTTTATTAAATGAGACATGTATTTAGGAATATACATATCTAATTTTCTTTGGAAAAAAAAAAAACAAAACAGTTAGTGTGCCACAAAAAACAGTCATGCACTAGTTCTAGTGCGTCTTTTGTTTGTTTTGCACCCGGGGCAGTGCCTTAGATGACATTCAACACACCGTAGGCGATGCACCTGAAAATTTTTAGAGCATTGTTGACTATGTATGGTGTTAGGAGTGCGGTGCACTAACTAAAATATATGCCCCAATGCGTATAGTAGGGTCAGCACACCGACCTCCTGACTTCATTACATAGTCAACGGTGCGGTCGTTTACTAGGCTGCACCATTAACCCCATCAAAATGCCAAATGCAGTGCACTGAAAAACACCAAGGCAGATATTTCCATCAACGCACCACTATTCCATATGCTCAATGGTGCGACCGGCTAAATGACCACACCGCAATTTTTTTTTTTTTTTTTAAATAATGCAGTGTGCCTTTCGATAGCACCGTGGAAACAATGTGGATATCGTTAGCACTGGTTGCAGTGCGGCCTGTAAATTTTACAGGCAACACCGCTTACCAGTGCGAGCTGAACAGCTTGAGCACACCACGCGACAAAAAAATGTTTTTTTCTTTTAAATGGTTAATTTTAAGGTTATTTGAAATTCTAACCCGCTAAAAAGATTAATAATGGAAAAACAAGAAAAATACTTATAAATTTGGCCGTCGAGGAGGCATATTGGCTATAGAATTTGCAAAATAAAATTTTCCCACCCTTTTGCAAAATGCAAGCTGGAGATTGGTGGGCAATGCATAGTAGCAGTGCGTGCAATGGGTGCAATGGGAGCACCGATGTTAGGGTATCTCAGACAAGGATAAATTTCACCGGTGCTTAAGAGCTCTGGAGCACTTAGAAAAGTGAAAAATGTAAAGTTTTTTTGGCCGTAATTTTTTTTTATTTAACCATGTTCGGGTGCATGGGATTTTATAGAAGCACCAGTGCCGTTTCTTAATACCGCACCGGGAGGTTTCTGTTTTGGTGTGGTGTTTTATGCCGCATAAGTGCAGAAGAGTTGTAAAGCACCAATGCTTTATAGTAATATGATGCAACAGGCAGCTGTGTATGGAACTCCCGGTGTCCGGTGTGCCAATGTTTTGTGTGCACCGGTGCTTTATCTTGTTGAGCACACTGGTGTGGTTTTGGATGATAAGCGCACCGAGCGAAAAGTGTCCACAAACCCTCCACCTACCAACCTCCTCTAGTAACCTTTGCTAGAAAAGAATGTCTAGGGTATTTTATAAGGGTTTCCTCAAAAAAATTTGCTAAAGGTTATTTTCCTTATAGTGGTAGTACCCAATTTGAATGTGGAGAATGTGAGCAAGATCAACCAAGGGTTGAGTGACACTGTAAACTCAGCCAACACTTCTTCACTCTAGGTAACTTCCATTTCCATGTTTAGAAATTCATTGTTTTGTTTGCTTTTTGTTTTCACTTTTTCCAATTATTTTGAGGAATATTATTCATCTTGGTTGGCTCTTTCGGGGGAATTGATTATTCAATTTCTAATATTTCTCTCCTCTTAAGTAGGAAGGGGAATATATTTCATCATTTGGAAAATTTCTAGCCTGTAATGCACGTAGTGGAAATTTTTTTATTTTATATTGAGTGTTACTCAATCTCTATGGTTTATTGGATGGTATTTAGTGTGGGAAATTGGTGGAATTCCCTTACTTTTTTCATGCTAGATAACTGGAGGAGAATATATGACTATTATGTAAATGGTAAGGTGGATAGGGAGGTTCTATTTTGGTAAAGGACCCTTGATATTGACTAAGGAAATGGATTTCACAAGTCGGTGTGGTTTGGAAAAAAATTATGTCCATGTTTTCCTACATTCGTGGGAGGCGGGAGGTGTTCTGTTTACATTTTCATAGCCGAAGTCTTGAGGGAAGATTTGTGCAATAGGTGGCTTGACCAAGAATTTGATGAAATTAGGAGTATATGATAGGATTCTTTTCGAGGGTGCCCATCAGGAAAGTAGACCTTGTTAGACAAAGAAGGGGTCAAGTTTCGAGCACTATTGAGGCAATATATAATATGGTGCATTAGCAAGACAAGGTATATTCCTTATTTGATCATATTACACTATCTATTCCATCATGTTAAGAATAATTTCATCATGTCTAGGGAGAGAGGTCAGGTGGGGAGAGGCTATACTTATTACAAGGATATAACTTGGTGAGGAAATTTGAGGTAGAAGAACAAAGTGGTAGGATTTGCAACAAGGTATAGGGAACATCTCCTTGCATAGGTGGAAGAGGAATTGAACATATCTGAAGGGGAAGCTTCATCATGAATAAATTCCATGTCAGAATATAAGTTGCAAGAAGAATGAGAAGGTTGGATCTTGGATACAGGGAATACACACCACAAATCCATTCAATGTTTTCAGGTAGTAGATTTACATTGGTAGCTAAAATTTCTCTTATCATGCACACTAATGGAAAAACAAGATTCTAGAAGGGACCTCATCTAAACCCACAACCATATGCATGACCACGTGAAACATTATGACTGCATATTGGAAAAAATATACCACAATATGACATGAATCAAATTAAAACTCAACATTCTACCAACAATCACTAGATCCTTAGCTATCCCACTCGACCCTATTCATGTAGAGAGTTTAGAATATAATCAAATCCCCTGAATATGTGATGGAATAAATTAATGACTTCCTTTTCTTAGTATTTTATGTGTATTGTGGGATGATCAAATTTTGAAGCATAGGATTTTTTATTGTTAGTACTTTTACTTTTAGATTGTCTATCATATCACTTCAAAGGGAATAGTTTTGGTTGTGGTTCGCTCACCCATGTGAGAGACCAGTTTGACTCTTGATTACTGCTAATGTATTTACATGGTTTTTTCGTTAACAAAATTCACCTTACAGAAAAAACTAATAAATTAAACTTTCTTTGTATGGGATGAGAAAGAACAAAATGATCCATATTTATGCAGGAATACAACAGAATACATATAAACATAAACACAGATATGCAGTGGAAATAATACTTCATTTCATTAATATCAAATAATTGAAATATGTTTAGAGACAGAATGGTAATAAACTAGCTAGGATGATGGTATCTTATCTATGAGAAGAGATGTGGTTGCTACATGCCTCTGAAATTTTTTAAACTGAGTCTGGAAGGCCTATTTATTGTTAATAAACAATGAAAAACCCTAAACATCCAAAAACCTAACCGTAGGAGATGAAGCGCCAAAAATATGGGCCACGTTTGGGTAAATTGGTGTTTCAACTTCCCGGGGATGTAACTTTGGAATACGATCTTTGTTTGACGCGCATCATACCTCGTTCGAAATATATATTTGAGGAGTGTAACTTTTTGTGTGAGCAACATCGGTCCATGGACCCATGCCGCTCTCGGTTTTCCCAAAAATCGTCATTTAAGGCCTCAAAATGGTTTCAGAAGTTCAGGACCCAAAAAAACTTCTAAAAATAGTAAGTAGTGCCACAACTGAAAAAATAAAAGAACCGATGGTGTGGGTCCAAATGGCATAGGTGGGTGCCCACCAATATCCACATGGCTCATTAGGGCCCCCAAATGGCTGCGAAAGTTCAAGAACCGAAAACCTGCTAAAAATAGTAAGTTGTGCTAAAAGCAAAAAATTGAAATAATTGGTGGTGAAGGTCCAAATGGAATAGGTGGGTGTACAAAAATATCCAAATAGATCATTTCCCCTCCTTAGCAAGCAATGGTCCCCATTACATTAAGTTATTCCATGAGAGGTAATTTGTGCTCAACTTGGTATTGGATTTGTCAAGGATGTCATGGACCTGTTGGAGGATGTGTTGGAGGAAATGTTGGATAAATTCAATAAATTTGGTTACCTTAGACAATACATGTGTGGATTATGTCTATGTAATCACATGAGGTATGGAAATATTAGGTGATGGTGCGGTGGGGGTCAGATCGAGGGAGTGCTTGTCCTGATAGTGTAGAGGAACCTCTGTGGGTGAGGAAAAAATGTCCTAGTATTCCTCCATGAGTTTTTCCATCTGTTTTAGTTGTGTAGGGGAGTCATGTTTCGAGGTTGTGGCCACAATATTCTTCTTTCACCATGAGCAAGTTTTAAGGAAAATAAATTTCTTGGTTTGGGAAACAATCTTACTGTGTTGTTTTGTAATAGTCAAGGAAATGGTAGGAAGCGGTACTACCTCCAGTATCCTATACAATTTATTTCCCAAAGTAATAACAAAAGAATGAGGCCTAGACTCATACACAGCATGTTGCCTCCATAAGTATGGTTGGACCAATAATATATCAACTACATCAAGAGAAGAAACATTACACAACACATCATCCATGAATGGCTTGATGTTGTACGAAAGGGGACATTGTTGGCGGATGCACAAATCTCTCCCTTTGTGAAGCCACCCAATGGTATGCGGCTGTGGGTGAGATAAGGTCGGTAGGTCAAGCCACTTGACGACCTCTGCTAAAATGAGGTTCTTTTGGCTTCAACTATTGAGAATAAATTGCAGTGGAGAACCCTTCACCCACATCTACGAATGGAAGATGCACTCCCCCTCCTCTGGATCCTCAAGGTCCTCCCTCTGGAGCTTGGTAGTGGAAAAAATGGCACTAGGGTCCACATCAATTATTTGCTTCTCTTTTTTTATCTCCCTTGTATAGTTCTGGCTCAGGATCAGAACATGCATCTGATTCGGGTGCCCTCAATTCGCCCAACAGCGAATGTTTGGATTGATAATCATTTGTGCTAATAGTGTGGCTGTTATGGAATTCACACCACTTCCTCGTGTCCTTATTTGGATTTTTGGTGGTGTTTTGAGTCACACCACTTTGAATCTGCCCCCTGTTCTATGGCTTGGGTGTGCTTTTCCCTAGCTTCGGATTTGCAGATAAAAACTTCGGCTTATTCTACTTAAATTTCTACTCAATCTTGGTGGCATAGCGATATGCCATGCCAAGTGAGATAATTTCGAGGAACTCCATTTTCTCCTGAATGTGTCTATGTAGACAGCTCTGGTACTTGAGCACCAAATGTCTCTCTAAATATTTAATACCCAACTTTATGCACAGGGTATGGAACCAATTCGTCAATTTGTGCACATCTTGATCCCTTTGTTGTTGCAGTGTGGTCCATTGGATGTACTTGTCCTCATATCTCCCCACGGAATAATATTGTTCCTTGATGCAGTCTCAGAACAAATTCCAAGTGGCTGCAGCTGAGAACAGACAGGGTTTCATTCCGTCCTTTTGCTCACAGTAGGTTTCCCACCAGTCTTTGACATGGTGGGCGACTTTAAGGAGTGCAAAATAATCTTTTCTCGGTCGGATAAATCATGGACCAAGAAGTACCCTTCCAGAAAAATCAACCATCTATCTATGGCATCAAAATCTATCTAGCCTTTAAATACATGAATTTCAAAGTTTACCTATACCTTGAAGGGAGTGGCGCCTCCAGAGTGGTTGTTGGATGCAGATGCGCCATGGGTGGTTGGCCGTTGAAGGATCTGAGAAAAGTTATCCGTCATTACATTCCTTTGTTTCCCGAGGCCCTCCTCAAGAAATATTTTGATAGGATCTCCTACTCCATCATTTTTATTTTCTTCCACCATGTGAGGTCATCGGGGTTTGCGAGGCTGATCTTGCAAGGGTTCAACCAGATCGAGCCCTAACTCCTTATACCCTGACCTCGTTGGGGACATGCAAAGAAAAACAGAGAAAGAGGAAAATTCTCTGATACCACTGATCTAGATTTATGCAGGAACACAACAGAATACACATATAACCATAAACACAAATATGCAGTGGAAATAATACTTCATTTCATTAATATCAAATAACTGAAATATGTTTACAAACAGAATATAAATAAACTATCTAGGGCGATGGTAGCTTATCTCTGAGAATAAATGTTGCAGCTACATGCCTCTAAACTATGTTACAATGAGGCTCGAAGGCCTATTTATTGTTAAGAAACAATGCAAAACCCTAAACATCCAAAATCCTAACCATAGGAGATGAAGCACCAAAACTATGGGCCTTGTTTGGGTAAATTGGTGTTTCAACTTCTTGGGGAGATAACTTTGGCATACGATCTTCGTTTGGCATGTATCATACCTCACTAGAAAGATCTATCCGGGGATTAAAAATTTTGTTTGAGAAAAATAGGTCCATGGACCCATGTTGCTCCCTCTTTTCCCAATAATCATTGTTTAGTACCTAAAAACGGCTCTGAAAGTTCAAGACCCGAAAAACTGCTAAAAATAGTAAGTTGTGCTGCAACTGAGAAACTGAAAAAACTCATGGTGTGGGTCCAAATGGAAGAGGTGGGTGGCCACCAATATCCACATTGCTCATTAGGGCCTCCATACGGCTCTGAAATTTCAGGAACCGAAAAGCGACTAAAAATAGTAAGTTGCGTTGAAAGTGAAAAATTGAAAGTACTGATTGTGCGGGTCCAAATGGAATAGGTGGGTGACCACCAATATCCACCTAGATCACACAATAAGGAGGGAGGGGAGAGTTATCCATCACTCAACACAATAAATGGAAGATACGTGCCTCACATCCTCCCCATTTTGTCACATAATGGACACATGGAAAATTTTAGGGGCTAATATTCGCAAGTGGGCTATTTTTCATGATTTTTCCAAAAACAATATTCGTTAATTTCCATTTTTTACAAAAATATTTCGCCCAAATTTTACAATATAAAATTATTTTACCTTAAAAATTTCCAACATTATATAGAGAATATATATAAGATAATTATAAATTTGAATAATTTTACAAATACATCAATAAACATATTATATTTTGCATATTAGGGACTAGTGAGATTCGCCAATGTTTCTAAACTTCAAGATAATTTTCCATCCTTAAAATTTTCCGTAAATAGACACATATTCGTAGTCTCATCACCAATTAATGTGAGTACAAGGACAATATTATTAACATTTCCTTTATATTCATAGTGTGGATAAACCTTCCCCCAAATTCTCATGATGGTCAACCGAATCCTCACCATGATGAAATCTATTCTTCTCGTTTTTCCATATCTTTGTAGCACATACATCCCATCCTCCTTCTGCTAGTTAGCCAGTTTCTGTGCAATTGACAGCATATGTTTCCTTTCTATACTCCAGATTGTTCCCTAGTTTTATACTTTTCTTGAAAGGAGAGGCTTGGAAACAACCTGATCATTTTAATTCTTGTTTCCCTATGATTTCTGGTGTACAAGATTCTCCTACACCAACTTTTCTCTTTCACTCATCCCCAATTGTCCTAGTCTCTACCATGACTAATAAAAGATCATGTTCTCATAGGGGGAGTGGAGGTCGAGGAAATTTAGGTGGTTCGGAAGCTTGGTATTCTATATAAACCATATAGCTAATCATTTAGAGAAGAGAAGGCACTAATAATTCAACACGAACTTAGAGAAACTAAGGAGGATTTGATATAAGAGATATAATGTTTTTCAAAATCAAATATTTACTTGAGATTAGTTGAATAAATACCTCAAAAAAATATATTTATATTGTCACATGATCATTGTTAAGCAAATTCTTGCTACGATGTAATTATGTAAAGGATAAAATACTTCTCAGGATGGTTGAAATGGAATTCAAGATAAAATACATAGGATCCAGTATAAATAGAATTTAAATAACCCTTGCACTAGTACTAACCTCAAAAGGAGAAGGAATATCTGATGAAGTTTAAGACACTCCAATAGAGGTGGAGCTCTCAAAATCTACTTAATTTTCTACATGTTTTCTAATCCCATGTATTTTATGTTTTTATGTTTTGATTTCCTTTCTAGAACAAGTCCCTATAGACATGAATTACTTCACAAAATCTCACAACTATAGCTTTTACACTCTTTCTTTTTGTGATAATTTGAACATAATTTTTTCAAAAATAAATAACGTAATAAAATTCCACTAGTTTAGTTCCCTAACAACAAATGAAAATCTAGAATCTAACAAGTGCAAATGTAATGTTATCAAAAGCAAAAAATAATTATAAGATTGTTCATATTCTCAAGAAGAATAAACTTTATGTTGTCTTAAAATCCCTCAATACCATTTGTACCTCCTTGATATCAGTCAAATACTAGATAAACCCTAGATACATGAAAGGAGTTTACTCAATCTTGTGCTCCTATGAAATTCCCTACACTGGGGAAATGCACCACTCCATTAATCAAAGAATTCAAGATCACGCTGAAAGCATCAAACAAAATTGTACCTGCTCCACAATTATAGCCGAGCATCCAAATAATATTGGACATCTTGTCTTCATTGAGGATTGTGACATCATTGTAAAGATTGATCACTTCCATCATAGGAAGTTGAGGAAGATCATCGAAAATGAAAAACAAGAAATTTTTTTTAATAGGGATGATGGCTCGAAATTAAGTAAAAGTAGGATTCGTACTCTTTCTTCATGAGTTCCTTAGGTTCCCTTATTCTTCAATCTTCTTTTTTTAAATATTTAAATACATTACCTTTTTCATAATTTTATGCATTTAATAATAATCCTTCATTATGCTATGTGTTATAATATATTCATATATACTTAAAGTTAATTTTTTTTTCTTAATCATAATATCTATTGAAATTATATAAATATACATAGATATATAATAATTTTATATAATAATATATAATAACATTATATAAAAAGGGAGGATATCAGTTGGATTGGAAAATGCAGTGTCAAAGAAGACTCTAACAAGTTGATGTTCCAAATATATTTTTTTGCTCTGCAAGGTCCATCGTGAGGGTTTGAGGGCAGCCGCAGCCGAGCCAGTTGCCATGAGTGTGCCAGGGGGTGTGGAGCCACCTCCCACCCCTCTGATAACTGTAGAAGAAGCCTTCAGAATTCTCGTCGTGCCGAGAGGGAAGAACCTTCGATCCCTTCAGCCCCGAAATTCATTAAAAGGTTAGACAAAATTCTAGGAATTGCATTGCTAGAAGAACAACCTATAAAAATCGCCCTTGCTCTGGCTGAAAGAGGTTTGGTAGGATATTTTATCGGGATTTAGCTCTCAGCAAAAAAAACTGACGATTGTATTTAGCGTAACTAGAGACATCAGCTCAAGAACAGTGTGACCTGCTATGCCGCTGGAAGAGGATTCTTCATTTTTGAGTTCATCACCAAGGAATATAGCGATCTTGTATTTATGAGTGGCCCGTACTTCATGGCAACCCAGGGATTGTATATCAAAAATTGGAAACCTAACTTTGATCCCACAGTCGATGTCCCCAAATAGGTACCATTTTGTGTCTGGCTTCCCAACCTCCCGGTCCATTGCTGGAACTTCCACTCTTTGGAGAAGATCGGAAATGGACTAGGTCATTTTATTGACAAAGTAGAAAACAAAGGCCAATACACCTACGCAAGAATCTATGTAGAAGTAGATCTGGAATTTGGCCTTCCAGAAGTGGTAAAACTCACCGTAGGTGCATGGCACCACTATCAAAAACTAGACTACGAGCAGCTCCCGTTCAAATGCAGAAACTACCATGAACATAGCCACTTCAAAAGGAATTTCCCAAAGCCCCAATCCATGGAAAAAGAGGATGGAGAAGGCTGGAAAGAGATCAAAAAGGGCAAGGCAGCTCCGAAACCAAGTGAGAATAAAATCTCGGGACCATTAGATAACCCCCAATCCAATCCAAAAGGAAAAGAAGTGCGAAAGGAAGGCTCAAATTCTGGGAAAATATCCAATACCATTGAGATCCAAGAGGTGTTAGAGGATCATGTGAAGAAAGTGAAGGAAACCGGGAAAGTGACATATCTATCTTCCTTAGAGGATGATCAAAGGGAAAAATAAGCAGAGGAAGAGCACATCAGCCTTGGCTTGGACACAAGGGGGGAATCTGAAGACGTAGGCTCTGAATCAAGCAGCTCTCAAGTTACTCCTATCAAGACCTCCAGGGGACAAAAGTCTAAGAAAAAAAGGAGAGAGGAAAAAACATATCCTAATGTGCTCCAAGGCTCCCAGAAGACCGTCAAAGGAATGATAACACTAGGTCCAAACACAATCATGGCCAGGCTCCAAAGGGATCCACAACCCCCCAAGCTAGTAAATAATGAAATACGTCTCCTGGAACTAAAGAGGTCTAGGAAAAAATCTGAAAGAAGAAGCCCTGAAAGACATTGTGAGATTGTACATGCCTGAAATCCTTCTCATCCAAGAGACAAAATTGGAGGACCATGTCCTCCTCCATGCAAACAAATCATTTTGGAAAAAAGGTCAAGGGAAATCTATGAGTGCAAGAGGCACATCAGGAGGGATAGCTACCTTCTGGTACAACTCCAAATTTGACCTGATAATCGAAGAGAGCAACCTACACTGGATCTTCACCAAGCTTCTCCACAAAGACTCTAGTTGTCAAGTAAGTATGTTCAATTTATATGCTCCGATTTTACCAGCTGAAAAAAGAATCTGTTGTGACTCCTTAAAGTCCTATATTAGCATGAAAAACCCATAAAATGTCACTATTGGAGGATATCTTAATGTAACCCTTGCTGTAGAGGAGAAAAATGGGGGCTCACATGTCAGAGACCCAGCTAGGGAATGGGTTGAAGATCTCATGTTAGGTTGGGATCTAGAGGATATCAAGCCTTCCTATCAAAAATTCACCTGGACCAACAAAAGGCTAGGTCGCGGTCATATTGCTACCGTCCTTCGAAAGAAAAGAGGTGCAAGATGTTCTAGAGATCCACCAAATGACCATGGAGGATTCCGAAGTAACTCCAGAGAAGTTGCATAAAGAAGTAGAACTGCAAAAACACTACCGTAGAGCAGGCAAGGTGGAAGAAGAGTACCAGAGGTAGAAGCCCAGAAGTCTTTGGCTGCAAGCTAGAGACAATAATACAAGCTACTTCCATAAGCAAGCAGAGGCCCGGAAGAATTTCAAAGCAGTAAATGAAATCCGCTACCAAGGCACATTGGTTAAAGACTTTGAAGGCATTAAGAGAGTAGCCCATTACTTCTTCAAATATCTCTTTTGAGCCCTGGAAGTGAATCCAATTGATGCATACTCCTATCCAATCGATATTATTCCTAAGCTTGTCAAAGGTGCAGATAATATTATGCTGACTGCTCAGATCAGTATGGTGGAACTTAAAAAAGCTCTGGACCACATGGAATCAGATAAGGCACCTGGTCTCGATGGTTTCATAGCAAGGTTCTTCTTCACCTGTTGGTCTACCATTAAAAATGACCTACTGATAATGGTCAGGAAATTTCAAAGTTGCACTAAGCTAGGAGGCAACACCAATTTGGCCTTCCTTGCCCTTATCCCAAAAGAAAAGGGAGCGAGAAGCTTCAGTAGATTCTGCCCCATCTCCTTGTCCAATACAGGCTATAAGCTAGTGTTATGTAGGTAAATCCTATCTGTAGACAGAGATGATCCCTCTTGCCCTAGGGAGGGTCTAGTAACAATGAAACATGCTAAGGTGTAGGTTCCTAGATATTTGAATGAAAGAGGATGCAATAAGATAGCCTACTTATGGTCCAATGTTGTTTTCGGCAATCGTAGTGGAGATGAGAACTGCTCGCTCCCGATTCAGCAAGTCACAATCCCTTCGCTTATCGCACTTGGACACCTGCACAAAGATCATAAAACGACAACCATATCCCACATACTAATTTCATCCAAAATCTACTAATCCGTTAGAGAATATTAGCATATTGCATTCGATAAAGATAAAACACAGCACGGGAACTAGACAATAGTCACTTATATTAAAAGGTAGAAAGAAGAGATACAACCATGCTCTGACGTTGTGGTCTCCTCCAGTGGAGCTTGGGTGAAGCACATCTCAAGGCCTGTTTGGGAATTCGGACGGGATAAGGGACCTCTCGATGAATTTCTCCTTGTTCTACCTTTTCATAACTCATTTATTCAACTATAGCTTAGTCTCTCAAGCTCAGCACTTCATTTATAGCTAGTTCAGCTGTATAATTCTCTTTGTTCAACTTCAACTATAGCTTTGGCTCGTTCAGCTAGCTTTCATAATGACAGAAGGCTTGTTTATATAGAGGTAAAGGAGGAGGTTGGTATCCCTACAAATGTGGAAGGGAGGCCTATCCTTTAGGAGTGTTTCAAGGGAGGTGGAAACTACTATCTAAAGGAGGAGGCCCATAGTTGTTTTAGTTCAACCACTCCCAATGAATCATCATCGAGGTGGTTGGAATGGAACCTCTGCCTCTATTTTAAAAAAAACATTTCATAAATATCTTGGCGCAGGCATTACATTGGGACATAGCACCAAGTAGCATGGGCTTAATTTAAAATTCCCAGGTCGACACGAGGAGATAAAGGGCTACTTGCACCAAGGTAAAAATAGGTATTTCCATAGCTCTGCTCAGGGAAATGTCAACAAGGGGAATGTTGCCTTAAATAAAAGGGATGCAAGGATGTAATTTTCAAAGCATGACATTTTGCATTGGTCACAGAAATGACCCTCCAATGTGCAAGTTTGGGATTGTATGGACAGTGAAAAAATGTTGTGTAACAGATGCCCCATAAAGCATGAGGTCCGAGGGAGAGGGAGGGGAAAAATGCTTTATGAGAATGCGTTCGAACCAAACACTGTTTTCAGAAAGCCTAAAATTACAAATACAACTGATATCTCTGATACATGAACATGTGGCATGGGCGTAGCCATCCATGGTAGAGTATAAAAACTGAGATCTAGGTATGGACGCAGCCATCCAGTAGTAAAGATCAACAAATAGACTCAGGTATGGGCACAGCCATCCAATCAAAGAGTCATGCAATAAGTCATCATAATTCACAATGAACCTATAGCCTGGATATTATCAAACAAAATCCAGGGTCTTGCACTCCATCTTGACCTGAACAAGTACAATTTCTAGCATGCGAATGTAAGAGATGAAGTCGAACATGCAACAAAATCATCTGATTACCAGCCAATGATGAAAGTTGTTAACAGACATGAGAGAAACCACCAATAATGAAAATGGCTCTCAAGGTACACAAGGTAAAATCCACAGAATGTGAAAAGTGATCTAGCGTCGAACACCCGCGGAGTCAGTCGATCGAAGGCCAATGATGTGGACCTTGCATCGAATGTGAAGAACCTGCCATTAAGGCATGCAGGCTCCAAGGTACCAGAAGGAGTCTCTGGATCAAATTCCTGGATAATGAGCTGAAGTCGATAGGGAGTGACCTGGTTGAAGGAGGGCCATAATGTTTCCCACATCATCGACACGAAACAGAGGAATATGTTGTTTGTGAATCAGGACCAACAGTGAATCATAAGGAGGTTGAAAAACTGCAGAGGTGAACTTCTCTTGAACATATCAGCAGCACGACACTAGATTTGGCAGTATTTGACATCAAAGGTTCTGAGGTCATGATGACGTGGCAAAGAGAAAATGAGAGGTTAAAAGAGATTCCCCAAACCTATGGAGGAAAAAGTGATGAAATGAGATGTCCCCAACCCGACAAAAATGCATACAAATGCCATGTTCAAGAGCGACATACTACCAACACAACTAAAATCTGGTTCCATTTCCCCCACCATTTCTGGCAAGTACCCCAATTATTTTTGAAAACAAGCTTGAAGGGGATAGCATATGCTTGCACTATAAGTTTTTCCTTCAGAAAAATCCATCCTATTACATTTTACAAGCCCTAGAAAGGAGGAACTCGAATAACGTCATGGTGAGGAGGTCCGATGTCATCATGGTTTAATGAGTCTGACAAAGGGAGAACTCAGCATCTTTTCATGTTTAGAGAGTTTGAAAAGAAGGCAGAAAATAAAAATCCAGTAGTCCCTTTTTGTAGGTAGTCTCATAGATCCGAAAAGGTAGAAAACTATGTTTTAGAGAACCTCTTAGTTGTGATAGGCTAAGGTATTCCTTTTCCGTAAATAATCCATCCCAGCCCGAAAAGGGGTAAACATATACTGGGTAGATATCATTTCGCAGCCATTTAGCGAGCTCAAAATGAAAAGCATCTCGACAATCTTTTCAATTTTAGAGAGTCAGAAAAGAGCTGAAAGATGACTCCAGCAGCGATTTTTTCATGTTTTTACTGAGTCTGAAAAAGTATAAAATATAACTCGTCACTTCATCCTTATCACATGAAAAACCTATTGTTGCACAAGAGGCATGTGTAAAATGTGTTTTTCGAAAATAATATCATAAAATAATCGAAAAACATGCCTTAAAACCTAATTAGGGTTGTAAAAAGTTATAAAATGAAAAAAAATAGTAAAAAACAATTACTTTTCACCTTCTACCTCTTGTGGAGCACTTTTTACCCATTTTACTGTGCAATCTTACGACGATGATAGTAGCCAATCCAGTACATCAATCGTAAATCCGTCAACTCCAAGTAAGAGATGAGATCCCTCTTATCATTCTAAGTTATTTCTTTCTTCCTCCATTTTCCAATTTTGAATTTGGGGGAGAAGTTGCAAAATTTAGGGCTACACGGTCGGTGTGGGTTTTGAGTATGGAGTCCCACAGACCGCCCTATTTTTAACATTAGGGCACGCCAACGGTGCAACGCAATTTCAAGCAAAAATACTCACCAAATGTCCAAATTATTTACAAATTCAAGGATAAATACTAACTAATATCACTTGTATGTGTGTGTTTGCAGGTAGAACAGAGAGAAATGGTCATTGAATGGAAAGAACGGGAACATAGTGAAGAAGATGAATTAGCCATGGAAAATGAGGGAGTCATGGAAGTCCTCAGGAACTGCGGTTTGAAAAAATTCTTCCTCACACCGTGTCTTCGAGCCCAACCAGAATTGTTACAATATCTTATTAATATATGGGATGAAGACCAAGAGAAGTTCATCCTACGAGATCAGGAACTTGAGATTGATGTTTCCAACGTATACTTCATTACAGGATTATCACGGAGAGGTGCAACACCACTCCTAACCGACACTCGACCTTGCATGGAAAACATGTCCATGGTGATAGATAGGGTACGTTGAGGACCGTAGAAAGGAAACAGTAGTTGGAATGTTGATATACAAACTATCCCGGGTTTGACAGTATGCGTGGTATTGCATACCATCACACATGCTACAGGATCGCAAGCACCACATGAAGCAACGAAGACATAGTTGCTTCTTGCTATGGACTGCATGGTGCTAGCCCTCTTTAACTACGTAGAGGCGGTGACCATAAACATGAAGTACCAATTAACCAAGTGCAAGAAGGCCATGTTAGAGTCGGTCTCTTCATCCCTCCGTCAGAGATCAAAATCTCTTTTGTTGCATTTCATTTTAGGTGTCTCATTCACATCAGTCATTTGCATTCCATTAGGAGTATCGGTCTTCTGACAGAAGGGTATTGTCACTCATGTCCCTCATGTCATGTACCTGTTGGCTCAGGTCTGTTCATCAAAGTCCATAAAAATCATTTTACAGTCAATGAAAGTCAAGTTTTGGTCCTTTGGTGGGCAAAGATTCATTTTCAGGGTTGGACACTTGGGATTGCTTGGCCCTTCACTGTACATTTCATCTCTGCACTTTTGGCAAAGGAATAGACCAGGGTTTGCAGCACTTTTTGGGATCCCTGTGGCTCTGTTTTTTGATGGTGTTTTTCTCTATGTAATTGTAAGTTCACTGATGTTTATGTGTATCATTTTCCCTTCTCTTTTCTTCATGAATTAAACAAATCAGTGTTAAAGGTGGAATTCATTAGCTTTCTCTGCTTTGCCTTTAGTTTTGTTTAATTTTTCATGTTTTCATCTGTTTGAGGAGGACTTTTGAGACCCTCTTTCCCTCTTCAGCTCCTCATCGGTGTGATACATTCATTCATTCAATCTAAAGCATCAAAACAATTGCCTTCCTTGCCCCAATCAGAACTCTGCAAAAACTAGGCCTAATCTCCGCACCCAAAAATGCCTTTCCCTTTGATCCAACAAAAACCCCCAAAAACTCAATCAAACTCCTTTTCTTCATATACCTAGCTTGAAATTAGATTTTATTTCAGTCATATCAAGCCCTATTGAATAATTTTCACTGATATTGACCCAGAGAGAGCCCTCAAACGTTCTGGTAGGGCTAGCTACCAGACTGAGCGTGGTTTGATGTTACCCTGAACTCTGCCTTCTTTAAAACTGAGGTAGATTTAGGCAATAACAGGCCGAACTGAATTTTTTTTTTTATGGATCCATCCTGGCATCGTTCTTCTTGGAACGATTACCAATTTTTCATCAACAGGAGGTTATAGTTCTGAATCCACCAGCGAGAGAACCTCGGATGGCCCGATGGGTGGCACTAATGCCAAGGGCAGGGGGCGGCCAATAGATGTCTTGGAGGCCAGAATTTTTTGATTGGCTCCATCGAAAACTGATTGTCGTCGAGGATTGGCCCTACTCTGGCACAAACTTCACTGGTGACCCAGACCTCCCACTCCCGAAGGGAGAATATTAGGATGAAGATTTGGGTAAGACTCAATTTTTGAATTTTATGAGTACTATGATTTTTTCTATGTACATTCTGAAATTAAATCCATGTGATGTAGATGTTGGCCTAGAGAGACCTACCGGCATGTGACCAATAGCGAGGCGAGTCCCTCGTGATTTTGACCCTCAAGGTGAGGGCAGCAAGGAATATGAGATAGTGCACGAAAAGGATGCGATCACCCGAGGAGTTCCAAATTATGCATGTTTTGATGATGTTCCTTGAGCCTATCAGAGACACACTGTAGGAGTGCCTAGCGAAATTCACCACTTGCTGAGGAGGCTAGTATGGGCAGTGACATGTTATCACAAACATCATGCTGATTAGACACCTAGGTTTATATTATCTACATATTTTGCGAGACATGATGTCTCGAGATGTAATAGAAACATACACATATTTTTTGACATTATGACGCACACGGTTGAAAACATGCGATATATATATATATATATATATATACATCTATTTCCTTACATGGATATTTTACATATGATGTCTATTATGTAGATGTATTTTTAATACAATGTTATATAATGTATCAATAATCTGCATAATAAGTAATGACCGAAAAGAAAGAAAAACATTCAAAAAGCACATAAAAGTCAAAATATTTCATTTTTACGCAATCTCGAAAATAAGAGTAAACTATGGTTGATATTGGTTTCATGTTTACACAAGCTTGAAACAAAAGTAAACTATGCTTGAAAAAAACAGGCATTCCCCTAGCATGTTGACTCAATTCGAGGTACATGCCCCCAAGCTTCAGTCCATATGTAATGAACTAAAAGCAGATGGAGTGAAGGTTCAAGTTATGAGAACAGAGAAAGACTCGACTGGGATTTTACGAGATCTGAGAAAAGAATCGAATTGAATGGGGACGTGTTTCATTGTTTTGACGAGGTTGACACATTAAAAGAACTATCCTCAGAGTTAATTCATTTTTTAATGAGGTTTACATAGAAGATGAACTATCCTCGGGCCACCTGTTTCATTTTTTAAGGAGCTTGACACAAGACAAGGAGCTCTGCTTCGACAACCTTGTTTCATTTTCTAAGAAGCTTAACACAAGAAAAATGAAGTATCCTCTGGAAACCTTTCATTACAATGAAAAAGAGGTCATGGACTCGAAGAGGTTCACATCTTATGGGAGAACAACATCTTGGAAATTAGGACCCAATGCCCCCAGCACGCGATGTACAACGGCACTATCACTGAACGCGGGTACGGGACAGGTAGCCGCATAATTAACTTGTGACTGGAAAGATAGAACTGGTGGATAAAGACCCGGAAGGGACGATGGTGGACCAGATTTCACGTTAGGACCAAAGAACGAAATCTGATCAATGGTCGTGATTCGACCTTTGTGTGGGAAATAGATCACACGAAAGAGGGAAGAGACAACTGCCACCATGACATAAGTATAGTCGCACTCCAAGATTAAATTGAAATCCAAGGGGCCTGGAACAACCATCATGTCTATATAGATAGTTTTCCTTCCCAAAGTAACAGGCAGCTTCAGAATGATCCCTAACGGTTGAATGGTTCCTCTGTTAACGGCCAACAGATTTTGCGTAACAGGAATAAGTAGTGGAGAACCAAAATCTTGCCAAGTAGTGGAAGACATAATACTAACAGGTGTGCCTTCATCTATAAATGTGTTGGGTATGACCAGATCAAAGGTTTGTACTATTATCTCAAAAGGCACATAAGAAGGAAGGCAGTATCCTGCAAATCGACTCCAATCGAAGGAAGCGACGAAACTACTCAGAGGGGGTACCATCAAACTGAGATGGTCTTCCCCTGGTGTTATCGGAGCAAGAGGAGCATCCTCCAAAACTTCCATCATGGGAGTAGGAGGAGCATCTTCTTAAACTACAGGGACGGAAGAATCTGAAGAAACAAGAAGAACATGAGCAAGATGAGATCCACTCTCGATGGAAAAGACCTGATGAACCATAGGTGGGATCAAGTTGACTGATTCCACGTCCAACGGTTGGTCGGGAACGGATTCCTGAATTTGAATTTCCGGGGGAGCGGGATCGACAAAGGATGAATCTTGACTAATCGTTGAATCAACTAGTAGAGGACTCGAAGAAAGCTTCTGGTAACTAGCCAGAAGGCAGGGTGCAGAAATAGTAGGGTTGTCCAACACTCTCTTGGCTTCATCCATGTACGGACAAAGGTGAATGGGATGATGCCTGTCACACAACTTATAGGGATTGGTAACCTTACCCTGTTTCTTATGAGTCTTATCAGAACTAGTTGAATATGTGCTACCAATATGACTTCCAAAAGCTAAAGGCAACAACGGATGCCCATCAGACCATACTTCAAATACCTTGGGAATTCCAGGGCAGTCTCAAAGAAGGTGGTCACCTTTGCACAACATGCAAGGGAATTTGACTTTTCGTGGAAGGTTGAATGGTTTCTCATGGAAATGTTTCTTAGGCACAATAGTTGCAACATTATCCTCTCGCTTATCTGACCTCTTCTTCTTCATCATCTTCTTCTTCTTCTTAGCCACCTAGTTACTGTAATCCAAACTTTCATCAGGTGAAGTAGAAGAGGAGGCCAAATAAATTGGCAAAGAAGGGGAGAGGTCCACCTTAGAATCAACATGGTGCTGTTCAGTTGGAGGTGATTGTCGAATAGAGATCGGGGCATTCGGGACCACCGAGGTAAAAAAAAACCACATGGGAAAACCAACAGTTAACCCTAGAAGAGACAATGTTTCCATATAAGGAGCACCAAGATTCCAAAAAGTAGGAAGAGGGCCAGGATTCCCTTTGGAGGGGATTCCTTGGTTGGTAAACTCTGAAAAGGTTGTCATCAGAAACAACGTTAAAACAGTGCTAAGAAAGCTGACTTTAACCAGGAATATTTCATGGAAAGTTAATTTCAAGACATTGAAACCAAACTCTGTTGTTTCATATTTTAAGAGTCGAGAAATAGGAAAAAGGTGACTCTATCACTTTCAAGTTGAATGAGCGCAAAAGGACAAGCACTCGATGATATTTTCAAATTTAAAGAGTTAGTAAAGATAAAAAATGACTACTCAAGTAATCTAAGAAAGAGGGTATGCCAAGTTTCCATGAACTTCCATATACACCTTGGTGATCAAATGAAAGAGAAATGACCAAGGACTTGACATATGTGTAGGTAATCTCCCCGAATGTTGTGTTCGGTGTATTATGGTTACAGAGTGGTAGACTCGGCTTCCTATGTATTAAAGGATTGCAACTTAGAGGGGTCTCCCTTATATAGTCGATGGTACGGGGAGCACAAGTCTGTACTAGCACTGTCTGAAGCCAGATGGAAAACGGCAGCTACTAGGTTTTAAGACGCCAAAAAACTTCTCTAACTTAGACCACTAGAATGTTTCGTTAGGTTAATCCTCTCTGCGGACAAAGATGATCCCTCTAGCCATAGGGTGGGTCTAGTAACAAGGAATCATGCTAAGGTGTAGGTTCCTAGATATTTGAATGAAAGAGGATGCAATAAGATAACCTACCTATGGTCCAATGCTGTTTTTGGCAATCGTAGTGGTGATGAGAACTTTCACTCCTGATCTGGCAAGTCACAATCCCTTCACTTATCGCACTTGGACACCTGCACAAAAATCATAAAATGAAAACCATATCGCACGTACTAATTTCATCCAAAATCTACTAATCAGTTAGAGAATATTAGCATATTGCATTCGATAAAGATAAAACACAAGATGGGAACCAGAAAATAGTCACTTATATTAAAAGGTAGAAAGAAGAGATACAACCATGCTCTGATGTTGCGGTCTCCTCCAGCGGGGCTTGGGTGAAGCACATCTCAAAGCTCGTCGAGGAATTCAGATAGGATAAGGTACCTCTCGATGGATTTCTCCTTGTTCTACCTTCTCATAAATCAGTTATTCAACTATATCTTAGTCTCTCAATTTCAGCACTTCATCTACTGCTAGTTTAGCTGTATAATTCTCTTTGTTCAGCTTTAGCTATAGCTTCATCTCATTTAGATAGCTTTCATAAAGAGAGAAGGATTTTTTATATAGATGAAAAGGAGGAGGCTGGGATCCCTACAAATGTGGAAGGGAGGCCTATCCTTTACGAGTGTTCCAAGGGAGGTGGAAAATACTAGCTAAAGGAGGAGGCCCGTGGTTGTTTCAGTTCAACCACTCCCAATGACTCATCCATGAGGTTGTTGGAATGGAACCTCCACCTCTATTTTTTTTTTAAATTCATAAATAGCTTGGCGTGGGCATTACACTAGGGCAGAGTGCCAAGTGGCACGAGCTTAATGTAAAATTCCCAGGTCGGCGCGAGGAGATAAAGGGCTACTCACGCCAAGGAAAAAATAGGGATCTCCACAGCTATGCGCAGGGAAATGTCAACAAGGAGAATTTCACCTTCATCAAAAGGGATGCAAGGATGTAATTTTAAAATCATGACATTGTAAATTGGTCACAGAAATGACCCTCCAATGTGCAAGTTGGGGATTGCAGGGACAGTGACAAAATGCTAGTAACAACTAGTCACTAAAATCATAGCCAACTGCCTTAACAAAATTCTTCAGGTAATCATCCCAGAAAACTAAGGATGTTTCATTAAAGGGCGAAATATTCTTGATAATATAGTGTTGGTGCAAGAATCAATTCACTCAAGCTGTCAACGGAAAGAAAAAGGTTTGGTTATTAAGCTCGATTTGGAAAATTCTTTCGACAAGGTGAGACATGATTTTCTATTTATAGTTATGGAGAAATTTTTCTTTTCAAAAGCTTTCATAAGATGGGTGAAATCCTGTATAACCTCTCCCTCGATAGCTCCTTTGGTCAATGGTCGCTCAATTGATTTCTTCCAAGCTTCGAGAGGGCTAAGACAAGGTTTCCCATTGTCTCCTCTGCTCTATGTAATTCAAGCTTCAGTGCTCATCTTCCAATTGGACCATTGCTAGAAGATTCGGTCTCTCTTAGGCCTCAGGATGGTTCACAATGTAAAATAAATCAACGACGCCCAATTCTACGATGACACCTTGCTTCTTGGAGGAGTAAGCATTATCTAAGAAAGATTCTTCAAAAGGGAGTTGGAAATTTACAAGGCGATCTCGGGAAGCAAGATCAACTATCTGAAAAGCATGATTTATGGATGGAACTACCCCATAAGGGAGATGGCATATATAGCAAGAATTTTAGGAATGGAAGGATCCTTGTCCTAAGAGTCTTTCAAATACCTATGGATTCCTATCATCAAATCAATCCCCAAAGTTGCTCACTAGATGCCTCTATTGGATAAGCTGAAAATCAAAATAGAATTTTAGGGAGCAACATGGTTAAACATAGCAGGAAAGGTGATTCTACTGAAATTTGTCCTCATAAGTCTTCCAATATATCAGAATTCAATTCTTCTTGCCCCTAAAACTTTCATTAGCAAATTTGATGGCCTGTTGAGAATATTTTTGTGGGAAAGTGGAAAAGATAACAAAGGGAGGCTTCATTTGGTAAGTTGCAACAAAATAAAGAATCCTTTTTGGGAAGGAGGCCTCCAAATTGGAGACCTTGTAGCTTAAAACCTAGCATTGGGCTCCAAGCTTCTTTGGAATCTAGTCTCTGGAAATCCCAACTGGATTAAGTGAGTTCTGTGGAGAAAATACTTTCAAGGGAAACACACAAGATGTTTGGATCAGCCTCCAAGAACTCTAAAAGGATCGCCAGTCTCCAAACTCTATCTCACAACAATGGAGCACTTCACATCTAAAATTTATTGGATTCCTAGCAATGGGAAAAATATTAGAATATGAGATGACTTGATCCTTGGGGATATGCCCCTAGGACAGAAGGAAGAACTTGAAAATATGATAAATTGGCTTTAGAATAGAAATCTTCTAACCATGTGGGACAATTCTAGTTGGATAGATGATGCAGACAAAATATGGGAAAACAAAAATCTGGGATAATTACCAGAATTTTTAGATGGAGAAGCTAGCATCTTGACAGAGCTACTTCAAGTGAAAGCTTCCTTAAAATCTACTTCAAAGGACAAAAGAGGGTGGGGTTCTACCTCTGGCTCGTATTCGGTTGCAGAAGCATATAAAAATGTTAAGGCAATCCCGAATGCTCCCCCAGATCCATCTCAATGTAAATTTGTATGGTCCTCTGCTTCTATTCCAAAGATCTACTTCTTTTGTTGGACTCTTTCTCACAAAAGCATCCTCACTAGTGAAAAATTTAGAAGGAGAGGTGTGGAAGGACCCTCCAAGTGTCCTCTGTGTGTTTCAAAAGAAGAGAATGCAGATCATCTGCTCCTTAATTGTCCATTCGCTCGTGAAGTCTGGAGGGAAGTGGTGAATATAGGGCAGGACAGATTCACCATGCCTGGAAATATCATGGATCTACTAAAAACTTGGGCTACCAGATCTCCGTTTTGCCTTACAAAAAAGGAACTCCTCAAGGCCAAATGGATGTGGCTTCCCAAATTCAGTTGCTGGAATTTGTGGCTTGAGAGAAATAATAGAATCTCGAGGGAGGAGAGCCGCACTCCGTCCAGAATAGCAACTAAAATCAGAGATCTCCTAGGAGAGGCCTTATAAGCCAAACTGACCCTTAAAAATGCAAGGAATCTAGACATCGATGAAGATTAGTGGCTAAAATATTTGGTCCCAAACCATCAGGTTAGAATCACTTCCCCCACAACTTATATTGCCGATTGGGAAACACTTTTGGAAGAGTAGGAATTCTTTAAATAGAGGTCGGCCTTGGAAGATCATTGCATTTTCTTTAACGGGGCCTCAAAAGGAGACCAGGAGCGGCTGGTGGTGGAGGAGTGCTCTTGAGCCCTCGAGGCACTACATTTTTTGGCTACGCCTGGGGTCTGGGTCAAGGTACCAAAAATAGAGAGAAGGCTTTAGTCCTTTGGCAAGGTCTTAAATTAGATCTAAGCAAGAATATCCTCTCCCTCTCAGTCTTTGGAGACTCTCGGTTAATAATTCAAGCAATGAACTCGAAGTAGAATCCCTCTCAGTTGCACCTATCTACCATTCTCAAGAAAGTCAAGCTCGTGCTCTCCAAGTTTCAAAAAATAAGTTTCTTTCATATTCTGAGAAATTTAAACTCAATGGTTGATCTGGAAGCCAACCTTCGCACACTCCGGAGTAGGATTTCTCTGCCAGTGAATGGAATAAAAAGTTTACGCAATATTCCCTAATGTTGGAGGTGAATGCCAGGTCAACCAGTCATCTCATGTATGTGCGACTACATCTACAAAAAAGGAATCAAATCCCTGGCCAGATCTTCTAGCAAGGACCATTATGGATGGGCAGCCGAACCGACTCTTTGAGTCTCCGTCAGGAAAGAGAACATTAGGACTTATTAGTCCCACTACTCAGAGCCCCCAAAAATCTAGTGACAAAGCATTAGCTCAAGGATCTTATTTATACAACGATCCCCTCGTCAAAGTAGTAAGGAATTTTCAAGGCCTCAAATCACAAGGAACTGGCTGGATTTCGCAAGAGAATGGGACTGTCAACTAAATATGGCCTCCTTCGCCTCAAGCTCTCCTCCAGGACCTTCAATGGAGGATCTCCTTGCAAATATCCAATCAGAGATGGACAAGCTTAAAAAGAAAGTCTGTGAGCAAGCCAGTTTCTTGCAATCCATCAACAACTTCGAAGAGAAGAGGTGGGACCTGCTCAATCAAGATCTCCGCAAACTCCAGGAGGAATTTACTGAAGCCAAGGAAGCACGCGAAGACTTGATGAAGGCCTCCTACGTGCAATTCAATGACGTTGCAAACACTCATTGGTATTTTGGGAATCGTCTATGCAACCTGGAAAACAAAGTCAAGATGTTGCAGGCAAATAAAGAGAATAAATAAGAGGCAAATAACCCCTTCTCAACTCATCTCATTTATGGTTCTAGCTTCTCTTCCCATATGGGCTACTATTTTTAGTTTCTCTAAAATTTTGTTAACGCAATTGACAGATGTTCTCTGGAATCCCGATCTCCTCAGCATATTTGCGTATTCTAGTAATAGTTGTAAGAATGAGATGAAATTCTGTTCTATAAAAGCACTTGACAACTTCTTTGCGGATCTATAAATCAAAGCATATCTATTATTGTAGAAAAACATTATATAAAATACTTTAAATATATAATTATGTAATAATATTTAATATATATAATAACATTAGATATTATAAAATAATATATAAAAATATTATTTTAGTTATATAAATACATATTACTATTGGATAATATTACATCTATATCAAGATAATATTCATTTATAATCTATATTCTCCTTTTAAATATATATATATAAAACAATTTATTTATATTTTAATATTCATATATTAATTTAATATTAAATATTTTTTATTTTATTTGACTTTTTCCAAGATTATATCTCTGGTTGGATTTTCATTTTTGTCGTGAAAATTAGTTTGAAAAATCAACAAAATAACCTAATATCTAATTAATTTAAAAAACAAACACAACTTAATTAACATTAAAAATAACAATATTTTCTTAAAAAAATAATTACACCAAACCAAGTAATCCCTTGAAGGATAAAATATTTCATTATTTCAAAAAAAAAAAAAGTGTGAAATTAAAGTGATATACTTGCTACGTGGCATCGCAACAAATTATTTAATTATGAACCTCCTTGCAGCTCGAAGTCTCTGCAAATTGTAATGAGGTGAATGCGAATTATATTATTTATAAATTTCGGCTGTTTCGTTTTACAGATTTGAATATAAAATATTATTTAAAGTTTAATTATATAAATAATAATTAAGTATGTATATAATTTAAAAAATTATATTTTATAATATTAATAAATTAAATGAAAAATAAAAGAAAAATGTGATAGACATCTATAATATCACTTGGTGATATATTTTAGGATAAATATTAATTATAATGTAGCACTACATTATTCCTATTCGATATTTTAATTCATGTCGACAAATTTTATGGATGCAAGGGCTTTTATAAAGTGAGATTAATTTTTAAAGTTAGATTAATGTTTTGATAATATTTTGATACGATAATAAACAATAAACAATGTTATTGTAAATTAATAAATTTTTTTAGTAAAGCAATTTTTTTTTTTTTTTTTTTAAATTTAGAGATATATATTTAAAAATGTCTATTTTAGTTTATTATTAGAGAAATCTGACTAGAGATAAAGTTTGGATTTGAATAATACTGAAGAAAAAAAATTACAAAAAAATATTCAAATATCCGAGTCATACAAACCAGAATGATGTATTGGGCTTGTAAGGTAATCTTTGTGTTGAAAACAACTAAACATAAAGCAGAAATTTAAAGGAGAGGGTAGCATTAATATCATTCCTAGGTTTTATGAGATTCATATGCCTCCAGTGGAATGGGATTTTCATTGTAGCATGGAGAGCACCTAGGATCAAGAGGGATTCCCAAGTGTGCTTCACTTTTCCCAAGCATGGTATCCATGGAGACACATGCAACAACATTACATCTAACACTAACTTATTCTCTTCCTTATATTCATTTTTTTCCAATAGCACCCATCACGTCAATAGATTCAAATCTCACAATATGTCAATGGTGTACATAGATTGGTTGTAGTAGCCAATGGCTCGTGTCTAAGACCTAGGCAAGAAATTTAATCAAAACTTTCAAATTAGTTAGAAAATGATGTTCATCCATACTTTTCATTTTTGTATGAGCAATCTCCTCTTGCATAAGCTATTATGTGTGTTCTTTATATCTAGCCTCTAATAATTTCACCTGTGTTTGTGCTAAAGAGCTTCCTCTTGATCTCGATAAGAGCCGGCTCCAAATCGTCATGACTGCATTAGCAAGGCATGTTGTCTAAAACCAAAAAAATTATTTCTTGACATAGAAGAGAAAGATGCACAAGCGTTTCTAGGAAAATATATGGGTGATGGAGGATGTGAGGGATGTGAAGTGGAACGAGAAGGAGGGTGAAACAACATGGGAGGGAGGGGGTACACACCACCAATGTAACATTAATAGATGAACCTTCTAGGATTACAGGTGGCAAGAAATGGGAAAGGGAGAACCCACAGAGTCCTCCTTTCCCATTGTGAGGGTTGATTGGTGACACTATGGAAACTGAGAAATAAAACATAGATTTAAAAAAACCCATATTATTTGCACTGTAGTGCACTTGTAAGAAAACAGATGGGCCATGAAGAGCTATAAAAAAATGACATTAAAATTAAGTGTTGATCTATTCTAGTTGGGTGGAAGGTACTCACACTATTAATGATGTGAGCCTCCCAAGTCCAAAAATGATCAATGCACATGAGAGGGCCTCACTCGACTAAGTCATTAGGTGGCCAAGGACAATTAACCATCATCCATTATGATCTCTATAATCACTAGTGTGAATCTCACATTAAATCATATATATAAGAAAGTACCTCCACTATCTCATCAAATTTATGATCGATTAAATTGTGAGGTCGTGCATGATGATTAATTGCAAGATAAATAAAAGAAAGTGTTTCAGTGCTACACATATCCCTTCCTCAATGCCTAGTGAAATACAACTATATTCCCCTCACGTATCCCTTCTCAAACATCTCTACAATATTGCAAATTAAAATTAAATTTAAAAAAATAACCTTCCCATACTTTTAATGACAAATACTTATTTTTTTATTTTTATACCAAACTAAAATAAAAATAAAAAAATTGATGTCATAGAACATTATTATTTCATATTAAAATTAAAAGTAATCTCACTACCATGGATTGAAAAGCTTTTATATTATATATATTATATATAACTTAGGTTAATACACTATATAACTTTGAAGTCTAAGGAAATAGAAGAAGCTTAGAGGACAATATTGATTTATTTAAGATTGGAAAGCAACCACTTTGTCAAAACATAACTCCAGCCACGGCAGTGGAGAAACAACCAATCCACCACCCCTTGCACCAACCACTGCAGTGGAGAAACAACCAACCCACCATTCCTTGCACCAAAGATAGCAAGCACATGCTCAATAGGTACCCTTAGTAATTAGGCATGTGTTTTGAGGAAAGGCATATGCTAACAACTATACAATGAATTTCCATGTTAGGTGAATAAGTTCAACCGAAAGGGAAGCACACCAAGGATGCGGAACCGATGAGCACTTGGGTGAACTCTTTATGGAGTTCAGCGTTTATGCGAGTAGTAGATATTATGTAAATGAGACCTCTAACATGAAGGTGGCGTCCTTTTACACAAATCGAAAATGATAATGTATGGTCAACGTGGATTTTTCGTTCTTCTCCTTAGTAGTTTTTTATTATATTTGAGAACCCTAAGAAGAGGCAGCATGCCCAGCATTATTTTTAAATATTTTTCAACTTCACATAATTAAATAAAGGTAACAAATCCGAATATGGTAATCTTTTAAGACGATAGATGACATAATTGGTAGATACTCCTATCGGCTATGAATTTATAAAGCCAGATCTCGAAATTGTTTTTTTCAAAATGATTAGTCTTTCTAACTTATTACATTCTCAATATAGAATATGATTTAGTTTTGTATCTTTACTTAATTTTATTTACTTTATAATAATATAATTTTATATTTCAAAATGATTAGTCTTTCTAACCTATTACATTTTCAAATTAGAATGTGTGTTTAGTTTTGTATCTTTATTATTATTTTATTTTAATATATTTTTATATTAAAAATAGAGAATAGAAATAATATCTGTTAACTTTAAATTTAATACATATTTTTAATTTTTTAATGTTATTATATGTTAATAATAATAAATTATTTAAAAGTATGAGTTAGACCTGGAACCAAGAAAAAAAATATTTAATAGTTTGTAATAAGAAAATGTATGGATTAGGTAATATGAATTTTGCTAGGTGAGAGTGGTGATGGTAATTCTTTATCACAGTGAAACAATAGAATTAATATTTTGGGACATTGAACAAACAATTATTTAGAACCGTATGCCTTCCTAAAGGGTATAATTCTTGGTGAAGAATAACATATATCTAGGGTGAAAATGTGAAGTTGGGTTACACTTTTGTGAGAATCGTGGGCGGAAAACTTTTTTCCGCAATAGTCCGATTGAAATTTTGAGAAATTTCGGCCGAACTATTAAGATAGTTCCGAAATTTTGCAAAAGTTCCGCCAAACACATTCTGTCGTTTAGATTGATGGCGTACTCACTGCGTTGGCAAACAGATTTTTGGTCGGAGATGGGAAAACTGACAACAAAATTTGTTCGGCTGGACTATTAGTTCAGCCGAAATTTTAAAAAAATTCAGTTGAACTCATATTTTATAAATATATCATTTGCGAACGAATCTCGCTTTCACGCATCTCTGTTCACATAGTTTGTTTGCAGGTTTCTGTTTGAGTTTCTGTGGCGCTGCTTCTACTCTGTTGCTGATTTGGCGCCTGTGCTCGCAAATTGTTGCTCAGGAGTTGCGCCGCTGCTCAAAAGTTGCTCCAGGTAAGTAATTGCTCCATATTAGAGATCCTAAAATATGTTATGAATCACAAAAAAAAAAACTGGGAGAAAAAAAAACTGTAGTATCATTATTACCGGTATTTATTACTATTACATAGGTATTGATGTGGTCTCCATTACCGCACCACATAGTAAGACCATATAGTACCTGTCATAAAAAAAAAACTGTGAGCTGTAAATCAACAGTGATTACATTATAAGGATAGTACACATTTATTACTGATATTAGCTTGGTTCCTATCTATAAGTAGACTGACTCTATTGAAACTAACTGATTAGGGAAATATGGTAGCATCTTTTCACTGTTCTTGTTCTTGTAATGATTAGGGTTTCTTGTTATCACCTGTATGGTCCGAGTCCACAGTTCTCCCCACTACTCGAATTATATCTATGGATAATATGGCCTATTCTCTTAGTAGTTCCATCTCTAATATCTATCTTATTGATTTTCTTATACTCCCCTTGGTCATCCATCAAATATAGGACCCAATAATGATAACCTAGGGTGTTACAGGTTCAAATATGGTGTTGGTTTAATTGGTTACTGCTTATTGTATGGAATATCATAAAATGTACTAGATAGAAGCACTGCCAGAGTGGAATTTTTGAAATTCCATATTTCTCATTTGTACTTGATTTTACCTTATTTACATATTTGTGAGTTGTAAAAGTAATTTTTCTTAGCAAAAGAGGAGACCTAAATTGAATATGTCTCATTAAAAACATTCACAATGATTCTCTAAAGTGAGAGTTCACCAGTTGTTTGGAATTTCAATATGACTTTTTCATTGCACTATTTCTTTTTCATTTTGGGTTGAAGAATCCACTCTAGAGCAGTTCTTTGCTTTATTTGGCAATTGAATGGTGAAAAAAACGCTCCTCTAAATGTCAAAGTCATATCACCGCAAGGTAACAATTCCAACAAGTATTTTTGACAGAGTTGCTTTATTCTTTTCAATTCGAGGTACAACTCACTCTCGTTCCTGTGTCCCGCATTGCCTTTATATGCTTAATGATACATCTTATACTAGCAAGTGTGAGTGTTATCATAATTGGACTATTCTTTTATATATGTACATATGCTCTGTGAATCCAAACCTTTAAATAAAAATATGCAAAGTTCCAGACATGATTTGGATGGATTCTGAACCAGTTCAGGCCAAAACTGGGTTGCAATTGGTTTGAGTGGACAGTTATGCCTATGAAAACCTCTGAACTAGGCTGACTAGCCCATTTAGCCAGCTCTGTTCTGGTTATGATAAGATTGCAAGCCTTAGAAACACAAATAACAGATATTGATAGATATTGATTTGGGATTAACGAAATAGTTTTTTTATCTGTTGTGAATTATTGCATCTTATTGAGCAGAGTTTGGACTGTCTCTTAAGGCATGCTTTTCTCCTCAACAAAGACCTCATCCTTAAGCATGATTTTAGTAATAATAGTAATGCTTACGTATTAGTTACTGACTAAGCTTAATCTATGGAAACCTGTAATATAACCAATCATCCCATATTATAGAAACACTGCTTATCTCTACTAATTTCTTTTCATGTAATTGTATCGACTTCTCATATTCATTGTGATCTAATTACATATTGATAGGCCTAATAAGTGGTTACAGAAGATTCCAGAATATACTTCAAAACCAAAACTGATTTGATAAAAACACATTAACCAATAAACAAACCATTGAAACCAAAAGTGATTTGATACAAAACATAGGTTTTAACCTTATATAGGTAATTGTTTCAAATATATTCTTAATTTAAAATAAAAATATTGAATGTAAAACACATGTATTCTTATACACCCTTATGTCAACGTAAAGTAGTTTGAGTGATTCCACTGGTCCTTTACACCCTTCATAGGGTATAATTAGGACAGGTAGTGTTAACTTCTACAAGTTCTAAAGGCAGAGTCTGTAAAGGGCCAGGTAGCCTCTAGATCTCATCTTTTATGAAAGGTGACATACCCAGTAAATGCTCCTATAGTCAATCTCTGGAATAGATCTAAATAGAACTTTTTCATTTTCATATCCATGGTCTCAAACAATGAGAGAGAGAAGAAAAACCTTTTATATTCAATGTAAAACATGAATTAGCCATAAATTTTCCCATTGAAACCAAAAGTGATTTTGTCACGCCTCCAATTCACCAAATTTTTTTCTTTTTTTTTCTTTTGAGATATTCTAACTGTCAGCTTGTACCTCAATAAGGTCTGTCACACCATAATTTCTATTTCGACCTGGTTCAAATCATCTTTCTACCTCTATATGATTTAGATTGTATAGTTATATTCCTTCATTTAATAAATGAATTATAATAACATTAAAATTAATAAGGAGAATCTTATATCCTTGGCTAAAAAGATTCGAACCATTCCTCCTTTTCCCTTATAGTTATCCTTGATGATTTATACTTCACATGAACATGGGTATTCATGTAATCGTTAACCTTAAGCTAGCTATTAGACTTATTGGGGTATTCGAATATCATGTCTACACCAATTTTTGTAACCCACAAACTCTATCATGCGAATTTATTTATATAAGGTCCACGGTTTATAACTATTCGTTTGATGTATTTCGATGATCTCACCTCTGCGTGTCTCTTGCACATATGGATATTTTTTGAACTGTGAACCATGGATTTCTCACCCAGTGTGAGTCACATTCTCATTTGTTTATGTTATATCGTCGTGGAATTCGATCATCCTGTGAATGTAGACATGTGAGTTCTTTTTGTACTGCGTCCTGGCAATTTAGATTTTGATGTGAGGTCTGATGCATTTACCAGTCTCCATGTCATCGTATGTGTTGATTTGAAGTTTATTCCCCTTCTCGTGAGGGCGTCATGAATCCCACTCGGCGTGGGTTATGGCCACGCCATCAGACTCTGAAATCTACGCATTTAATGGTATACGACATAAATGTCGTGGTTTTCTTTGCTAGCTGGTGAATTCAATGTCGACTTGACCGGTTTAATTACATCTCTCGTCCTATCGATCCGTGGCTTCTCCATGGATCGCTTGCCATCTGGACGTCTGAGATTTCAAGAGTACTGTTAGGGTTTTACATTTGGAAATTCTTTTGTATATCTCGTGCAATGTTGCCTTTCAACTGTTCTTTCTACTCTCGTTGGGATTTCTCCTTGTTAATGGCGATGTCGAGCCACTGTGCACAAAAGAAGCATGATTTCGTTCCCTTCAGGCCTGCATTAGCTTGTCACAACATCACGTTGCAGGTAATTTATGAACCCACTAATTTCGTTAACTCCGGACTCTGTTATGGTTTTCTTAAGTATCGTATGTCTGAGAATGGAAGAATTCATTTGTGTTTTTATTCTCGCTCTCTTGGTGTTTTTCGTCTACTTACTATCTGTTTATGTTTTCTTAGCCACCTTCCTAGTTTCATTTAATGGAGGGCTAATGAAGCGCAATATAACATGTCTGCGTTCTGAACCAAGCATAATCTTGCCTGTCTTTTGGTCTAGGAGCGATAGGGACTGGAGTTCCTACGCCTTCTGTCCCGATAGGTAACATCGATTTGGTTTTTCTATCAATAGAGATGTTTTCTCAGTTTCTTCTATTTCCTGATGGGGTTCAACTTTTGTTTTTCTAACTCTACCGTGCTGGCAGATTCTATTGGAGTGGAGAACGATCTCCTTCGTTAGGTGATTCGTTACTTCTCCACATACTTGTATTTTACCTTTTTGTTGTCTAGAATTCCTGCTATTAAGTTTCTAATGAGTTTAAATCGCCTTGTACGCGTGCAGGTATGGAGGATGCTATGAAAATTTAGCTTGTGGCCAAATCTGAGCCAACCATATCAATTTGTATTAACTCCCTCGGCTCTTGGTTTTTCAGGTTGGTATACCTACAGACGGCAAGGAGCTATTCTTACATATCGTTTTATTTTCGCCTCACTTCTGCACCCATGTTAACGTTCTTAGAGTATTAAACAATGTGTATTGAAGTCTTAGACTTCGAAAAAGACTGATTATTAATCAAGTTCAATATTATATTATTGTTCTTTGATTTGTTTAAAATTCGTGATCTGAGAACAAACTATGTTCCGGTCGAGTCCAAGAGAGCTCGGTTTCTTTTAGGTTTTATGTAGTTGGATACCGAAGGTGTTGGGTTCGACATCTTGACAATATTTTTTTTTCATAGAATGTTTACCACATATAGTTTATAAAATTTTGGTTATCTATATGCTACTTCACACGAACTGTGTGGATTAGTACGATTTAAAACACAGATTTACTCATTTTAACCGTATTATCATCGTAATGGTTTTCATCTGTGTAAATGTTTTTGCAGTGACTTATGGCTACCTATTTTAATTATATTTTATATAGCCTTTATCCAACCTTCTCTGGAATCTAGAGAATTATAATTCCAGTTGGACTTTGTATGCACAATTAAAAATTTTCATGTATATAAATGCTTCTGATACCTTTGACTATATATTTACCATAATATACCAGTTTTTTATACTCGTGTAGCGACTGAATTCTGGTATTGATACATACCTATATATATATATAACTTCATGCCGGAAGTTTGTGTATCTATTCTCCACTATATGTGTTTATTTAAGTCTGCATGGAATAGAAGTACTATTTGTGTTATAGTTTTACCAAGTGCAGTAGCTAAGTTTCTTCAATACTCTTCTTGGAAACAGTACAACATATCACCATGTCTATTTTATACCCTTGTCATAAATTTGCACAGGATAATTGTCTACACTATCTACAGGAAGTGTATAATTATGTATCTCTCTTTTTATGGTTAAAAGACATTTTTATGTAAAATCTACTATTTTACCTCCTTGACTTGGGTGCATATATTTGACTAGGATACATATACTTCAATATACTATGATGTGGTGTATATGAATGTTGTTTATTTGCATAAATATCTTTTGTTTTTTTTCACTTCCTGTTCTCTAATATTAAAATGGTTGCATAATATAGCTATCAATGCATAGTCTTCTTGCAATTCAATAATTGTTTTCTTTTACTAAAGTATTGGTTGCTTACATGCAAAATAAATGTACCATTTAGCTTCTGGGTATGTACGAACTATGTGCTGATCATAAGACCAGTCGATATAGGCTCTACTTTCGTTCTTAATACACCTTGAAATTTACAGTTCTCTTCTGCTATTTTCCAGTTTAGTATTGTCAACTAAGATTTCTCTTTCTTATATTTATATATATCAGAATCATGCTATGAAACAGAAGCAGATTAAAACTAATTTATAGATTTCTTCTGTGGAGAAATAAGTACCCTCATATTTAAACCAACACTGGTTTAAAGATTTTGTTGGATTCTACTCCATGTATTTAGTTCTACAACTATGCAGAATTTCAAAGGTGTATTCCTTACTATTGATTCTGTTAAATGTAGAACTTATATTCTAATATACAATTAACTTTTATATGTAGCCAATTCATACTATATGAAGTAAACACACCAATAATTTTAGAGACATACCACTCATGAAATTGACCAACCTCCCAACCTTAGAGTCCTTCTGTCTCCCAGAACTCACCCCCGAGCTGAGATCATCTCCTTGACACAGATCAACCTCTAATCTGTACAAGAGCAGCTTATTTAAGCTATTGTTCCCCAAAGCATGTTTCTAATTCTACGTCCAGAATCTCGGGATGCTTTTCTTCCTGTTTGCCTAGGCTTCCCATTTTAGGGATTCTTTAAAGTTGTTTTATGCTTTTCCTCAGCTTTTCCAGCTTTTTACCTCTTCCCAAATACTTTCCTCATCATTGGGGAAATTTAGATTCTTCCTCAAAAATCTAAATTAGAAACAATTTCTTTCAAGGATTTTTGAAAGATTGTTGGGAAATAGTTGCCTTATCCATCCTCATGGATTTAGCAAGTGATCTCATAAATCTCATTTTGGTCAATCTGCACACAATCATTTTGTTCATTTCCTCAAATTAAATATTTAATTACATTCACAAATTTCTTATCCCTTGGGGTCCACTCCCCTTAGGATTAAAGTTCAAATGTCTAACTTTGAAATTCAAACACATGAATTGGGGGTGTTACAGATTTGATACAAAACATAGGTGAATTGATTCAATGGAAATGTATATCTTTAATAGCTAGCCTAGTTATGTAATTGGTATGATATCCTTTTAGAAAAATGTTTTTTTATGAAGCAAATATATCCATAGTGATGCACTGATATTTGTTCAAAGAAAAATATTCCATTTTGGACTTTTATATCTCAAAACTATGCTCATTGAATTTATGCATCTATATTTTTAAACTACTTGAAACTATTTTATTACACCATAGGATTCATTTCAAAACTATGCCCATTGAATTTATGCATCTATATTTTTGAACTACTTGAAACTATTTTATTACACCATAGGGTTCATTTCGATATATCTCCCATTTTAATGGGGTGTATCACATTTCGAGAAAAATACATTAGCCATAAAAGTTTCCCATTGAAACCAAAAGTGATTTGATACAAAACATATAGGTTTTAACCTTATATAGGTAATTGTTTCAAATAGATTCTTAATTTAAAATGAGAAATATTCAATGTAAAACACATGCATTATTATACACACTTATGTCTACGTAAAGTATTTTGAGTGATTCCATGGGTCCTCTACACCCTTCATAGGGTATAATTGGGACAAGTAGCATTAACTTCTACAAGTTATATAAGAAGAGTCTGTAAAGGGCTAGGTAGCCTCTAGATCTCATCTTTTATGAAAGGTGACATATCCAGTAAATGCCCCTCTATCTAAATAGAAGTTTTTCATTTTCATATCCATGGTCTCAAACAATGAGAGAGAGAAAAAAACCTTTTATATTCAATGTAAAACAAAAATTAGCCATAAAAGTTTCTCATTGAAACCAAAAGTGATTTGATAGAAAACATAGGTTTTAACCTTATATAGTTTAATTGTTTCAAATATATTTTTAATAAAATGAAAAATATTCAATGCAAAAACATAGTATTTAGAAACAAAAAGTAATTTGATACAAAACATAGGTTTTAACCAAGTATATAGTTAATTGTTTTGAAAATAGATTGTTAACAAAATGAAAAATATTCAATGTAAAATATATGCACATTAACATATAATTGTGATATTTTCCCTTCTTTCCAACTTAGTCCATCCTTCTAGAAATATCCCTTTTAATGAAGAAAATATATCCATAGTAATCCATTGATATCGTTCACCAACAACTATTCCATTTTGGACTTATATACCTCAAAACTATGGTCATTTAATTTATGCATCTATATCTTTAAACTACTTGAAACTATTTTATTTCACCATAGGAATTATTTCGATATGTATACCATTTTAATGGGGTGTATCACATTTCAAGAAAAAACACATTAGCCATAAAAGTTTCCCATTGAAACCAAAAATTCAATTTGATATGAAACATAGGTTTTAACCTTATCTTTAAACTACTCGAAACTATTTGATTTCACCATAGGAATCATTTCGATATGTCTACCATTTTAATGGGGTGTATCACATTTCGAGAAAAAACACTTTAGCCATAAAAGTTTCCCGTTGAAACCAAAAGTTCAATTTGATACAAAAAATAGGTTTTAACATTATATTGGTAATTGTTTCAAATAGATTCTTAATTTAAAATGAAAAATATTCAATGTAAAACACAAGCATTAACATATATAATTGTGATAATTTCCCTTCTTCCAAACTTAGTGGACATCCTTTTCGAAAAATCTTTCTTAATGAAGAAAATATATCCATCGTGATCCACTAATATTTGTTCACAGACAACTATTCCATTTTGGACTTTTATATCTCAAAACTATGCTCATTGAGTTTATGCATCTATATTTTTAAACTACTTGAAACTATTTTATCACACCATAGGATTCATTTCGATATATCTCCCATTTTAATGGGGTATATAAAATTTCGATAAAAATGCATTAGCTATACAGGTTTCAACATGTTTCAACATGTTTAAATAGGTTTCAACACATTTTGAAAATTTTTATATTCAACATGTAAAACAAAAATTAGCCATACATGTTTCCCATTGAAACCAAAAGTGATTTGATACAAAACATAGGTTTTAACCTTATTAAATGCCCCTACAGTCAATTTCTGGAAAAGTTGTAAATAGAAGTTTTTCATTCTCATATCCATGGTCTCAAACAATGAGAGAAAAAACCTTTTATATTCGATATATGTAAAACACAAATTAACCACATCTTTAGAATGGATCTAAATAGAAGTTTTTCATTTTCATATCCATGCTCTCAAACATTGAGAGAGAAAAAAACCTTTTATATTCAACATGTAAAACACAAATTAGCCATTAAAGTTTCCCATTGAAACCAAAATTTATTTGATACAAAACATAGGTTTTAACCTAAGAGTAAATGTCACTACAATCAATCAATGTCTGGAATAGTTTTAAATATATAGAATTTTTTCATTTTCATATCCATGGTCTCAAACAATGAGAGAGAGAAAAAACCTTTTATATTCAACATGTAAAACACAAATTAGCCATACAGGTTTCCCATTGAAACCAAAAGTGATTTGATACAAAACATAGGTTTTAACCTTAGTAAATTCCGCTACACTCTATCTCTAGAATAGTTTTAAATAGAAGTTTTTCATTTTCATATCCATGGTCTCAAACAATGAGAGAAAAAACATTTTATATTCGATGTGTGTAAAACACAAATTAGCCACATCTCTAAAATAGATCTAAATAGAAGTTTTTCATTTTCATATCCATGGTCTCAAACAATGAGAGAGAAAAAAACCTTTTATATTCAACATGTAAAACACAAATTATCCATAAAAGTTTCCCATTGAAACCACAAGTGATTTGATACAAAACATAGGTTTTAACCTAAGAGTAAATGCCGCTACAATCAATCAATCTCTCGAATAGTTTTAAATAGAATTTTTTCATTTTCATATCCATGGTCTCAAACAATGAGAGAGAAAAAAGACCTTCTATATTCGATGTATGTAAAACACAAATTAGCCATATTTCTAGAATAGATCTAAATAGAAGTTTTTCATTTTCATATCCATGGTCTAAAACAATGAGAGAGAGAAAAACCTTTTATATTCAACATGTATATAGTATTTAGAAACAAAAAGTAATTTGATACAAAACATAGGTTTTAAGCAATTATATAGATCTTTATTTTCATATCCATGGTCTCCAACAATGAAAGAGAATTTTTTTTTTGATATTCAACATCTAAAACAAAAATTAGCCATAAAACTTTGCCATTGAAATCAAAAGTGATTTGATACAAAACATAGGTTTTAACCTAATCTAGTAAATACCCCTACATTCAATTTCTAGAATAGATCTAATTAGAAGTTTTTCATTTTCATATCCATGCTAGTTCTATAGGCAGAGTCTATAAAGGGCCAGGTGGCCTCTGGATCTCATCTTTTATGAAAGGTGACATATCTAGTAAATGCCCCTACAATCAATCTCTGGAATAGATTTAAATGCCCCTATAGTAAATGCCCCTACAGTTAACATGCATATAGTATTTAGAAACAAAAAGTAATTTGGTACAAAACATAGGTTTTAACCAAGTATATAGTTTTTCATTTTCATATCCATGGTCTCAAACAATGAGAGAGAAAAAAAAAATTATATTCAACATGTAAAACACAAATTAGCCATCAAAGTTTGCCATTGAAACCAAAAGTGATTTGATACAAAACATAGGTTTTAACCTAATCTACTAAATGCCCCTATTTTCAATCTCTAGAATAGATCTAATTAGAAGTTTTTCATTTTCATATCCATGGTAGTTTTATAGGCAGAGTCTATAAAGGGCCAGGTAGCCTCTGGATCTCATCTTTTATGAAAGGGGACATATATAGTAAATTCCCCTACAGTCAATCTCTAGAATAGATCTAAATGCCCCTACAGTAAATTCCCCTACAGTAAATGACCCTGTACAATCAACATGTATATATTATTTAGAAACAAAAATTAATTTGATACAAAACATAGGTTTTAACCAGGTATATAGTTTTTCATTTTCATATCCATGGTCTCAAACAATGAGAGAGAAAAAACCTTTTATATTCAACATGTAAAACACAAATTAGCCATACAAGTTTGCCATTGAAACCAAAAGTTATTTGATACAAAACATAGGTTTTGACATAATCTAATAAATGCCCCTACATTCAATCTCTAGAATAGATCTAATTAAAAGTTTTTCATTTTCATATCCATGGTAATTCTATAGGCAGAGTCTGTAAAGGGCCAGGCAGCGTCTGGATCTCATCTTTTATGAAAGGTGACATATCTAGTAAATTCCCCTACAGTCAATCTCTGGAATAGATCTAAATGCCCCTACAACCAACATGTATATAGTATTTGGAAACAAAAAGTAATTTGATACAAAACATAGGTTTTAACCAAGTATATAGTTTTTCATTTTCATATCCATAGTCTCGAACAATGAGAGAGAAAAACATTTTATATTCAACATATAAAACACAAATTACCCATAAAATTTTCCCATTGAAACCAAAAGTGATTTGATACAAAACATAGGTTTTAACCTAAGAGTAAATGCCCCTACATTCAATCTCTAGAATAGATCTAATTAAAATTTTTTCATTTTCATATCCATGCTAGTTCTATAGGCAGAGTCTATAAAGGGCCAGGTAGCCTCTGGATCTCATCTTTTATGAAAGGTGACATATCTAGTAAATTCCCCTACAGTCATTCTCTGGAATAGATCTAAATTCCCCTACGATCAGAAATGCCCCTACGGTCAACATGTATATAGTATTTAGAAACAAAAAGTAATTTGATACAAAACATAGGTTTTAACCAAGTATATAGTTTTTCATTTTCATATCCATGGTCTCTCGAACAATGAGAAAAAACCTTTTATATTCAACATTTAAAACACAAATTAACCATAAAAGTTTCCCATTGAAACCAAAAGTGATTTGGTACAAAACATAGGTTTAACCTAAGAGTAAATTCCCCTACATTCAATCTCTAGAATAGATCTAATTAGAAGTTTTTCATTTTCATATCCATGGTAGTTCTATAGGCAGAGTCTGTAAAGAGCTAGGTTGACTCTGGATCTCATCTTTTGTGAAAGGTGATATATCTAGTAAATGCCCCTATAGTAAATCTCTGGAATAGATCTAAACATAAGTTTTTCATTTCTCCCATGCATTTGCAATAAATTCTAATTTAATATATATATTTTTATTGATTTTTTTTTTTAGGGATAAGAAAACCATTAAATATGGTTGAAAAATGGAAATTATGCATAGAATTTTCTTGCTATCCCAATCCAGGGAAAGCAATGATTACATATGTGCTTTCCAATATTGTGACTAGCAAAGTCGTCCAAAGGAAAATAAATGTACCGGGAAGAACAACAAACAACGAGGCATATTATATTGGATTGATAGAAGGCTTTGGAACAATGATGGAGTATGGATCAGATGGAATTGTAGTTTTCACCAATTCTGAACTTGTGTGCAACCAGATGAATGGCTTGTACCAAGTTAAGAGGAAGAGGCTAAAAGAACTGCATGGAATAGCAAACAATATTGTTATCCAATTTCAATTTTTTGTATAAGGAATTGTACAAATGTGAATAAGATGTCTGCTGATTTATTGTGTGGGGCAATGCAAATTCAATATTCATCTATCAAAGATGAATTAATAGATGAATTAGAATTATACGGGGCAATGCCAATGCAAGATTCATCTCTGAAATATGAATTAGTTTTGAGACACTCTTCCTCAAAAATTCAAGATTCATCTCTCAAATATGAATTAGTTTTGAGACACTCTACTTCAAAAATTCAAGATTCATCTCTCAAAGATGAATTAGTGTTGAGACGCTCTCCTTCAAAATTTATTGATCGACATTGTAACATATCTTGGATATGTGTGTGTTGTGTACTTATAAATGTGTCTTTTTTAATGACCATGTGCTTTTTTCAATTATATACTGAGTGTGCTCCCACCACACCATGTAAAGCACAACTTGGTGAACTTCACATTTTTATGAAATTAAAATGCGGGGACTTCAACGAATTTTTGTTTAAATGGAGTTTCACTTATTTTTTCACCACGTGTGTTTTTTTCAATTTTATACCAAGTGTGCTCCAACCATGTAAAACACAATTTGGTGAAATTATCATTTTTATACGTTTTTTTGCTTAAATTGAGTTCCACACATCAATTAGTGCTTTGAAAGTTGTTTTTTATATAACTTGTTTACACTAAATTAAATTAATTTTTTGAATTTAATTTAAATAGTTATTTAAAAAAATAATTGTAAATGTCCACCATAGATATATATATCATGGAGGATGAACGATGAAGATCAACAGAATCCCATATATCTACGAGAGGGGGGATCATGGATCGAGAGTTGTTCATGGTAGATTTAAATATAATCTTAAATCTCCATACATGTGTGTAGATATGGAATTGATTTCTTATCAAATTTTTGTGTTAAATTAGTTGTTAATAAGTTTCATTTTTCATTTTTTAGGAGCTAATAAGAAGATAAGGGTCTCTACTCCATCCATGGATGCCCATGTTTCACCCATTCGTTGGATGGTTTTAACACAATTTAATCAATGAATATGTACACATGTATTTATATGTATGCATGTATTTTTTAATTGATTATAAATTTGTATTTCTTTATGAAGCTTATCTCTCCTCTTAAGAGCTTGGTGGTGGTTGAAATCCCCTTAGAGGGCCATCAATAAGTGGTAGCATGTTGCGTGAAGGTGGTGATATTTATTCCCCCGGAGGCCAATCAATGGCTGGTGGTGCTGGTTCTCAGCAGGGTCATTCTATTTCTCAACAGTTTCAGGGTGGAGAAGATGCTAGCCAACCACTTCAAGGTTGCCATCAATTTCAATATTTTTTTCATTGAATTTGTAAAAATTTGTTTACATGTGTTTTTTCTAATATACAAAATTTTTTATATATATATATATATATATATATATATATATATATATATATATATATATGCAGAGGCTGAAAATGTTCCAAATGTTGGTCAAAATAGACATAGGGCAGAACGCTATATTCAAGAAGAAGGTTGTCTACCCACCACAACTTATCCGGCTGACATTTCTGATATACCATGGGAAAGAAACATGGCGCAATGGACCTTAGAAAGGTGTCAACAACTTCATGCAAAATTACGGAGAGATCTCGTGGCTTTGAGTCTACCTGCTGAGAGTCGACAAAGCCTCAAAATAGTTACACATTAATTGGGCGAACTAGTAAATATGTACAAAAATCTTGGGCCAATGACTGATACATTTGTAGAAGTCATGAGAAAGAGAAAGGAAATAGTAATGGGTCCCGATAAATGGAATGATGTAAAAGAAAGAGTTACAAAATAAATGGCGAAGTTAATGTTTAATTTTAGGGAAGGGCCAAAATGAAAAATGCTGAAGGTGCAATATTTCAAGCACCCCGATATAGCTCACTATTTGTATGATAGACACCTTGTGTCCTATGGAAGGCTCCCATGGAATGATGAGGTTCCTGTTTATTTTGCAAAATTGTTTTATGCAGATTTTTTTTTTGGAAATGAAACCCTATTACAATGACCTTCCGTCAGAATTTTTTGGTCCAGGGAATGGTCAATTGTGTGTTCGTAGGGGCACTAGGTGAGATGTGGAGTTGCCTTGCCCTGAGCCACCATTTGTGACTCGACCTTTTCGGGTCAAAACTCTGCGGTTAGATATGGATGCGACTTCTCAAATAAGTCGAGAAGCAAGGGATGTCATCATCGATAATGTTCATAGCACATTGGGTGGAGTCAAACTTTGTCTAAATCGACAAAGAGCATGTGGGAATGTATGTGCCGATTTTGTGTATTATACAGATGAAGAGATTGACAACATGAATGTTGAAGATCTCCAAATATATGCAAATAATTTTCACAATGGTTGGCAAGACCTAATTCTTCATGAGGAAGAGGGCACGGGAATGGTATGTGTTAATGACCTTAGGGTTCAATTATTTTAACACATACATGTGTACAATTTGTAATAAATATATGTGTATGTACATGTATACATTTATTTCTATGTGCATTAATCTAACAAAAATGTATCATTATATGTTAAAACACCATTTGCAGTTGTCACACACGATGAATGACGAAAATGTTAATATCACATTCGGGGCCTTTGGTTCAAACAATGAACATGGGTCTCACCATCAAGATATGTTGACAAATGTTAGTGTTTTTTAAGTGATATTTTTAAAATAAATAATTGTGCACACATGTACATGTACATATATAATAATAAAATGTTTTAACAGATTCTGATTCCATTCGATGTTTTTGGGATGGTGGTACCTTCTTCTTCCTTGGGATACGTACCTTCTACATCTTTTGGGATGGCGAGACCTTCTTCTTCCTTCGAAGATGTACCTTCTACTTCCTTAGGAGATGTGCCACATCCACAACAAGTATGGACATTTTTTCACTTTTAAAATTTATGTTTATGTTATATATATATTCCACCTCAAAAAGTTCCATTAAAAATTGATATATATATATATATATCTTGAGTTATTTTAATTTTTTTGAATTTTAGGTTTTTGGAGATTTTATTTTGGACCCTCTCTTAGGAGATATCCCAAATTCACTTGAGTATTCAATTTTTCACTTTTAAATATATATGTGTTTCTATAAAAGTTATAATTTATAAATTGAAGTTTATTTAAGTTTTATTACAAATTGAGATCTTTATCTTGAGTTATTTTACACTTTTAAAATTTTGAATTTTAGGTTTCTATAGAAAATTTCTTTAATCCATAGACTCTAGCGACAGAGATAGGAACATCCACACCATTTCAACCATTTGAACAAGTTGTCTAACTTTTTTTTTAATATTATTCAAAATAAGTTTATATATGTACACATGTGCATTTTCATCTGAAATATATATATATATATATATATATATATATATATATATATATATATATATAACTGTACATGTATATTGTACTATTTATTGTTGGAGATGTTCCCATGGGGGAAGTTGTAGCAGGTGAAAAAATGGAGAGGGAACCTCATGAGGTATTGCATGACCTTTTTTTATATTTTGCTTTTTACATGAAGTTCTATATATTCTCACTCATTTTTAAAACATCAAATTTTAATGTTTGTATGTGCATTGTGTATAGGTTCCCCATGCTTCGCAAGATAACACGTGGATTGAGACTCTGATAAGAAGACACTACATCCATCTGTATTTGATGGACTTTATTTGTAGATTTGATTTCAATATTTCTAACCTTAAATTTACTTTTTTATATATTATATAGATGCATAGTCATATATATATAACTTGATACTTGATACTTGTGAGATCTACAATTTTTGGACATATTTTATTACAGTGTTAATATAATTTGTGTTGTTCCAAAAAGTTAATTTTTGGATGGTTTTAGTACTTTCGGCATGTGAATGTGAATTAATGTTGTTATATAATTTGTTTGGTTTTTAAAAATTTTAAGTTTTGGATAGTTGAACTGATAGTAACTTTATCATCTATAAATTAATGTTTTTCTTCTTAACTACATTTGGCATGTTACGTAATGATGTGTTATAATTTGTTTTTTTTTTAAACTAAATTTTTGGATGCTTGAAGTATATTTGGCATGTGAAGTAATGTTGTGATCTATAATTTTTTGTTAAATTAAAAGTTAAGTTTTGGATGGTTTCAATCTACATTTGGCATGTGATATAATGTTAAATGTTTTTATTGGATAGTTGAACTATAATTGGCATGGCATGTGAAGTAATGTTGTGATATAATCAAAAAGTTTTTAAACCTCAAGTTTTGGATGGTTTCAATCTGCATTAGGCATGTGATATAATGTTAAATGTTGAATTTTTTTATTGGATAGTTGAACTACAATTGGCATGGCATGTGAAGTAATGTTGTGATATAATAAAAAAAAAATTAAAACTCAAGTTTTGGATGGTTGAAGTACATTTGGCATGTGAAGTAATGTTGTGATCTATAATTTTTTGTTAAATTAAAGGTTAAGTTTTGGATGGTTTCAATCTAACTTTGGCATGTGATATAATGTTAAATTTTTTTATTGTACATTTGAACTACAATTGGCATGTCATGTGAAGTAATGTTGCACAATATATAATCAAAAAGTTTTTAAAACTTAAATTTTGGATGGTTTCAATCTACATTTGGCATGTGAAATAATGTTAAATTTTTTTATTGGATAGTTGAACTATAATTGGCATGGCATGTGAAGTAATGTTGTGATATAATAAAAAAAAAATTAAAACTCAAGTTTTGGATGGTTGAAGTACATTAGGCATGTGAAGTAAAGTTATGATATAATAAAAAAGTTTTAAAACTAAGTTTTGAATACCATTTCAATCTACATTTGGCATGTGATATAATGTTAAATGTTTAATGTTTTTATTGGATAGTTGAACTACAATTGGCATGACATGTGAAGTAATTTGTTTTGATATAATCAAAAAAATTTTAAAATTCAAGTTTTGGATGGTTGAAGTACATTTGGTAAGTTTAGAAAAAAAATTCACTCAAACAATAGTATGTAGCATGTAAAGATCAAAAACAATCTTAAGATTACTTTTAAGTATGATAAAGTGTTCTTGAAACATTTTCCAACATGATGATACCTTCATTGACCTATGAACTAAATTAGTTCATAGGCTATATGTTCTGCCTCTTTCCCATATAAATCCCTTTAATTTTGATTGGAAATAGAAGAAGTAGATATATGTTTGTTGAACGGGGGTCAATGTCATTAATGCACTCAACTAGGTAGCCTTGTTGATTTATAAATTGGTAAATTGATGACATTCAGTTTTAATTGAATTCTAGAACACACACACTCACACACACACACACAGAATATATATATATATATATATATATATATATATATATATATATATATAATAAGATTTTTCATCAATGCAATATATTTATATTCATCAACAGACAAATTTTGTACTAGATTTCTAACTTGAATAGAGATAGTCAAAATCAGAACAAGTTTTAGAAAATGGTTCCTGTCTTGTATGAATCTTTGTACAAAATTATACTGCGGATGATTTATTTACATTGTGGATACTTTTGACCAAAAAATCCCACAAGAGAAACTAGGCGTGCATTGAGTTCGTGTATATATCTAGTACATGCAACATTTTTCATCAACGCACATAGAAAAACTACTTTCAGTTAATTTAATTCTAGAACATATATATTGAGTACGTGAAACATTTTTCATCAATGTACATAGTAAAACTACTTGAACAGTTAATTGCATTCTAGAACATATATATATATATATATAATACATGCAACATTTTTCATCAATGCATGTATATAAAAGCTACTTTCAGTTGATACTAGAGTGTGCATGTACCAAAACAGTTTGTACATGTGAAAACACTTGAACAGATAACATAACAAGGAAGCTCAATTTTTAATTGAGTACTGGAAATTATAGAACATATAATCCAAAGAGAATAAATTGTTGGGCAATTCAATAAAAAAAATTCCAATGGAATGCCATCTTCAATAATCCGTTCATTATCGGATTTTGACATTTTCCATTTCTTAATTTTTGTTTTTTTGTTTGATTAAACCTCGACCAACTTTATGCGTTCTGTACATACCAAGTGACTATATTAGAACTTATGAAATCAGGTTCATAGTCTTCAAAGTAAAAAAAATCCCCACCTTGATTAGTTTGTCTGAAAAAATATCCTTTCAGTATAATAGATCCTCTTTCATATGGAAATCCATCATCATTATAGTCTTCTAATAATTTCATTTTTCATTCAGTGGAATGCAACAAATAATACTTCACATTTTCATCGTTGTCAGTAGGTGCAATTACAACAAAAACATCTCCTGCACAATAAAACAAACTTAACAAAATTATACATATTCAAATTTATTTCTACATCTTTATCATTATAAAGAAATTGAAATGTTACCTTCTTTAACAAGATAAGAAACTCAATAACCATCGAATGATATTGCAGTCTCCTCTGATTTCATTTCTTCAAACATTGCAACTGATATTTTTCCCTTTGTATTTAGCTCTATATGTTTCCAATCTTTTGCATACATTTTGTTTTAACAAACGTCATTGGATTTTTTGTTGTCTATGAAAACATGACAAAAACAAGAATATTTTCTTTTATCCAATGCAAACACATTTCTGGATGACTTTATTTTAATTGAATGAAATTTTCGAGTCCCTTTTATTTTTTCAACGCCATTTCCAATTGATCTATCTATGTCTTCCATCCCAATATGCCAAAAAAACCTTTATATGGAAAATTTAAAGAAGAATGTAAATATGATATCAAAATACAATCAAAGATAATCATTGTGATAAATGTACATTGTTTAAAATTAGATATCCAATAAAAATAAATTGAATATACCTTCACACTTCCCTTGATCGGTTAGTCTCATGGCTTAGAGCAGTGATGCACCATTGAACAAATTCTTTCGCATCCACAACTCGGCTTGTAGACGGGTTCATTTGATATCTTTGAAGTGCTCATTTTATGCATGCCCCTACACCATCATGTTCTCCTTTTCCATGGTCAGGCTCAAAGAAATTCCAACAATGTTTAATGTAGGTTTTCTTATGAAGACAACACAACCAAAATAATGATCATGCAGATTTGAATTGTCCTTCGCATCCGTCTGACCATATCCAATGTTCATTGAATGTTATTCCATGATTTTTCAAGGAATCATAATTTTTTCCAAAACAATGTTGTACAAAATATGTATCACGTATATGATCGTCACTGATATAAAAGTGATATTATTTAATAATATGTTGATTTTCACTGGTGCTTTCTATATGATCGACATTTTTTTCAGCATGTCTATATAGAATATGGATGAACATGGAGACTTGGTCAGAATGATAGTATTCACTATGAATTTCTTTTTGTGGAACAAATGTGTAGTTTTCTGCAAAATCAATTACTGAAAAAATGGTCCCTAGAGGAAAAACATCACGGGATTTTTTGAATTGGAAGTCTTGCCATCGAGCTCTTTGGAAATGCTTGGTGTATTTGTAAATTTTTTTCTGAAACTTTCTGAAAAATTCCATCACAAAATTTTCTTCTTCTAGTAATTCAATTCTTTTAACACTATTTGCACCTTGAATCGATGTATGGATATATTCATATATCTTCCATTTCACTTTCATGTTGGACATTGATTGATCATTTATATCGGTACGATATTTGTTTTGAAATTTAGTCAAATTTCCACAATCATCGCATTTTTTACCACCAACACATTTCTTTTTGTAAAATAGTTCATCGCTTTCTCTTTCACATAGAATTTGAGATATGAAATCACGGATAGTGGAAGGAGGAGGTGAATCCTTCAATAATGTTCTACCGAAATCAAGGAATGTGTCATAATATAACTCAAATTCCACATGATAACGACAACAACAAGTGTCGCGTACGGTGATAGGTTTTACATACCATGGTTTTTGTTGAACAAAAGAACTGAGTGAAACATGAATTTGACGATTCTCTTCTTTGAACTTGTTGAATAATGCTATCTAAGTGGTTTCCAAGAAATATTTTTCATGTTCTTCGTACTGATTTCATGCTATTCTTCTTCACATCACATGCCTTGCAGTTGGTGAAACACGCGAATTGTTCTTCCAATATTCATATATTATTTTTTTAACATTTTCTCCAAGTCTATCTTTGTATGGTTGCCTACAAATAGCTCTCCAACAAGCAAGTTCATCATTTACATCTATTTGCAACTGAAATTTCCGATGTTTGTGCAAAAATTTTCGCGAGGTTCCTAATGCTTGTGCCATAGATTTTACCAAGTGATTCTCTTTAGTACTTGACGAAACCAGTGCCATATGTATTGCTCTACGTACAACTGAAACATTTTTCTGTCTAGATCTTCTAATTGAATTTATAGCACTATTTATATTTTGTTTCACATTTTCCTTCATTTTTTTATCTTTGGTTGATTTTCGAATACCCAATAAAGTTGTAGCTTCTTTTAATTTCCTTAATGATAGGAGACCTTTCAACATTTGGGCTTGAACTGTCACATTTTCCTTTATGAAATACTTCTCAAAAATGCGGTTAACACGATATCGTATATAATGGTCAGTTTTTTTATCTCCATATGTGTGAGTGTCAACATTTTCTAACATCTCGTCATCGACATTGATTTCATCTGTACATATTCGAATGAATAGTATATAATAAGTTTACATATTCAATAAATAACTAAATTAATAAATATATGTATAAGTTCAATAATACGTGCATGTGTTCAACATATATATATATATATATATACCTTGTGATTCAATTTCTTCACTTGAATTTCTTTCATCATTTTCACCATCTTCAATCATTGGTTCAATATCTCTTTCACTTTCTCTTTCAAAATTTTGTATCTCATCATCAATGTTTTGAGGAATATCTTTCTCTATTTACATTGCAAAATATTTTTCAAATTAGTTCATCAAATAAAAATTAAGCTTCACATTTTACACTAGGAAAATTTTAAATATATCAAAATCATAATATTTACATCTATATACCTATTTCAACTTCTAGTTGAGGTTGATTTTCCCCTTCAATATTTGAGAGTGCTTCTATAATTCTTTTGCGAGATCGTCTCCTCTCTTCTCTACATTCCTCAGGTTTTTTTTTCAATCATATTTTCTCGTACAATTCCTTCGATTTCCCATGATAATAGAGTATGAAGTTCAAAATATTTCCTTCAAAAATTTAGACAAAAAATCAATTAAAAAAACATCACAAAAGATTTAATTTAAAAAAAACTCAATTTAAATATTTTGCAAAAAATACATACTTCAATCCAAAACATTTACTTTAAAAATTCAAGAAAAAAATGTCTTATAAAAATGAAACGAAGTTCAAAATATTTCCTTCCAAGTCCTAAAAAAAAAATTCATTTAAAAAGTTACACAAAAACTCATTTTAAAAAATCATTATAAAAAATTGACTTCAACCCAAAACCAAAAAATGTCCCAAAAAACTGTATCACTTACCTCCAAGAAATGTCTTTTGAATGTACCTCTAAGAAAAGTCCTTAAAAATGTTTTTTGAATGTACCTCGAAGAAAATTCATTAAACCCAAAACAATTCCTTGCAAAATTAGATCAATTGTACGAAAATAATGTGTCTCAAAGAAAAGTCCTTTGAATGTACCTCCAGGAAAAGTCCTTAAACCCAAAACAATTCTTTGCAAAATCAGATAAATACTTTTGTAAAATTAGACCAAACGTGCGAAAATATGAGAAAATAATGAATGGTTTCGCGACAATTTATATGCCGTGAAATGTTTTTTTGGAGGGGCTCGGTGGTACTTTCTGGCTGACGGAAAGTTAAGTAAAATTTCGGCCGAAATTTTAACAAATAGTTCGGTTGAAATACATTGTTGTTTGACTTAA